>OZ038490.1:58514139-58554139 GCA_964036315.1 Acanthosepion esculentum
ACTTTGGATTTTGACTAAGGCTATTGAGTCAGTGACAAATTTTGCTCTTAAAAAGAAAAATTCCACAAACCTGACAATGACCCTTGCTCCAAGTCATATTTTTCTGAAAGTATCTATTTTGTTCTTCCTGCAGAGAACAACCAAATTATGGCACTTGCATTCTTAGATTGACTGGGAGTGACAGTTGCACTGAAAACAACTAGTGGGCAAAGGTTGTTTGTCTTACTTATTAAAACAACAATTAGATAAAAAATGACTTTCTGTGTTTTCAAATTACTTTCCGGGCAACCACCCACATTAAGCAAGTATGTAGATAACCTTTGAGTAAGTTCACAGCACAAATAAACAGTCATTGCTGGCTGCAAATCAGCCTCTGGGTGGGTACCTTGGGTGGCACATCTGTATTAGAAAAATACTCCCAAAGTAAATACGCCAACAATCAATATTAATGACATGGCTATAATTTCAACAAACTCTTACTTTTCAAATAGAAAGTTCTTTTTAACCACTATCCTCAGCATTTCATATTAACCCATATTTGATTAATGGTCTTGTTATTTTTCAGGAACTATATAAATAAAAACGGTCACAAATATATTAATTCCTGCAAAATAAGATTAGTTTCTTTTTTGTTTTTTTCTTGATAATATTGACTTATGGCCATATCATATTGAAACACCAATTCTTGTATGGTCACCAAAGTTAAGAAATGTTGAGTACCTAGATGAGTGACTGCTTGGGAATATCAGGTGCTGTAAGCTTGGATTAGTTGGTCATGATATCATGTTGAAATACTGGTTATCATACAATCACCAAAGTTAAGCAACATCAAGCCTGGTCAGTGTCTAGATGGGTGACTACTTGGGAATACCAGCAACCTTGCATGTGCAGATGGTTTAATGTATAATGGCTCAGAATTTGAAACCAAACACCCGAATTCCAATTCCAGTTGGGTTAGTTATATTCACTTAGGTGCAAATACCTCTTGGGAAAATTACAAATCCACCTCTTCTACCACTGGCTATGGGTTAATCAGTAGGACAGTAAATCATTATCTCCAAAAATGCTTACAATCTAAAAACATTTTCTGGCTTTAAATAACTTGTAAAAGGTTGATAAGTGATAAAAAAAACAAATCAATCTTCATAATATTCTAAACCTTATGAAGCCTTAACAATTTTCAGTTTAAATATAAATCAATTAAAGAATTATAAATCACATTGATACGATGAATAACTTTGATAGTCACCTGTATACAATAATAACAACTGTTTTCTCAGATGAAAATACTTCATGCAAATAAAATGTTTCCAATCTTAAAAGATTATCTTTCATCAGACCCTATATATTACTGCTACAGAATTATGAAAAAAGTTTTACCAAATAACAAAAACCTGAACTTCCAACAACAATAAAAATGGTTATCATGTGTAACTAGAAAGGAAAATAATGATATAATCATATTGTTTACTTTCCACACTACCTTAAGCAAAAGGTTAGGAAGGAAACTCCCAATAATACTATAAAGAGCAGTAACAGTGAACTTGAAAAGTTTAATTTTCTGAAAAATTGTTTTAAGAAAAAGATTTTATAAATTTCAACGACCAGTAACATTGTTTGGTTAGAAAATGCTGAAAGTTTTTGGTATGGAAATGGTTAATTTTCTCTTCACCATCATACTTCCATATTCAAAAAGTATTTTTGATTCTATGTTTAGTGCTGTATATAAAGCATATATGGTTTTTATTTGATATTTATTATTTCATGAAATCAAAAAAAGCTTTAAAGTTTTTCTACTTGCAGAAATTCAAACCAAAGTAAATTTTGGCAGACAAAGTTCAAATTCTAGCCAAGGTTTATTTATGTAATTTATTAATATCCTGATCTTTGTTGTTATCATGTTTCAGCTCTTACACTTATGGTGGTTGCTATCTTATGACAATGTCCTTTCCCACCATAGATCTTATATGGTCTTCAGTAAGAATGGAAATAAAATGCACACACAGTTAATATATACAAAATAAATTTTTATGTAACACAATATATATACAGAAGGATAGTGATAAGTCGGAGGTTCAAGTACACAAAAGTAAATGTACTGGTGCATAAGTGAGAGAGAGAGAGAGAGAGAGAGAGAGAGTCCAGTGGATATAAAAGTGATCACCAAGGTCAATACTGAGAGGTGATAGTCTGTTTCATTCTTAAAATTGTGTTCAAGCATGAAACAAACTGTCTAATAATAACACTGGCTGCTCAATCAATGAATGCCAAATGTTCCCTTATAAGGAAAAAGATTCTAATAGTAATATATATGTTTGTATATATGTCTATGCATTAGTGTGCTTATGTATTTCTCTGTTTGTGAATTTTTAGTTTAATTTATTGTACACTTTTATGATCGATACTGTTGACTGACATCATATTTCCTCAACACTACCCCAGTCATATTCCTCAACACTACCCCAGTCATATTCCTCAACACTACCCCAGTCATATTCCTCAACACTACCCCAGTCATATTCCTCAACACTACCCCAGTCATATTCCTCAACACTACCCCAGTCATATTCCTCAACACTACCCCAGTCATATTCCTCACTCCAAACCTCCAGTCAACGAGTTAAGGCTGACACTGTCTTTAGTTTTTGCTGACTTAAGTGGAGTTAAATTTAATTTGCCCCTTTTTTAATTGATGCATTGTGCTTTTTAGCTTATATCTTATTTAAAATGGACATTTGACAACAATAAGTTCAAATAAAAATGTTCTTTGAGAAACAGGGCATACAAGTTATTAAAGATTTTAAAAATATTATTTATAAAATTAAAGCAAGAAATACATTGCCTATTAAGTATGTCCTCAGCTCAGATAGTGCTCAGATCTACATAGCCCAACAAGACATGTTAATTTTATTTCACTCTTTTTTTTACTTACTTACTTTCTTTCTTTGTTTTTTTTTTCTTTATTATGAACAATATCAACAAAATGTATTTTGATCAATATTATGAGTCACAGAGATAATTTTGGATCCAGGTGAAGTCAAGAATAAAGAACTACACATTACAAAAGATTTTTGTTGCTTTGAAATACATATACTTGAATGTTGACTAAGCCCGACCCCCGGAGTCAGCTGATTCCACTACCTTGGTTTCAACATTTTAGTATCTTTAGGCAATTCCGGCCAATTGACTGGAATCACCTGAACTTACCAAAAGGTTGAAACCAAGGTAGCGGAATCAGCTGATCTTCTAATTTTTTATACTTAAAAGCTCTACATGTTAAATTTTTATTTTTTATACATGTATTGAGCACTTTTTTATATGATTGTTTCCTAGTTTAATTCAACTCTACCAGGTGTGTATGTATGTAAGTATATATATATATATATATATATATATATATAAAAGAAAAAAAAAATATATATATATATATATATATATAAAAGAAAAAAAATATATATATATATATAAAAGAAAAAAAATATATATATATATATATAAAAGAAAAAAAATATATATATATATATAAAAGAAAAATATATATATATATAAAAGAAAAAAAAAAAATATATATATATATATAAAAGAAAAAAATATATATATATATACATATATAAGAAAAAAAATACATATATATACATATATAAGAAAAAAAATACATATATATATATATATATATATATAAGAAAAAAAATACATATACATATATATATATATATATATATATATATATATAAGAAAAAAAATACATATACATATATATATATATATAAGAAAAAAAAAAATATATATATATATATATATATATATATAAGAAAAAAAAAAAAAATATATATATATATATATATATATAAGAAAAAAAAATATACATATATACACATACACACACAGAAAAAGTAACATTTTTTATTTATTAACTTTTATTAAACAAAAATAAATTAGAGTAGTTTAAGAAAAGTATTATCACATCAAAGCAACATAATTTTTTAGGATTAACAAGCTACTTAATATGTCCAAAATGCACAAATTTATGTTCAATACTACACTGAGCCCTATCATCAATGCTTTTACAAACCATTTGAAATTAATTCTACATTAATTAAAAAAATATCAGTAATTGCTATTTTCAATTCAGGAAATGTTTTCAGTTTTAGCCTGTAAACAAGATCTTTCAGGAAAAGTTCTGTGGTGTTGCAATGACTGCAGCATAGGAGAATAGATAGAATTAATTATTTAATTCATCTTTCTATCTTATAGAAAAATTGCCACTTTGTATCTGATTGGTCAACGATCCATGAAGTCATATCCAGGTTGAGAACAAATCTTTGATTCATTGATCAGAATGACTTCACAGCATAGCAATTCTGAATATATATCTATTTTTAGTGCGAGTAAAATTTTTTTTTTTTGTCACTACATGCTCTCCAGCCTTCTTCAGGTGTCTGTCAATCTGTATAACCTTCTGGAAATTTTTAACTGAATACTTTATTTAATCTTTAGGAGTAGATTGTTTTGCTCTTCATGTCTAGTACAGTTCCAGACTTGGTGAAAACAGATTTTGCAATAACTGAACAATACTAAAAAGAGAAGAAAATGAGATGTTCTTAGACATGGAGAGCAGAAAGAGAACAATTTACCTCCTATACATTAAATAGAGGATTTTGTTTAAAATTCCCTGAAGATTATCTTGATCAACAGATGTGAAAAAGGACAGGGGGCATAATGCCCAAAATGTGGTGGTAATAACAACAATAATAACAGTAATAATAACAATAACAAAGCCACAATTTTATGAGGTTTGGATAAATGTGATAAAGCCACAATTTTACAAGGATCACTACAACAAACCTCTTCTATTAGCTTAGACCCTGCAGTAACAATCAAAGATTTAGAGCAAGAAGCTTATAAGTACCTTGGTATAAATGAAGATGAAGGAATTCACCATAAAAAAAATGAAAGAAATAATGAGAAGAGAGTACTATAGAAGTGTGTGTGTGACTGATATTAAGAACTGAATTGAATTCTAAGAACAAAATTATGACCATTAATAGCCTTGCCATCTCATTGGTTCAATATAGTTTCAACTTCTTGAACTGGACTCTAAATGATATCAAACAAATGGATTCTATGACTAGAAAGGTTCTTCCTAAGCATAATATGCCTCATCCAAAGGCTGTCTATACATACCCCATAAAAAAGGTAGAAGAGGTCTTATTCAGCTAGAATTGTCATTGTACTAACATACATGGAAACAACAAAGGACTCGATGATGCAATTAGTCAAACAATGTAAAAACAGAAAGAAAAAATATTTAATCATGAAAGAAGGTTGTAAATACAAATGACACATTTAGCAGATTCTATAGAAAACCAAAACAGAACCCAAGAACCAACTGTTATAAGGATAAAGCTCTTGCACAGATGAAACAATACTGATAAGACAAGCCTTTGCATCTAGAACATACTAATAAAGTCAATGTTGATAAAGTTAGCATTCATCGATGGTTATGAACATCTGGATTAAAGGCTGAAACAGAAGGCTTTATTCATGCAGTGCAAGACCAGAATCTTTTCACTAGAAACTTTCAGGCAAATATCATACATAATAGTGTTGATCCCAAATACAGGTTCTGTGACAAATATCAGGAAACCATAGACCATCTAATCTCAGGATGTTCTGTACTTGCACCAAATGAATATAAAAATCATCACGATACAGTGGGGGAAATACTTAAACTGGACAATGTGCAAACACTTTGGAAAAGATGTTAATAAACACTGGTATGAACATCATCCAGCACCGATTACAAAAATAGAAATCATCACAATTCTATGGGATTACACCATCTTTACAGACACAGAGAATGGAGCAAATAAGCCGGACATAATTGTCAAAAACCGGAAAGAATAAACTTGCCTATTAATTAATATGGTTGGCCCAGTGGACTGTAATATAGCAACCAAGGAATTTGAAGAACTATCGAAGTATAAAATCTGGAAATCGAAATAGAAAAAATGTGGAAACTGAAAACAAGGATAGTACCAGTCGTAATAGGTGCACTTGGAATGATAAAAAAAGGAACATAACACATTGAAAAAATCCTTGGAAATTCCAGCTTAAGAGAGATACAAAAAGTTGTCTTGATAAGTACAACCCACACACTAAGATTTTTGTCCATGTAATGCTATTGATGTTATGGGAGTTAGAAAAACAAATCCTGAAAGATTGACATAACAACGCACCACTTCCTGCCTTAGGTCTTCTCACAGACTTAGTAGGTGGTGTGACCATAGCAGAAATCAAAATATAATTGTGATAATAATAGTAATAATAATATGGCAGTCCCTGCAGACTGCAATGTATCTTTGAAGATCTTCAAAAAGCTATGAAAATACAAGGACCTTGAAATTGAAATCTCAAAAATGTGGCACATGAGAACATAAACAATCCCAGTTGGAGCCCTCAGATTGGTTGGAAAAGATTCCAGTAGATTAATTAAAGGGATCCCCGGAAGTCCATGCCTTAAAGAAATACAAAAAATTGTTCTCACAAGTACAGCCCACACCTTTCAAAGGGCTTTATCTATGTAAAATATGTTTGTTTTTTTTAATTGGTCAGTGGAAAATGTCATGATGCCATTTCTAACCTTAGGTCTCTTGGTGAGACCCGGAACAAAATGTGTGCACACCAGAAATCAAAGGAAATAAAATAATAATAATAATAATAATAGCAATAATAATAATTATAGTAATAACAATAGCAATAATAACAACAACAACAATATGAGGACATTAGTAATTTGTAAATATGTATAACTCCTCATCCCAGAAATTCATATAAAAATCCAGCCAAGGATATTTTATTTGCTTTGCACTAATACATTTGTGAAAGGCACAAATCCATCTTTTTCTCCCCTGTAAGGTAGACTGGGTTCTCTAGCCTAGGTAGGACATCCAGTCTAGAAAAAGAACAGCTTTAGAGAAGGCAGTGAGAAACCACTTCAGTATGTTTCTCTTGAAAGGACTGGGGTCCCTATCATAACAAAAAAACACTTTTTGCAATTTTGCAACACGGGCTGGGCCAGAAACAGTTAACTGCAAATATAGGCAATGCAAAACACATTTTGGGTGGTCTAACCCCTTTTACAGTAATAATGAGTCTATTTAGTTTATTAGCCGTTACTCCATAAGGAGGTGCTAATAGATTAAAATTCCATTTCTAAATGGTTTCAGAATGCCATGGAATCTATTTAGATTAAGCTATTAACAGTGGATAGCAGGAATATTCATTGCAACTCTACAGCTTATCTGTAAAAGATGGAATTTTCCATCAATCACATTTATTTATATATATATATATATATATATATATACACTCTCACTTTGAATGATAGAAATGTCTGCTGCACTTAGTGGGTTAAAATACTGTTTGATCTTCAGAAAATTACACAAGGGGAGAAAAGGTATAACATCCCCACTGAATTGTACTGTAATAATTGGCAAAACATTTGAAATATTTAGTCTGTACATATTTGGCCGAACTTCCACTTGGCAAAAAAAAGGATAGAGAATGTGAAATCCAATTCTAAAAAAACGTTGATTATAAAAATACTCCAGCTACAGATTATTAAGCCTTTGCTGGTGTCTCCATAGATGTGCATGTAAATTTAATGTATAGATTCTACAGATTTGATTTAGTGCTGTCAGTTGAAATAGTCACTTAATATGCAAAATAGTTCACTACTTCATTAGTTATTTAGTACACCAGTTGTAAAAGATCCTCTTAGGGAGATATCATTATAGCCATAAAGTGATATACAGTATTCAATCCTTTGAAAAAGCTTCAACTATAGCAGATATGATAGTATATGGTGACTAGTTGTATTCAAGATATTCCTGTTTATACAGAATACATTTTAATAGATAATAATAAGGAAAACCTGACCAAATAAAATATAATGTTAAGATAAAGACTGTTTTAATCAAATCAGGTCAATAATAGCATTTTTAAAAACTATTAGGTAAGTATTTAATTACAATAAAAAGTGGGATATAGCAGTTAAACATGAGGAATAGATATTTGAAGCTAAAGGGTCAACTTAAACCATAACTTGCTGAAAACACCTAATCCAGAGTTTATACTTTTCACTGTTTCAGTCAGATGCTAGGCACAAGACAGGTCAAGGAGGGTAGTATGTATCTATCTTAAAGGGAAGAAGTTTTATTAAAAAAACAGAATATTAACCTTATGATGACAAATTGGGGGTATTAGAAGAAAACACAAATTTTTAACTTAAATTTAAGGTTAAAGTAGAAATTAAAAACGAACCCAAAAATAAATATAAAAATATATATAAAGAGATGTAAGGAATTAATGGAAAGAGATTTAGGGAGATATTCTACGTAGATGAAAGTTTATAGATTATAATATAGTATAAAAGATTTTAGACAGGGGGGAGTGACTTAGAGCAGCTAAATAAGGCAAAATTCCACTATGGGAATTAGAATTAGTTTTTGGTTTATGTCAACATTTGATGAGTTAGAAGAGATGGGAGTTGGAGGGTTATTTTGAGTAGCTAATTAAGGCAAAACTATCTTATGGAAATTTGTAGTCGTTTTTATGTCAACATTTAAACACTAATTTGTTTCTCTGGGATACTTTCATCATTGTATTTTATTATTTTAATTTTTTCTTCTATCTCTAAAACTATTCAGAATTTTTGCAGAACCTATAATTTTCCAAACTATGAGTTTAAATTTGTCCTTCAATTTCCAAATTTTTTTTTTTTGAAAATTTTTTTGGTGTTTAAGGTTAGAGAATGAGTGCTTATGGGTATAAAATCTTTGTTTCTATTCCCCTGTGGAAATTCCAATGTATACTTTTTTATTTTCCATATTTTTTTTTATAAAAGAAAAACTATATGGTTCACCCATCCCTTCTACAAACTGTAAAATATTAATATCAGACAGTATTTTCTAAAGTTAATCAATAAGTATTTCCAAAAAATAACCCTCTAAGTAAAATTTTCAATAGAAAAACGATTAAGATTAGATACTCTTGTACCAACATTTATAAAATTATTAACTGACACAACCAAATTTTAAGGAATTTCTATGGGACCAACAACAAAACTGGTATCAAACCATTTTGTAGTTGTAGATCAAAAGATAATTGTCCAGTAGAGTGCAAATGCAAAGTCACCAGGGTTATGTATCAAAACATACAGGAAAACTAAAAGTTGGAGTAATTTTTAATTTTATAATCAGTATTTTTAAAATTATGCTTGTGTACAGCCTAATTACTGATAAATCCTCAGTGTATGAAAGTTATTTATTACAAAACAATGAGATATCTTTTGAGACCTTTTCTAATTATGGTCTTAATTCAAACTACTGATATAAATAATCATGTAAACTTTTGTTGTTAGAATATAGTATGAAAGAAAATTAAACTGATTTTGACTACAATTTCTCATTAAGAACCTACTATTGTAGAAGAGCACAAAAGATCTGATGAAAATGAAATTATTACACAATTAAAAAAAAGTTTGCAGTTTGTGAAAAAAGGCCCCAAAAAGTCCAAATTTTGACAATACCTTCAAAAAACTGGAGTATCCAAAGAATTCACATGGAATTTGGCACCACAACATGCATAGCAAGACAAGCCAAAAAAACTTCTAAATGAACAAGGAATATTAACTCTACTAAATACATGAAAATGTATGTTCCCACAAGAGACAATTGATGAAGTTGTGCTGTTTTATAAGAGTGAAGAAGTCAGTAGAGTGATTCCTGGCAAAAGTGACTATAAGACAGTCTTAAAGAATGGTAGAAGAGTTCAGGAAAAATAAGTATCTTGTACTCTGTAACCTGAAAGAGGCATACCAATTATTTAAATCAAAAGATCCAAGCAGAATTAATTTTTCAAAATTTGCTAAGCTCAGACCAAAAGAATGTATCCTAGCAGGTGGTGCTGGAACACACTGTGTCCGTGTTTGCACAATACATCAAAATATTAATCTGATGATTGTGGAGGCTCATCTTGGTACACTGACACAAGAGGAACAAAATCATTTAACAGATTACCACCAATGCATAGCTGCTGTTACATGCAATCAAGCAACATCTAACTGCTATTTGGATGCCTGCTCAACTTGTAGCAATTTGATGGAGGATTTTGTTTTATATATAGAAGAATTTCTAAATAAAAATTAATAGAACTGACTATCAAATGGTAGAACCACACTGCATACACTATCACAATCTATAGAAGAATTAATTGAAACTTTTTGTGCAGGCCTTCAAACCTTGAAAAAGCATGATTCCATTGCCAAAGAACAATCAAAATTTTGTTCTAATAAGAAAAGTACTTTAATGGATGGTGAAGTAATTTATTGCAGATTTTGCTGAGAATTAATTATTTTACAGGATGCTGCATAAGGCTTCCACTGGAATAATTCTCAAGGCACATTATATCCATTTTCCTTGTATTACATAAATGGCAAAGAGCTGGGGCATATTAATATTTTAATTATGTCAGATTGTCTCAAACATGACACAGTAGCTGTCCATGTATTCCAAAGAAAACTTATAGAAGTACTGAAAAAAAATCTTAATTTTACAATAAAAAATCTGATCTAATTCTCTGATGATGCCACTTCACATTATAAAAATTTTATTAATTTGTGCAATCATAAGCCTGACTTTGGTATTGATTCAGAGTAGCACTTTTTTGCTGTATCTCATGGGAAAGAAGCAGGTGATGGTTTAGGTGACACTATTAAGAGATTAGCAGCAAAAGGAAGTCTGCAGTGACCCTGTAATGAACAAGTAATGACACCAAGACAGTTGTTTGATTATGCAAGAAAAAATATTTCAGGTATAAATTTGTTGTATTCTTCAAATGAATGGACAAATGAAGCAGAAATCTTAGAAAATAGATTAAAAAATACCTCAACAATTACATGAACTCAAAAACTACATAGTTTTATTCTCATGTCTCAGGCAGAGGTATAAGTAAAAACAGTGTCAACTCAGGATGAAAGAAAAATAGTTAAAATTATAAAACAGGACAAAATTGTTTAAATACAACACCAATCACTAAATACAGTCCTCCTGATTACTCTTTTCTCTTTCTACTCATTACTAATGTTTCTGTTCCTAATTCCCCCACACTCTGTAACCCCTTGCATCTTAATGGCTGTACTGCCTTGCTTGAGGTGATACTGATTTTTAAAAAAATGTAGAGAGAGCTTAAAAGCATTAAGGGATTTGTTAGAGCAATCTATGATAGGAATTGGTGGTTAGGATGTGTGATTGAAAAATATCCTGATAATGAAGTAAAATTGACATTTTTACAACCTAAGAGTCCTTCCCCATATTTCTGTTAGCCATTAAATCCAGATATACTCAAAAATTTAAAAGAAACTACTCAGTCATTTATAATAATTAGCGATGATTCATCTAAAAAAAAGCAACTACAAATTACATTTTTCTCAGATCTTTGGAAAATATTGGAGGATTTATTAAACATTAATGTTACTAGTACTTTCATTGTTACTAAGACTTTCATTGATGTTTCTTATATGAAAATGTATTTTTGTGCTTCAAAACCAAAAAAAAAAAACAAATCAGAAACCATTTTTTCTTGGTATGTCTCTATAAATCTGTAAACTGTTAAAAAGTAATTTAAAACCACAAGAGTATTTGATATGCAAATAAATACAGATTTTCTTTTTCTCTTCTCTGCTAAAACATATGTTTGCCCCTAACATCATCGAAGCAATCTTGACGTCCATCAGCATGATTGATGCCAAGCTCCAGGAGAGCACCTCATTGAACCTTCTCAGTCTCATGTTTTCCACTGATATGAATTGGAACAATTATATTGAACTAATTACTCTGTCTGCTACATGAAAAGATAGTTTACTTTACCATGCCAGATAATATTTCTTGCCAGAATCTGTCTTGCACATTTATAAATCTACCATCCATCCCTGCATTGAATATTGCTGCCATATCTCGGCTAGTACTTCTGTTATATATCTTGAGATACTTGATAATATTCAAAGAAGAATCTGCAATATTATCAGTGCTGACCTAGCATCTTGACTCCTGTCACTTCCCCACTGCCATAACATAATTTTCCTGTGCCTTTTCTGTAGATATTTCCATGGCAATTGTTCTGATGACCTTTCATCTTTGGTATCTTGACTTTGTGAATTTAAGTGTAGTACTAGATTAGTAGCTAGCTCTCATCATTTTACTTTTGAAAATGCTACATATAATGGTAAGTTCTATTCTAATAGTTTCTTCTCTTGGACTTCTTGCCTGTGGATCTCTCTCCAGCTTCTTGTTTCCCCTGTCGGCTACAATTTTCAAAATGCAAACATCATTTGCTATCTTCTGTCCTTTTGAATCCTGTTCTTTTATTGACGTTTCTCCTCACTAACCTTTTTCTCATTTTTATTTTTACTCTCATTAACCCTTCGATCTTAGTGGCTTTATCACCCTGCTTGAAATGATTAAAAGGTGCACACACACACACACAGTGTTGAAACAGCTGTTGAGAAAGATGTTAATCACATACAGTGGCAAGTATACAATCATCTCTAGATATTTTCTTGAATACTACTTTTTGTTTTCTAAACTGAGAAATATTCTCCCACCCAGAGAGCTCACTTTAAAATATGGTATACAAGTCCACCCCATCCCAACAACTGATGGTCCTGCACCTCTTAATCCAGATAAAATTACCAGCAAGCATTTGAATTTTCCACAATTGCCAAACTAATTAACCAAACAGCTACATATGGTGAGCAATCACTTAATTGTTTACTTTGGTGTGGTTAGTACAGCACCATCAATTTGACATAAATCCTAACCTATTTTGCTTATATTTAATCCTAGTTATGTGTTGTAATGTTTTTGAAAATAGCCAAGAATTAGAAAAAACGTAGCTAGAGTATTGAAGGAACAGAAGACTAGGTAGGGAAATAAAGAAGAGGTTTATTAAATACTCATATACAGAACAGAAGAACTTGAGTAAATCGACTACTACTCAAAACCTACTCTAATGTGGCTACTTACCATATTTATAAGAGGGGCAATCCATTGTCATAATAGTAGGGGAGAGCAGGAAGTATGCTGAGTCCTATTCTACAACATTATGACATCCAAGAAAAGTACAAGTCTCAATAGTAGCATCATGCATAAACTCCAACTGATATCAGTGCAATAGATAATGGAAGTATTAATAATGGTTGAATATACGTTTCTAACAGTGGATGACTCTGTAGAGATACAAGAGATATAATTAGTGGGTCAGAAGTGTATTATTGAGTCACTGTATTTTGAATTGTCAAACATTTCATGAAAAATAATACCATCTGGACATTTTTTTTAGGAAGTACGATAATTAAATTTTTAAAATTGTTCCTATGAATGGTTTGATTCTTTAAAATTTAAAACCTAATTTACACAGCATATTTTAGTTGGTGATTAATGTCAATCTTCAAAAGTTGCTCCTCTTGGCAACTCTTCAACCAGAAAAGGGGCAGCTTATCTGGAAGGGGCTGAGCAGCCATTTTAAATAGGGCACACACATGGAGAATGAAGGAGTTGAAATAAAACATTCTCTTTCCATTACGTGTCCAATTTCCTTTAATTTGAATTTACATTGGTAACATTGATCAACACAATGGTTTCCAAATTTATTCCTATTTTAAATACAGATAAATACAACACTTGTGCAAAAGAAACTTGTACCTACATCGACAAACCTTGCTGTGCACCCATAGTATTTTTATCTCTGGGAAGAAAACCTGAGAGGCCATATTGGAAATGGACATTGCCACATTACATGCCAATGATGGAATGGAAAAATTATATGAAAGTTGGATATGCTCTTTTTAGAGAACACTAACCAGCTGGCTTTATTACATACAAGTCATTCAAACAATATTGATGACAAAATGACATGTCAATAGACAACTACTTTATTAACTTCAACCGTCATGTCACAAAGTTAAAGACCACAAAATGCAATTACTATAGTCAGTACTTGCCTACATTGCATTTTCTGCGAACCTGACACCTGAGAATGAGCAACTAGTAAAAGCAAAAATCAGCAAAATAACACTGCGATGTCCAAACAACTTTAAAAAATTATGCAGTTTTCTGATGCTTTGTCAACACCAGTTGTGACAGAGAGATATGGGTTGTGCCTACAATGAAAACAGACAGGAAGACACTAATGAAGTATATTACGGTTACTTCTCAAACCAGTCTCCTTGGTTTTCCAGTTGGTGATGTTACAGAGGCAGAAGAAGATGTACAAACAAAATTCCAGTATCTTCTGATAAAGGTTCAGGCTCATTTGAACCTAAGGGCCATACCACCTAATGTTTCATATGTGGCTGCAAATTCCACTGGAGTTACAATTATTTGTAGGCTGATAGCACCTGTAATAAGCAGGATAGGAGTCAAAAGGATGACTACATATCTGTAGCCAACATTATGCTGATCAGTCAGCAAAAGTGGGAAGACAATGGTTAAACATTTTCAGGTGAGACTCTTGGTTCAGTAGTCCTAGACAGTGGTGCTTCTGCCACTGTGGGACTAAATGGTATGAATGTTTTCTGGAAACCATTCCAGTCCAAGGAGGATTGAGAACTTACAAATTTGGTGACTGAAAGAAAGTAAAATCACTGTTCACAGCTACTCTACCATGTGTCATTGTCAGCATTGACATCAGTATTGTTATTGATGTTGTGAACTTTGGCATTTTGATTTTATTAAGCAAATATGTCAGGAAAAGTGCCAAGACATGTCTCAATTTTGAAAATTATAGTGTCACAATTGTTACGGGGCCCCATTTTGTCCTACTTCTTTACACTTATGCTATAAAATACAAAATTTAACTTAAAATGATGACTTAAATCTGTAGCTACTAGATGCCCTTTTTACCTTATGAAAAGCTCCCATTCACCAAACCCATTAGATTTCATAATAATAGAATAGAACTTTCTAGAAGTCTCTAGAAACATCTACTGGGTTCTAGAGGGTACAAAAAACATATATAAGCAGGAGTTCATACCAACTAGCCAGTCTGCCTCCTGAACCCACAGCTACGACTATTGAGGTCGTCTCCAGTCCTTTTGATTCACGAACAAAGCTTCGACCGAAAGAATGTAAATTCCTACAGTCCTGAAAAGAAAAGACTATCAGTAAATACTTCACCCTTTTTCCTTGATATTATTGACCAAACTCTTTTATTTTATATATATGTGAATATCAAACTATTTTTAAGAAGAAAATAATATCATTTTTTGGCCAGCGATGAATTCCCATCCATCGACTTAATGTTAAACTTTGGTGGATTTCCTCTCTCACTCCCTTGTATGTTTACACATTAAGCCAACTACTTTCTGGGCACTCGCATGCTTAGTAACTTGTTAGCATTTCCTAACTTATATTTGTTTAAATCTCTTCCCTATTGTTCAAAAAATATTTTGTATGTTATGTAAAATAAAATCCGCATTTCGTCATTAGATGTAATCTCTTTTCTTCAAACTTAATTTCTACAAATCTGGTTCTTATTTTGTGTTGCGCCAGCCATAACACAATGCTTGGAAAAAAATTCCACTGTAGTTTACCCCATCTGGTCACTATCATATCCTTATTACCAGACCTCCACTAGATTGAGGTAAGTTTAATCAAATAATTTTCATTAAAGAAATTACCACCAAAAACAGATCAGAAAAAAATTAGAATTGCAACAAAATTACAAAGACAATTCAGCCATCCAAGTAGTAAAATGTTGTGTGATTTAGTTAAGAATGCAGGAATAAAATACCCTGAATTCATAATAATTTTTTTTAATGAATTCTGGGTCTTAAGTAGAGCAGGCAAAGCAACAGGCAGAAACAAATACTTTATGGATGTAGTTATGGAACAAGGCAATGCTTTTTGGCTGGAATTTGAGCATGGAGTATCAGAATGGTGAGCAAATGAGATCAAGCAAACAAGAGAAGACAAAGACACTTCTTGCAATGAGGAAAATATGAGGAATTGTAAAGCTAGACTTGCAGCCTGAGGTTTCCAGGATAAAGATGCTGGCAATATAAGAAATGATTCTCCCAGCTGTTCTAAAGAAGGTATACACGTCATTGGAAATAATTGCATCTAACCATTGGATGTGTAAATCCATGGACATAAAAACTGTTTCTTCAGAGTAAACAGTCCAGTTGGTTTATTTGGATCCTCTGAAAGAGGCCAATGTATCTCCAAGTTATATTTGGAAGCTTTCTAAATGTGTATGTGATCTGACTGATGCTCCAAGATCCTGGTACCTGACACCCAAGGATGAATTAATTAAATTAGGAGCAAGAGTTTCTAAATATAACCAGGCAATATTTACATGGAATTTTGGAAATAAACTGCAGAGTGGATGGTTTCTGCTTTGCAGGAATAGAAATCTTTCAGACCAGAGTTAAAGACACAATTCGTCATCTATTTGAAGTCAAATCTGAAGAAGTTGCTGAATTATAATATATAGGATTAAACATAAAGAAACATTAAGATAATATCAAACTAGGAAAGGATGAATATATAAAAAGAAAATTTAAGATATATCTAAGTAGAAGTAGGCAGAAATTTGAAATACACTATATCCACAACAGAAGTAACAGAGACATGGCAGCTGATTGGTCAATTTAATTGGTTAGCCACCCAAACCAGGCTTGATCTAAGTTATGATGTTAGTGCATTAAATTCTATATTAAAACAAAAAAAAGTAGAATGTATAAAGCAAGTAAACAGAGTAGTTAAGAAAACAAAAAAGGAAAAATCCCAGATAGACATTCCAAATTTAGGAAACCTAGAACACTTAAAAATTATTGCCTATAGTGATGCCACTTGTGCCAATTTGACTGATGGAAGATCACAAGGTGAGGATATACTCTTTTTGGTAGGAAGTACCAATAGATATATGCCCATTACTTGGCAAACAAAACATATTAGTCATCAAAAGTACTCTAGCAGCTAAAACATTAGCCATAGTTGATGCAGCAGAAGCATGTCTTTTTTATAGGAAATTTTTATTAGAACTGTTGCAACTTGAAGATAATAATGAAAATATACAAATTATGTGTAAAACTGAGAATTACTGTCTCTATAATAAGATACATTCATCAAAATAAATTTTGGATTAGAGACTTCACATAGAAAAGAAATTGCTGAAATCTCTTAGATACCAACTGATGTGCAAACTCACTGACAAAGAAAGGAGTACCATCATTTAAGATTCTTGGGCTCATATCAGAGCCTAAGGAATCCTTGGTTTAATGAATTTACATTCTCTTATACATATTTTTTACAGATTAATATATCTTATATATTAATAAATATACATATACCTATTTGGTGTGTGACTTAAGTTTTGCTGGTTTTCCAGCTCATCAGGCACAAAATATATCTTATGTATTTATAAAAATACATAGATATCACATGGGAGGAACACTGCTTCATAGACCAAAAATAAAATAGTACGAAAGATGCAAATAGGATTCTTTTTCTTTTTTTTTTTTTTAAATTAAAAATTTTTCAAAAAAATTAGAAATTTCAGGTTTCAAATTATTACTGGAGATGCTGCTCTGGTTCTGCTATAATAATGCTTGCTGGGTTAAAGGGAGATAAGCGGGTATGAAACCTAAAGCTTAAAAGAGAAATATATAATAAAAAAAGAGGGATTTAATCTGGCTTCCAGTATTTTAAGAGAGATGATTTTCTGTGTCTACACATGATCATTATTAAGTAGCTTACATTGTTAATATTTTTGAGGATAAAATTTTTTTCTAATAGACATATGTTGCATGCCCCCCACTTGCTGGAAAATGGTTTGGTTTGGGCTGTGAGTTCCCAATTTACATGAGGTGTGTAGGCATCTGTTTTGATACTCCAGTAAAACTTAGTGGAGTATCAAAACTTAATGCTATGGCGTTTGCATATCTTTTGTTGCTAAGGGCCATTTTGTGATGATAGAAATGCTTTTTCCAATTATTAGCAGTAGATCCGAAATAAAATTTAATCTGGTCATTGTGCTTGATGCTAGCCTTATAGATAACACCTTTATACATGCATTTACCGTTCATAGGACAGAGGGTACCATTGCAACAATTACATTTTTGATCGTCAGGGCTACCATTGCTTCTAGTGCTGCTTAAGTATTTGCTAAGGGTTACACTATCATGTTGGACTAAATGTTGTTCAAGGTTTTTAGTTCAGCTGCAGCTAACCTTAATGTTGTTCTTGTTGAAGAATTTTCTGAGTAAGGGATTATGACTAAAATGTTTGTAGTAACCTAAGAAAGATTCTACTTATGTTGGTCCTGACCTTACTGTTGAAGAACAGAATGAACCAAATAATGTTGCGCTTTCTATTCTTAGATTTACTATTGGTATTCGCACTAGTGTTAGGGATGTACTTTAGTTCAATATTGCGCTTACTTTTATTTTAATGCATCAACATATTTGTTTTTGTATTTGTCAAAGATGTATTTACTACTGGAGTTAGTGGAGAGCCTATGCTGCACAGATTTGTAGAGGTTATTAAGAATAAACGACAGGTGATTAGATTCTTTACTAATATATGTATGATTATAAAGTTCCTTATTATAAGGCATGTACACTCCTCTGTAAAGATCAAACATTGTGTCTAGGAAACTGATCACTTTGGCATTTGTGACAGTGGTGATGTTAAGTCCATGATTCTTAAAGAATTTGATTAGTTGTTTCCTAAGCGGGTCAGTTTTTTTGTGGCTTGGAGTTATGTAGAAGGATCACTCTGTTGGCCCTGTATAGTCTGGTGTTCTCACTATCAAAAATATATCTGAGCCACCATAGTAGTAGTATGCCAACTAACTCACAAGCTTCTGAAGAGTTGAATGCACCCATCACTATAGAGAAGTTGGGATTGTCTTTTTTGGTCCATAAAGACCTATTGTATTATAGGATGGGCTTTTGGGCTTGTATGATTATGCTGATATTCTTGTCCGTGATAGTGCAATAATTCTTAGCCAGGTTTATAGCAGCCATTAGTAGGTCTTCAGTGATCAATGGGTAAAAGTTGGATATGTCAGATTGCATAAAATTACACTCGCTCTTATTTTTAATATTAGCGAACCAATTTATAGCATCTTTG
This sequence comes from Acanthosepion esculentum, assembly GCA_964036315.1. Taxonomy (NCBI): domain Eukaryota; kingdom Metazoa; phylum Mollusca; class Cephalopoda; order Sepiida; family Sepiidae; genus Acanthosepion; species Acanthosepion esculentum. The sequence continues at coordinate 58,533,336 of OZ038490.1, forward strand.
GTATTTCTCCACTGGTTGACCCCTGTTGCATTACTGGTGTAATTATGGGCTCGTTCAAGTATGGCTTTGCTGATCTTGCCTATATTGTTTTTAAAGGGGTTAAGCAATCAGAACTGTGGGTTGTTGGGGAAATTGCTCTTATGGTCCTTAACAGTAATAAAAGATTTGCTTTTGGAATTTGTGTACCCTGTCGTCAAGCTTAAGTTTCACAGCTGTTGTTCGTGCCTTGCTGTTGATGTCATTTTCCCATTCATTTGGAGCATTATTATATACTTTGTTAACTTCCTTACGAATGGCTTTGTGGTAGTCGCCATGTTATAGTTTTCATATTCTTCTGTAGGCTGTTGTAATATGTTTAATATTATCAATTACAGAGAATAAGTTCTTTTTGAATTCAAGTAGGAGGTAATCGCTAGGCAATGTTTTCAGGGACTTAAATCTAAAAGCGTCAGTAGTTTCACATTTGTCTTGGTATTCTTTTTTGGCAAAAAATAGCTTCCATCACATTCTACCCATGATACTCTCAATTTTATGCAATAAGCTGAGTTCATATTGGTTCCTTTTAGGGACTATTATGTTTTTAGTGAAGTATACACACACACACACACACACCTGATGCTAAAAAAGGAAAAACTGTTAATCGTCACGAGTTGCTCCTCTATGCAACACTTTAACCAGAAAAGGGGTGGCTTACTTGGAAGGAGCTGAGCAGGCATTTTAGATAAGGCAAACATGTGGAGAATGAAGGCATCAGAATAAAACATTCTCTTCCCATTACGTGTCCAAAGTCCTTTAATTTGAATTTACTATTCATACTGACTGGGATTCATTTTGTGACTTTATTTGTGACATCCTTTGGATTGATATTCTTAAACTTCCTATTGAGAATTGTGCCACAGAGGTTTCTTCTTGGATTAAAGCTGGCATTGATGCTTTTGTACTTTCTTGCAAATACCAGGTGAAACCACAATCTTCTTGCTTCACACCGGACTGTTCAGCTGCTATAGCCCACAGTTTTTGAAGGGCCGAACACAGAGACCTGCTGCACTACATGCCACAAGGTCACCAAATGACCTTCGCCAGTTTTTTAATTCAGATTTGTCCTTCTCCTGGACCAGTTGCCATCCAAGGCTATAGAACCCAGCCTGTCTGCTATTTACCCATAGCTGGAGAGAAGAAGAGGATTCACACCTTTCCCAAGGGTAATAGCATGTAAGTGAATATAATGGATTTGAACTGGCATTTGAATTTGTCTCTCTGATTTCTCAATCCAACCCGCTATCCACTATACCTATATATATATATATATATATATATATATATATATATATATATATATATATATATATGAAATCTAATAATATAATGTGTCTTAATATGTTGATAATACTTTTCTGCTTTTATTAAATCATTAAATTTGTAAATATCTGCATATATTTTTAATTTTAATTACTATTCAGATTTTCAGGATTTTTTTGCATAAGTTTTGAGTTATCTCCCTTTATTTTGATAATTGATTGCCATCCCATTACCAATAATAATGCAGAGACTTCACAAATGTTTTAATGCTACTTTACTAAACGTAAATGAGATTGGAAGATATTTCACTTCTTTATTTTTCTTATTGAATTGAATATTTATATAATCTAAGTGTTATATAATTTTAAGGAAACATATACATATATATATATATATTATGTTTGTGGGAGTTCTGAGGACCAAGAAATGCATTTGTTGATTGGAAATAATTACCAAGAACGTTTTTAGGTTTACAGCATTTTATTAATTACTAGATAAACTGAGTTAATACTACTCTACAAAAGAATTAGTGAAATATGGAGAGACGTTTGCCACACGTGTGTCGGTGCAGTCCGCCATCTTGGATCTCTCTCTGTATTGCCACACGTGACGTCTGACGTCACGATGTCCAAAGCAAGTGCGATAACTCTTACAATACTTTGGAGTTATCTCCCTTTATGTTTCCTTCCAACACCTCCCTTTGAAGTATGATAGTCGTAGGATGATTGTTGAGGATCTGCTTGTAAGGATGAGGTTGGTTTGCCCTTACGCTGCGTCCTTCTAGTTGGTAATTTCTTTTGAGACTTACTTTCTTTACTACATTTTGTTTGAACACTTTGGGGTAATTCAAATGTGTCCAGTAAAACGTTTAAGGGAATGACTGTGTCATTAGATTGTCTTTCAGGAAGGTATGAATGACGTAGCTGATTCGCATGTCTGACCCAAGTAGTGGATTGTACATCTACATCATAGATTACATTACCAGAACGGCGTATTATGTAACCTTGGGTCCATTTTTCTTTATCATTGCGGTAATCTTTGCCCACACAGGTTGTCCAGGTAGAAATTGACGTGACACTGCTCCATGGCGGTGGTTGAATTGTCTTTCCATGGTTTTATTTCTCTTGAGAGAATTGCTTGGCGATGGACGAATAATATCAATTGGTAGCCGTATTTTTCTATTCATCAAGGCTTCTGCAGGTGACTTTCCATTCGGACAGTTTGGATTTGGGGTTGCTCTATAGCTACTTAGAAATATGTCTATTATTTCTCGTGTAGATCCTTCTCCTTTTAATTTTAAGAGTGCTCTCTTAAACGTGTCGACGAAGCGTTCGGCTTGACCATTTGATTGTGGGTGGAAGGGTGGTGATCTGAGGTGTTGAATACTGTTCTTTTTACTGAATTCTGAAAATTCTGCTGAAGTAAATGCCGTACCGTTGTCAGAAACCAAGATTTCCGAAGTACCAAATCTGCTGAAGATCTCCTGTAATTTTCTTACAGTTTCAGTGGATGTAGGGTGATTCATGTGAAAGACCTCCGGCCATTTGCTGTAAGCATCCACCAGTATTAAGTAATGTTGTCCATTTATTGGTCCAGCAAAATCAATATGGAGTCGTGACCAAGGAGATTTTGGAGTAGGCCATGAATACAGTGTTGTTTTCCGAGGAGACTTTGCAACCAGTTAGCATTTGGTACAACTCTTAACAAGTTCCTCTAGTTGTTTGTCCAGTACACGTATCCGCATGCTAGGGCTTTCATCCGATTAATCCCTTGATGTCCATAGTGAAACTGTTTGAGAACTCTATTTTGAAGTTCAAATGGAACAACAACGCGTTCAGCAAAAAGTAGAATCCCATCGATTTCAGATAAGGATGATCTCCGCTGAAAAAATGGTTGAAGTTTCTGGTCAGTGCATATATTTGGCCAGCTAGTGGAGTGAAAATGTAGGACTTTCTGCAGTATTGGGTCTGCGGCTGTAGCTTCTTGAATCATCTCTGATGTGACAGGTAGTGCTCTAACTGTGGAAACAAGTCCCGAGACAACTTCAGGTTCTACTGATATAGCTGCGATGACTCTGTCCTCCGGTACTTTTTGATTCGAAGAGATGAGTCTGGACAACGCATCTACTTGACCAATTTTGCTGCCTGGTTGGTATTTTATTGAAAAATTGTAGTCCAGAAGCATAGTGGCCCATCTTTGCAACCGGTTAGCTACAAAAGAATTAGTGAAATATGCAGAGACGTTTGCCACACGTGTGTCTGTGTAGTCTGCCATCTTGGATCTCTCTCTGTATAGCCACACGTGACGTCTGACGTCACGATGTCCAAAGCAAGTGGGATAACTCTTATTATACTTTGGAGTTATCTCCCTTTATGTTTCCTTCCAACAATATATATACATATATTAGATTATGTTGAAGTCAATCATGTTGCAGAAAATTGCTGTTGTCTTATTTTAAAACATCTGAGGAATTCAAGTATTTATATATTTAAGTTATAATAAATATTTATCTGTATGTTTGCTTAGAAGTTAGTCATGGCATCACAGACAAAATCCAAAGACATGTATCTGTTTGAAATTCACTGAAGCACTTATCTGATGCTGCTCTTATTCTTCTTCTGATAGCTACTTGTCCTTGCCGCCTTCAGGTTTGATTGTGGCCAGCATTGCCTGTTCTTAGAGTAGGCTAAAACGTGTCTGTTCCATTCGTGGTCATCAGGACCTCAGTTTTGGTGCCTAAATTCCATTTGGTGCCTAATTTGGGGTTTTACCCAGTATTATCAGATAAATGTACCCATCTTCTATCAGCAGGTGTTATCAACCAAGAAGAGATAACCTATAACTTTATACAGGTAACTTGTCATATTTTTTTTTTCAGCATCGTTAGCAATTGATCATATATACAAGTTCCACTCAAGGTGTGGGGGTGAACTTCCAATGGGCATTCAAGACAAAGGGCCTCCTTGAGAGAACATCCATTCATTGCAATAAATGGAAATTCAGGGGTTACTTGGTGATGATGGAATATTATATAAATCTAAAAATTCAGCAGGCATGTATAAATACAATTGAAACAATAAATATAAAAATATGGTAATATTTGGAGGGATGAGGACAAAATTCGGAAGTTTTTTTTGTCTTAATCATTTCACCCCAAGTAATGCAGTAAAGTCACAAGGGTTAGTGTGTGTGAAAGAAGCAAAACATTATTATGGAGCAAAAACAATAGAAGCGTAATCGAGAGGACAGTAGATAATGATTGACATTGCATTTAGATTTCTGATGATCAAAGTTGGCTGGAAAATATGGAGTCAGAAGAGAGTTCCATAAGCAAGAAATACAAGAAAAGAAGCTATTAGCACAGAACTTTTGGTTACATCTAGCAGCCATTTCTACTGTAAATTGTTGAGACTTTGTTGCCAATCTAGTACTTAAATTCATAATGTCTAGGTACCATAGTGGAGAGTTCAACTGAACAATTACCATGAAAGTATTTATAGAAAAGGCCAGGGAAACTACATTACAGCAAGGGGAAAGTAACTGAATCTGAGATGCCAGGTTTTGACCAATAATATTGCTGATTCTTCTTTGGATTTTATCAAGAATCTCTGAATATATATCTAGAGCACCAGACCATATGTGACAGCAATATTCAAATCAAAGACAAATGGTAGACTTATAAATATCTAAGATAGATTCAGGCGAGAAATGTTGTCTAGCAAAGTCCAGTGACCAAGCAATGGATTCAATTTGGTTCTCATCTCTGTGTGAAAGACCAGAACTTACTGTGCTTTAATTCCAAAATGGTATAAGAACAGCCAAGCCACATAATTTGTCTTCATGAAGATTTTGTTGCATGAATATTTTTTTACATTTGCTAAATTATTTTTTAACCTTGTAATCTTAATTTTTCAAAATAATCTCAACCAATATGAAAAGTAAATTTCTAGACTGTGTATACTTATTTTCTTTTCCTTTATGAAGATTCTTACTATTTTTTCTCCTTTCTAAATTGCCTATCACTTCATCTCATCAGGGTTATGGCTCTTCTCAGATTCCTTTTTCTTTGTGTGGAAAGATAGTAGAGCAGTTTCCTGTTGTTTTCTCCATAGTTCTTGAATTCAGAATACTCCATCTTGATTGGCTGTCATCCAAGACTAAAGAACTCAGTCTACTCTATTATTTAAATCATAGTTGGCAGGGCAACTATGCCTTTTCCAAAGGCATTAGTGTAAAAGTGAACAGAACAGATTAGGCTGGAATTTGAAAATGGCTCACTTTTTGCATTGATAACCATTACACCGACATCACGTCCAACTAACTATAGTTCCTGCATTAATTTTTTTTTTATCATTTCATCAATAAAGCCACTAAGACACAATGGGTTACTGAGTGTTAGAGAATATGAGTAAAAAGAAAAGAATATTAAAAGAGAGAACAATAAAAGAACAAGAATTATGAAGACAGAAGATAATGATTGATATTAAATTTTTGAAGATAACTGTTGACTGGAAAGCAAGAAGCTGGAAGAGAGTTCCATAAGCAAAAAGCATGAGAGAAGAAACTCATAGTATAGAACTTATAGTTACATCTAGCCATTTCAATTGTAAAATAAGATACTTTTTCATCATAACAAATCACGTGGTAGCTATGAAGCAAAGATGCAATTCAAAGCAATGCATAGACGAACAAATTGCGATATGATGGATGGTTACTTTGCAGTGTTTATGTTGAATCAAAGATTTGAAATTTTATTATTTTTGGCATCAGATTATCATGGATTTATATCATGTTTGTATTACATTGAGAACATTTATTGGTGCTGATTGCTAATGGTTTCCAGCTGCTCAATTTAAATGTCATAATGTAAATTTTAATGCGTTGAAAGTAAATATGGTGTCTTAAACTTGCCAGATGCAAAGCTATAATAGTGCCAAATTTCATTTTAAATAAGGTTTATTGCAGATTGAATGCATAATTTGAAAAGAACCATTTGTATTTTGATGTCGGTTAAAAAAAAATGGCAAAGCTGAAGTACTAAGTTATTTACAAGCAAAATTATCAATCAAAATATAAACGATTTTACTGATTAGAAAATATAATTTATGGTTTTTACAGTAGAATTATTTGAATCTAAACTCAAAATTTTCTTGAAAGTTTTTGTATCTTTTAAGTTTTAAGTTAAAAAGATTTGTTTTTCTAAATTTTTAAAATAAAAGTTGCCATGTTGGTGACAACATAGAATAGAGCAGATGAGACATTCAGAATGGAGTGCATTGGATTTTCAGTATCATTTTTGCAACATACAGACAAATAATTTTATGCAATGAAAGTGGTCCTCTTTAATTGAAATATAGAAAAGATGCTACTACAGGTTTGTAATGGATGAGGTTGGTCATGGTCAGCAATTTATAGCAGGAGGAGTTATGACTTGTGAATTAGGATGAAGAAGACGTTCAGAATAAATGAATTCAACATGTGGAAGATTTTACATATATATTTATATAAAGACCAACATAGTTCACAAAAAAAATAGAAAGAGAAAATTATATTCACATGTATTCAGATAGATGCAAAAAAGAAAGAAAATATTTATGCACTTGGCATTTGTATGATGTCCTTGTTTTTGATTGATAAATAAAGATAGAAAGGGTTTATGTACTTCCTTTTAAAGTCCTCTTTCCTCCTTGGTACCTTGACTCCATGTATTTAAGTGTAGTACTAGATTGGCAACTAGGTCTCATTGTTGTACTGGTGAAATACAGGTATACCTCACCCTGCATCATTAATTGGTTCCAGAGGTCATGACTTAGATCAAAAAACAACAAGTCAAAATAACCACACTAAACTGCAAGTAAGCACTCCCCATTGCATATTACAGTATTTATGATATGTATGTACAGTATTTTGAATAAAATAATTTATCAGCGATATAGCTTTATGCTTAACATTAGCAATGAAAGAACAGCCTGGCAATTTTTTTCAATATAATTCAGTTTCATCAACGTTAAAAATCTGTTCAGGAAGAAACCCATTTTCTTCGATGATCTTAGCCAACGATAGATATTGTATCTTTCATGGAAAATGCCAATATTGAGCTGTTAAAGACTGCCAAATAAGAGGACAACACAGAGTCACAGATGTTTTCATATTTCGTTCTGTAGGATTTATCATGAATAAAGTGACTTAAACTTGATTTTTATTTTTCCATATATTTTTTGACAAACGACATATAATCGAGAATGACTTAACTCGAAACAACGTAACCCGAGGTATACCTGTAGTTAAATGTAACCATAAGTCCTGTTATAATAGTTTTTCTCACACTTTTCACCTGTGGAACTCTCTTCCAGTTTCTTGCTTTCCCTTCCACCTACAAACTTCAAAAATTTAAATGTGACATCAACTGCCATCTTCTTTCTACCTGAATCCTCTTCTTTTATTGTCTGTTCCCCTCACTAAAGTCTTCTCATTCTCTTTCATTCTCAGTAAGCTATTGCATCTCTGGGTCATTCTCACCTTGCTTAGCATGAAATGATTAAAAAATGTCCTGATTAGAATGACAACTTGCAGGCATCAAGAGAAATAAGATGGGTCAATTTCCACAGATTAATGTTGGCTTTATTTCACACAATTTTCTGTGCATCTTTTCCAAGTCTTGGCAGTGAATATTACCTGTTAAATTCCTTGTGGTAGAAATCTGTAAGGGACTACATCTTTCACAGACCTTTCTACAGAGACTGTAGCTTTTGTTGGTACAATGTTGATGTTAAAGCTTCATCATGATCAAGTCATTGTTTTGATTCTTTTCTGTTTTTATGCAATATCAATTTTCATCATTGGTTAGTATTTGATCAAGAAATATGCTAATTTACTATCCAACATGGGCCACTTTTTGAATGATTTGACAAGGATACTCTTTCACTTACTACAATGGAATAATACTATCTTCAACTTCAAGCTTTGGAACTTCAGAAATCAAAAATACACTGCATATAATGAAGCAGTACCTTCGCTTTGACTAATTCTATGGATAATCTGGGAAGAATTGTGGCTTTCTTTTTTTTCTTTTTTTTAACTCTTGCATAAAATAATGTATAAAACTGTCATAAATATATAGATTCTGTGAAAGTAAAAAAAAATCTGTAGAACAGATATTTTATAGAATATACTTGTAGGCAATAGAAATATTAAATATAATATTATCACGAAAAGATTAGTATGATAAAATCAACCAGTTTAATAAATTCTATTGACAACCCAACAGCAAAAAAAAAAAAAAAAAAAAACCCATGACCAAGGGAGGTTACTCTTGTTGTCTTTTTGAAGAATTATTGACCTTGGATTGAAAAGATTTGTCAAATGGCAATTGCAAAAGGAAAAAAAAAAGGAAAAAAGGAAATTTCAGGAAATCAAATTGATATATTAAGGATTAAGCGTAAGGTGTATAAAGAAAAAAATACAATATTGTATATTTGTCTATTTCTCATAGAATTGTGTATCTGCAAACTAACCTTAGGCATAATCTGTTTATTGGAAACATTATTTTTAATGGCATATCCTTTCAGGATGGTGATCATGGCTCTCCACAGATTTCTCCTCTTCATTATCTGTGAATTTCCCTGATTACTTGGGAAAGATAAGTGCACTGGTTTTCCATTGCCTTCTCCACGATTTTGAATTAAGTTTTCTTTGAAGACTGCTTGTCACTGAAGGCTAGAGAGCCTAGTCTACTCTACTTTTTTTGCCCATAGTTGGGTGAAAGTTGGCAGATGGATTTATGGCTTTCCTAAGAGCATTAGTATTAAATGAATGCAACAGACTGACGGATGTTGAACTGAGCACTTCCATCTGAGGTAAAGAATTAGAATTCTGACAATATGACAATGCAATTCATTTTAATTTGTTCACCTATTTTGAAATTTGTAGATTTATCTTCATGTTTACTTATATACAATCTTTCTGACAATTCTTTGGAAAAAATTCTCAAAAAAGTGGACATACTTGTTGCTATAAATCTTCTTGAGTTCCTGAACATGTATTTTCAGGAAATTAAAGACAAATTTAGTGGATAAGAACTTGTTCCAGATTTTATGTTGTTTGGATAAAAATAAATCACCATCAGGTTGTGGGTATCACCTCTTTGGTTGTGATGTGTATAGACATTTTATATTAAATATTTATGGGATACTGGAACATTTATCTCGTAAACAATATTGGTGGACTCGTGAGATTGGATAAAAATAAAAACATGAAACAAGGAATATAAAACAAATGACAGTGCATGTTATTAAAAATATGTATAACTTGTGTACACAATTGAAATAAAAGGAAAGAAATATTGAAACTATCTATAAGAATGTGCTTGTGTATGATAGATATGTGTGTGTGTGTGTGTGTGTGTGTTCAGTTAAGAGAGGACCATGAACATAAATGTGACCCGGGGGTGGGGGGGCACTTTACTCATGTGCGACTACATCTGAAAGCATGAATTAAAAAAAAAGAAAATATGGTTGCCTTTTTTTACAGACTTCAAAAGCACCCTCTAGCACAGTGGTTCCAACAAATTTAGGGCCATTCCCCATTTTGGTATTTCTAAATTTCTGGTGCCCCCTCACCGTAATATTTAATTCTTACATGTATGTGAATTACACATGTACATATATACACACAAAATATTTTTATGCACACATACTCTATATGCATCGTGTGTATTAACACGCATTAGCATTAACACTCTCACTCAGACTCACTAGAAAACAATTCACTGTTGATAACTCATTCGCGACCCCCCCACCCCCATTCTGTTGTTATAGTAAGCTAAAGGGTGCACATCCTACGCATGTCCCACCAAAATATTACCATGCGCCCCTACATTGGGAATCATTGCTTTAATGCATTTTTGGCAAAGCCAAGTGGGAGTAACTCACAAACTGAGGGCCAAGGAATACATGTCAACATTCTGATTCTTGCAATGTGTGAAGAAACAGAAACAGAATGAAAACGAAGTGTATATTTTACTCTATATGATGGACAAGAGGAAGAGATATTTCTAAACAAAAGTGGAAAACATTTTACTTTGTTCTGGACTCTTTAAACTCTGACCTAACAAAACGTGCAGCAGTTTATTCATATTAGAAATCTGTTTTTTTTTCTTCAGTAAATTAAAAGCAATTGGTATTGACGAGCTAAACAAAATGTTTGAACAGTTGGCAACTGTGTATCACAAAGACCTTAATCATTGTGACCTTCTAAATCAGTGCCATCCTGTCAGCTGGTGCTTCAGAAATCACCAACTGCACCTCTGCAGAGAGGTAAGACCCCTGATCATGAGGCTTCCTATGTATGACGATAAACTACATCCACATCCTGCATATGATGATAAGCTACATCCAGCAATAAGGCCTCTGATCAGGAGGATTTGAGGAGCATGAAACCACCTCTTAACTGCTGGTGTTTCAAGGCCCACCCTGGTGGTAGTACCTGTTAGGGTCCCAGCTATGGGCAAATAGTTAAAACACTATGAAAGTGTACAAATAGGTTTTAATACCAGCAATGAATTTTTTGAAAAAATCATTACTAGCAATAAAGTTTTGGAAAAAAAAACTATTACCAGCAATACATTTTGGAAAAAAAAAAAAATGTTACTTGCAATACATTTTTTGAAAAAAAAAAAAAAAAACTATTACCAGCAATACATTTTGGAAAAAAAAAAAAATGTTACTTGCAATACATTTTTTGAAAAAAAAAAAAAAAACTATTACCAGCAATACATTTTGGAAAAAAAAAAAAAATGTTACTTGCAATACATTTTTTGAAAAAAAAAAAAAAAAACTATTACCAGCAATACATTTTGGAAAAAAAAAAAAAAATGTTACTTGCAATACATTTTTTGAAAAAAAAAAAAAAAATATTACCAGCAATACATTTTGGAAAAAAAAAAAAATGTTACTTGCAATACATTTTTTGAAAAAAAAAAAAAAAAATATTACCAGCAATACATTTTGGAAAAAAAAAAAAATGTTACTTGCAATACATTTTTTGAAAAAAAAAAAAAAAATATTACCAGCAATACATTTTGGAAAAAAAAAAAAAATGTTACTTGCAATACATTTTTTGAAAAAAAAAAATATATATATTACCAGCAATAAAAATCCAACAAGCATTAAATAACCCATTGAGGTTGATATGCCATAAAACAAAACTAAACCCAAACCTAAATCAGTGTTTCTCAACCAGTGCACGCAAACAGACTAATGTGTCCTGAAATGTAGCCAAGTGCGCTCAGAGTTAACAGACAAGTAATTTATCAATTATTTTTATATTTAAAAAAACATCTTTATTTCTAAAAAGCTAGACATTAAGCACATGGCTCCCATCACACTCCTTCCCAGTCTTTTGAACAGGAATAGAGGTTTGTCCCTTGTTTCCTGTTCAGGATTGGATTTCCAGTTTATTCTAAGGTCTTTTCATTCTGTTTTACTCCCAGTTGTTCCTTGCATCTTAGTGACATAATCACTTTTCTCAGGGTGAATAGGTTAAAAAAACTTATTTGATATTTTAACCTGGATGCTAAATTCCTTAATCGTTAAGGAGTGGATAATCCTTTCCTTTTTTCCTTCCTCAAGAGAATTAAATCCATCATTATTGGCCTCTTAAAAAAGAAAAAAAGGCACATTCTTCATAAATCCCTTTAAATGAAAACTATACCGCAAATATTTTATGGGAATGCTAAACCAAAATTTCATATTTTCAAATTTCATGACTAATTTTTTTTTCTTATTCAAATTTAAAGCATCTCCCAGAGTTTTAGTTATTCTACAAGTGTGCCCTGAAGTAAAAAATGGTTGAGAAACAGTGTTCTAAATGAATGCAAACATCCTAATAACTATGAAAGTCGTGACTTTGTATGAAAAGATCATTTTAAATCTGTTTCCTAATGTTCAAGCTGCTCTTAGAATGTTCATGCACCTGAAGATGAACAGCTATAGAAGAGGAATATTCATGGCTTCACTACAGTTTACTGGGCACACTTAGGAAAAAATAGAAAATATTTATTGCCTGTTTGCTAAGTAATGTTTAAATGAAAGAATTGAATTAAATTTTCTCTGGTGCAGTTATTTTTATCTATTTTTTTTTCTTAGAACACGTTATCAATTCTGTCATTGTAGTTTGGGAAATTTAATTCAATTTTTAGGGTCCTTTTCTCCTATGTGCCACATCCCTTCAGGATAGTGGGGATCATAGCTCTCTACAACTTTCTATTTGTAGCTTTTAGTAAATTTTGTCTTTTCATTATGTCTCCTAATCCCTGTTATGCCAAACATTTACACAAAATTATTAGGTAGGTTACTTGCTGCTCTCCTCTAACATACCTGCCTTCAATATGTCCTGTGAGTATCAGATTCTCCAGGCCATCTTTCCTCATTATAAGAAATTTCTTTTTCTTCTAAAAAAATAAAAAATTGATTCATTTTTTATTTTTTTTTGTAAAATAGAAAAAAAAAGTGTGGCTATCATCTGCTTAAAAAGTGGGTGAGAAATTGTTTCTGCTTAAGTGTGCTCAGTAAACGTGAGTCGAGCCCTCGTTCATTGTCAAGATTGAAATTTACAAAGAATTGGTTTTGGGTAAGTAACAAATATGAACTGTACATGGAAAATGACATCCTGATCATCATTTAATTCTCGCCAATTATAAATTATGGATGTGCATGTAGTATAGCAGTTATTAGCACAGCAAGTTGGATTGGCATATCAAGTTCCACTTTCAACTGTGGCTATTCCATTTTTTTTGTTGTTTTCTTTTTATTTTGCACAAATACTCTTGGAAAGTTATAGTGATTTTCTAAGCATAGCTTTATTGTTGAACAAGGCCAAAAGTATGGGGCTCCCAGTGAGGATCAAACTCTCTATTCTGTCATAATTGATATAGTGAGACAAAGCTTGTTAACCATTACACCACGTCAGTGCCAACTCTTGTAAAGTTATGAATTCATTTCTTCTTCTCCTATTTCACACCTGGATAGTGGTTAACAGCAGGGTAAACTGGGGTCTTTAGCTGTGGCTGGCAACCAATCTAAAAGGACATCTCTGATTTAAACTCATCCTGGGTATGATGATAAACTACATCCGGCATCAAGGCCTCTGATCAGGAGGTTTTGAGGAGCATGGAACCACCTCTTAATTGCTGTTGTTCCCAGGTTAGACCTGAGCTAGGGTGGTAGCACGTGTCCCAGCTATGGGCAAATAGTGAACCCACAAACTATGGTGAAAACACTATGAAAGTATAAAAATAGATTTTTTATAGTAAAAATAGTAGCAATACATTTGAAAAAAAAATATTACCAGCAATACATTTGACACATGTATTTTTATGAGGAATGAAGACATATAACACACATCTTAGGGTCTAGTCAGCTTGCTGTTTGCTTTATTCACCAAAAACTTTTGTTACCCACCTTACCTTATTTTATTGGCAAGCTAGGCTAGGGGAGATAATTGGAATCATGATATTACATCCCCCTTTTTATAAAGAATTGAGAAAAAGAAACAGGAAAAATAAAAAGAAAATGAATAAATGTTCTTATTCGTTGAATCTTGTTGGTGGCCTTATTATGCTGCCAGATTTGGTTCTTATTTGTGTTGTCATGCCAGAAAGTAGAGTTGCGTCCTGCATTTCATGTGGGGTATGTTGGCTTGGGTCATCTGGTGGTAAGTTGGTCTCCACTCTTGGTGTAGGATCAATGGTTGATCTTTGTGGGATTTCAAGTAGATATACCTTATGACTCATTTTGGTTTGGGATGAGTCTTCTCTCAGGTGCTGGCGGTTCCTAGAGAAGATTTGTCTGGATAGAGTCTGTACAATGTATGATCATGGTTCAGTAAATGCTTGTATGACAACTGCAGTAGTCCATATACCTACATCCTTGTTAAGCACTCTAACATGCCGTCCTATCCAAAGATTGGGGGGGAGATCTTTTGTGTGCTAATCGTTTTCTGGCCAGATTGTCTCTGGTACAATCAGGCTGATATTCCCTCTTTTTGTGTGGAGTTGCAAATAGTACTGGAATGTTGATAACCAGTTTTCTGTTGTACAGAAGTTCACCTGATGACAGGATTGTATGATCTATTGTAGTTACTTGGCCTTTAGTTTATGGGTGCTTGGCAGGTTGGGAAGCCTGCTATGAAGATCTGCAAAAGCCTCAGTCTGAGTTTCTTGTTATATCACTGAATTATATCAAAAGCTATTTGCTCGAAACATTCATATAACTTGTCGCTGTCATCCTGGCAGTCATTGAGTAGACACAGTTGCTGCGTTTCCTATCCTAGCACCTGTGTTGGTGATTTCCCTGGGGCCCTGGTTTAAATTTTCAGCCCTTTTTCCTCATGTGCATTTACATATTGTGTCTGTGTTCTTTTTTTTTTTTTTTTTTTTTTTTCTTGTTATATACTTTTGCCCAGTGATTTTTCCATTCACATGCTGAACATGTAGCACTCCAAGTGGGACATTTACTTTTTTGTTGGGAGTGAGTGCTGCTGCATCACTTACAGAGGTTGCATCTAATTGCATTGATTCCTTGGCTCTTTCCTTCTTGGATTTTGACCAGTTGCTTCATATGATTAAGAGAAGCCTCAGGGATTCTACAGATATTCAGGGATTCTTGAAGAGTAAGCCCTTTGCCATTCACTAAAAGCTGCTTCTGCAACTCCAGGAGCCTCATTCTGGCAATTGTCTGCTCTATTAACTGTTCTTCAGCTTCCTAGGCATCCCAGAAACTCCATTTTTTCACTTGTAGCCTGCACCTAGCTATGAGATCATCAATTCTCTCCGTATCCCTTTGCATATATTGTTACAGGTAAAATCATGCAATACAGAAGTTTACTTGAGGTTCTAATCACTCCTCGTATTTCTGCCAAATAACTTCTGGGTTATTTTTGTCAGCTTCATTATCGAAAATCCATGATTGGCACCTTCTCAGACCTTCTTCTCTAGCTAGCAAAATGTGGTGAACAATCACATAGAAGCAAGCAAATCAGAGTGGCTTGCATCTGGTGCAAAGGAAAATAAGTTCCTTACCTCAACACACGAGACATTGGCATTTTGTTCCTTGGAAATAGCATTAAACTCCTCTCTTTATATTCCAACAGCATGTGCTGTAATGGTGGCTTTTGTACAGCTTAGCATGGTTCGACCAATAGCAAGTTGTGTGCTGATTGGTTGGACTGGAGGAGGCTATTTGCCTGGGTAACTGAGAACAAAAGCTAAGAATGTTAATTGGTTGGTCGGCCATGGTGTTGGCATGATAAAAGAAGGCTGAAGCAGTGAAAAGGCAGAATTGTTTTTTTTGCATTGGTGAAGAACTCATGAATGGTAGATTGAACACAAGGCATTTTGGATTGTACAAATGACATCCGAGGAATAGAGATTCATTTAACTACACAAAAGAATGTATTTAACATATTTGTCAGTTGGTATGTTTCTGATAGAGAAGGTTGCAATGTTGTTTAAAAAGTCTGAATGAATCCACAAGGTTTGTGGACGTCCAGCACATAACCAGTTCCCACGTGTTTACAGCCATTGCAACTAACACTCTTGTGAAGCACAGAGACAATATGTATATAATACTGTAAAGCACTTGTACAGCCATGGTTTTGATTCACTGAAGAGTGTTTGAGTGGCACCTCCTTTTTCTTTTCTCTTCCATACTGATTATTCATTTCTTTTTTTTTTATAGTTTAGTAGCATTCCTTGTAGACCCTCTGACTCCATCCACTACTGCTGCCACCATATAGTATTTTTGTGACACTATTTAGCTATGGTAATTGGCTAACTAATTAACCATAGAAAATGAAACAGAAAATAGACATTCTTAAAGCGAAAAAAAGAGCTATAACGAAAGATAGACTGATCGACGTTAAAAGAAAGATTTTAATTTGTTTACAAAAAGAAACCTGTGGAAAGAGCCATGTGTGAGATCCAGTCGAGTTATCACCGAGGGAGATAGAAAGGCAAATATGGAATTATCAGCCAAAACAGGTGCTGGTCATAAAAATTTTGGTTGGAGACGAATGCCAATACAGGCAGTGAGAATCAATGTTAATTATCTTTCCAAGATATTGTTTATCTTTTATTTTTCTTGGATACAGGCAAAGAGAAGCAATGTGGCAATTATAAAATTTGGGCATTGTCTCGATATAGGTGAGAAGATTGTTATCATTTACTTTGCCAACAGACGCTAAGATGTCGAATGGCAATGTGGCAATTGTAAACTTTTGGCAGTCCCCAGAAAATAGTAGAGAAGTGAGATTTGATGAGGTAAAAGAATTTGGTTTCTTAACAAGTCAGGGATTCCATGATAAAGCTAGCTGGTGTAAGGAACCAGATGGCAAACTTTGACAGTGATTAATGAGACAGTAAGAGTGTGGGATAAGTGACTTTTGTATGGCCCAAGAAAAAGAGAACATGTGATAAAATTTAATTGGTAAGGAGAATTTTGTAAACAAAAATTCTAGATTATAATTTTAAGGAGGCCAGCTTAGCCACACCCGCACTGCCGAGAGATCATTGGTCATATGGTAGCATGGTGATGGGTGGAGGTGAATGGATGAGAAAGGCGGAGAAGATGTTAATGCCCACTGAAGGGATTGGTATGAGATATCAATGTGAGAGAGAAAGAGTCTAGGAGGATAGCTCTCCTCCAACCTTCCCTCACAAACAACGTAGCCCCCCCCCCCGAAATGGGAAGTGGTTAAATTTAAAAAAATGGGAAATAATCAATTTTCCTGTCCTGACAACAGAGAGATTTCTTGTTAGAAATAGAGATTACCGAGAAGCCCAGACCGCGCCAGGCCCACACACCGGGTTTTGGTCGGTACCCATATAAACAACTGTTGATGGGTCATTAAGGAGTTGGAGTAAGAAGCAGTTAGTCAGTGAGTTCCAGATAGTTTGAGCTGGTTTTGAACCAGGGTGTTGCCTCGCAGAAGCCGACTGAGAAATTCCATGACCTCCGACTTTGCCGATTCTACCAATAGCAACTTATACAGACGAACGAAGTTAAGCCAGCACTTAAAAACTGTTGTGGACCCAGAATAGGTTTGAAAGAAAACTCGAACTCAGCAATTTAGTGAAAACATATTATTAAACAAAAGAACGAATACAAAAGTGTTGCACGTCTAACTGACGGCAAAGTACAGTAGTCATCAACTGTAGACAGTGATATTTACTTGCTCCCCCACAAGGGAATGATGTGGCACAAGGCCAAGTTTTACGTGGGTATTTCGAACCCATAGGCTCGGCCAAAAAATGCCCGTAGCAACTGTAAAAACAGAATCAGGTTGGTCAACCTCCCCAAATGAGACTCTGCCCTTTGGCGGAGCCTCGTCCGGGTTCTTCTCTGCTCAGAGGCAGAGAGTTCGACCGTCTTGCTGGAACAGGTCGCAGCAAGTCTGTCAAGTGTAGACAGCTCTCTTGAGAGGCATAATCTCCCCATATATATAGTAATAGGATGAGTACATTTAGTCCATAAAGGTAGGTCCCATAACACCCCCTCCCAAGCCTTTACCTCCACAGGAGTCTCAATATCGTCTCCTTTTTGAATTGATGACGAGAGGGTCCGTGAACTTCCGCTTTCTTTTAGATCGCCGTGGTTCTGGAGCTGCTTGGGTATTTGAATGTCGAAGGTGTTGTAAATAGTATCCATAACTTTTTCTTCCTGGGGAGTACTGTTGCAGTCATCCAACAGTCATTTCCTGATTTGATTTAGGTGTCTCTTATGAGAGAAATGAGGGCCTTGGATTATGTAGACCATATTTCCAGTCCTCTTTTCTATCGTACCAGGTTCCCAGAAAGATGTGTTATTTTTAAACATCTTAAAGAATACTTTTTCCCCTGGGCTGTATTTTTTTCTTGCTATAATAGAGGTCGGACCTTGTTTTGTTTGTTTGGACAGCAATTTATCAAAAACAGATCTTACTTTACGCGCAAACATTATTTGATAGTGAAGCTGGCATGTTAACATTTGGCGTGATCCTGTAAACTTATAAAAACTGCTGCAAGGCCTTTTCTTTTGGGGTGCCATAAGCTTTTTTCAGGGCTCTTTTTAGGGTGTCTATGAAGCGTTCTGCTTGACCATTCGACCTCGGGTGATATGGGGGGATGTAATGTGTTTGTATCTGAAAAATCTCACAGAACTCTTTAAAGTCGGTTGAAGTAAATTGAGTTCCGTTGTCACTGACCAAGCAATCTACTACCCCAAAATGAGAGAATAATTCATGAAGGTAGCTTATCATTGCCTCCGTGGTGGGATTTTTACATCGGAACACTTCCGGCCATTTTGAATAACTACCTACTACAATTAGATAGTAGAATCCCTCTAGCGGTCTTGCAAAGTCCACGTGGATCCTTGACCAAGGTTGGTCCATCTTTGGCCACGGTTTATGTGTGATAGGTGGTGCTTTTGCAGCCAATGCACAGCCCTTGCATGTGTTGACCATATTTTCGATGTCCTGGTCCATTTTAGGCCAGTATACGTAGCTGCGCATTAGACTTTTCATCCTATTTTTTCCCCGGATGCTCAATGTGAAAATCCTTCAGGATTCTCTTGTGTAGGTTTTTTGGAATGACGACTCTCTCGCTGTATAGGAGTACCTTGTCACATAAGGAAAAACTGTCTGATATGTGTTGGTCCTTCTCTGAAATTTTTGTTTTTGTTGCGCTAATGAATTCATCATTGCGGGCTTCATGTTTTAATTCTTGTAGTGTCACAGGAATTTTTCTTATAGTGCTACACAATGAAGTTTTTATTTCCCCCTTCGTATGTAGTGAAGCAATCACAGAATCTTCTAAGGGTTCCCTATGTCTTGGAACCAGTCTAGAAAGTCCGTCAGCGTGACAGATTTTTTCCGAGAGGAGGTATTCCAACTTGAAGTTGTAATTTAGGAGAATTGTCCCCCACCTCAGCAGTCTGTTTGCCATATAATCGGGTAATCCTTTTTTTGACCCGAAAATACTGAGTAGCGGTTTATGGTCCATTTGTAATGTGAAAAATCTTCCATGTATGTACCGGTGAAATTTCGTGACTGCAAAAATGATTGCTAATGCTTCTTTTTCTATTTGGGAATAATTTTTTTTCGCTGGGAGCAGGATCCTTGATGCATGAGCGATGGGCTTTTGGGTTCCATCTGGTATTTTATGAAGGATGCATGCTCCTATTCCATATGAGCTTGTGTCGCTAGCAACTATGATCTTGAGGTTCGGGTCGTAGTGCGTAAGAAATAAATCCGATGTTAGGACTTTGATAGTTTTCTCGAATGCCTCCTGGCATTCTGGTGTCCATTCCCAAACCTTATCTTTTCTCAAAAGCTCGTTCAGCGGGGCACAGAGGTTATGCATGTTGGGATAAACACTTGGTAGTAGTTCGCTAATCCCAAAAAGCTCTGTTGTGCTGTAACATTTTCAGGGGCTGGCATGTCCTTAATTGCATTGGCCCTTTCTGGGTCCGGTCTCCTACCATCTTTGTCTATGATGTGACCCAAATATTTGATTTCTTTCATAAAGAAGTCACATTTGCCTTCCTTTATTTTGAAGCCATAGTCTTGTATTCGTGAAAATACTTTGTGAATGTGTTCCTGGTGTTGTTCCAAGCTTTTACTGTTTATCAAGATGTTGTCTAAGTAAGCCATTGAAAAGTCAAGTCCACCCAGCATAGTGTCCATAACCTGCTGAAAAATTGCTGATGTGACTTTGACTCCAAATGCAAGACTTTCAAATTTGTATAAGCCTCTATGTGTATTTATACATAGTAATTTTGAGCTTTCTTCCTCAATGGGTATCTGGAGATAAGCTTCGCTGAGATCGATTTTTGAAAAGAACTAGCCTCCATTAAGTTTTGTAAAAACTTCTTCTGGGCTTGGAAGTGGGTAGTGATGGTCATGGAGGTGGACATGGTCATCGATGTTCAAGAGGAAGAGTTCACGATGCTTTGGATTTGTTTGCTTTCAGACCTTGTCCCAGTATGTGTGTTCTGTAACCCTAGGTAGCAATGTCCATAGCTCACGTTTCATCAATTTTAATGCTGTTGAAGGAGTGTTTTCTTTGCCTGGCACCATGCGTAGACTTAGCAATGCTAGGTATTTGTCATCCACTGTTTTTATGCATTTTAATATGGTCCTTTTTATAGTTTGTATAGTTCATTCTACTATGCCATTGGATTTTGCAAATTCTGGGCTACTGGTGTGATATTTGAAATGCCAGTTTCCTGAGAATTTTCTGAATTCTAGTGAGGTGAATTCTGAACCATTGTCAGAAGACTTGTTTTGGAATTCTGTCTTGAAAATATTTTTTTCATGTATTTTCTCACTGTTGGTGAGGAGTTTGCTGATCTCAAAGTATTTGGAGTAGTAATCCACAACAATGAAGTAGGTTCTCCCCTGGATCTTGAACAGGTCCATACCAACTTTTGTCAGGAATCTCATGGTTCATGAATGGTTCAGCACTGTGTCAG
>OZ038490.1:58559139-58616639 GCA_964036315.1 Acanthosepion esculentum
AAATTCCATGGATGAAGCGAGTAAGCAACAAGGAATTTTTTAAAGAAAATGGCAAGAGAAGGAATACTCATATTCAAAATCATGAAAAGATAGCTGAAATTCCTTGGACACGTAATGAAGGAGGAGAGCTTGAAAAACTAACTTCATGGACCATATTGAGGTCAACAGAGATTGGGGAAGGCAATGAGTGACTTACCTGATAAGGTTGTATGAATGGATAGCAGAATAGCAGAAAAACTGCCAAGAGCAACATAAGATAGGCGCTCATGGTTCTCCACAACTTCATATGTTGTGAAGGCATGTGGCACACACAAGTAGAAGTATGTATGTGAGACAAAGAGTATATGCCGCTAAGAAAGAGGTTTCCTAATGTACATACGTGCAGAAGAAAAAAAACGGAAGGAATCTGTCAGTTGATGACTGATACTTTTGCATCTATAGCTGGCATTTTGATTGGTTTGGTTTACAGCATATCAACCTCAATGGCTTATTTAATGCCAATAAGATTTTTATTGCGGGTAATATTTTTTGTTTTCAAAAATGTATTACGGGTAATATTTTTTGTTTTCAAAAATGTATTACTGGTAATATTTTTTGTTTTCAAAAATGTATTACTGGTAATATTTTTTGTTTTCAAAAATGTATTACTGGTAATATTTTTTGTTTTCAAAAATGTATTACTGGTAATAATTTTTTTCTTCAAAAGTTCATTGCTGGTAATAATTTTTTACAAAAATGTATTGCTGGTATTAAAACCTATTTTTACACTTTCATAGTGTTTTGACTCCAGTTTTGGAGTTAACTATTTGCCCATAGGTGGGACCCTAACAAGTGATACCACCCCAGGTAAGGGGGGACCTGGGAATACCAGCAATTCTACACTCCTCAAAACTTTCCGATCAGAAGCCTTGCTGTTGGATATAGTTTATCATCTTACCCAGGACACAGATGCAGTTTATCGTCAAACCCAGGACAGCTGGCAGTTTGAGTAGAAGTCACCCAGGTTTATTTTGATTCAAGGGATTGTTTTTTGGGGGAGTGTGGGGGAGGGGGTTAAAGCTACTATTTTGGGTTGGCAGCTCAATTCAGGAAGAAAGAAAAAAATATACATTTCATTAGAACTGAACAAAAATGAATATGATTTAAAAAGAAAAATATTGAAAAATTCTCATTTGTGTTGATCAAAATACAAGGGTTTTGATGTTGAGAGTGAACTTTATATACAAGGGCATGAATTGTTTGAAGTGATTAGAATATATCATTTTGCATACAATCTTCAACAGCTGTACCTAATAAGCAAATTCTAAATCTCATATATATATATATATATATATATATATATAAAATGGCATGAAGATTTTGTTCTCTCTCCTTAATAGTGTTGTTTTACTCATATTTTCTAACACTCAGTAACCCCTTAAATTTTAGTGGTTTTATTGCCTTGCTTGGTGTGAAATGATTAAAAAGAATGACAAAATCTTTTAATTTCATCTTTAAAGTCAATGTGAAATGGATACTTTTGAGTAGAAAAGTATTTAGTCAGGTCACTGAAGAAAGGAAATTATAAGACCACTGTGTGTGTGTGTGTGTGTGTGTGTGGAGGTTGCAAAATTTAACAATTGACTGGATCTCTGTTCGATGTGTACTTAATAGCATCTTAGAGATGAATGTGTTCATTTCTAATTAAACTGATAGACATTGTTCATTATATAGCAGTTACTAGGATCAAACAAGTTGTTTTTTGAGAATCGAAATAAAGCATTTTGATTGGTCAATAAATCCAAGAAAAGCATTTCCTTTAAAACTATACCAACTTATCCAGATGATGTCAGTTGAATTTTTTGAAGTTCAAATAAGATTTTATGTGATTCTTAGGCTAATATTCCAAGCAGCAACAGGTGGTGTTGTGTGTAACATAAGTTTCTAAAGGTCGATAATTCTGTCGAGATATGAGAGATGCATAATTAGTATGTCAGAGGTGTATTATTGAATTGTTATCTGATTTTTGTTGGTCTGGTAAAATGGATAAACTGGCACAGTTCTAGAAGCAAGGGTGCCAGAAAACTTTTACTTCTATATGTTTTGCCGATGAACCAGCATCTTACATAAGTTGTGAGGTTGTACTGATACATTGGCCTTGTCTGAATGTACTAAATATAAATATATATATATATATATATATATATATATATATATATATATATATATATATATATATATATATATAATTTTGTTTTGGTGGTTAAAAAGACATCAGACCCATAACAAAAATATGTAAATTATAAACAAATTATGGATTTACATTGTGGTGTAATAGATATCAGCTTGGTGTGAGAACTTGGAGAGTTGAGTTCAAATTCCAGTTGAGTTCATTAGATTCACTTATGCACAAATACCCTTGGGAAAGGTATGAATCCGTCTCTTCCATGCAGGACATACTGCATTCTTTTGCCTTGGTTGTCAACCTACTGTGGGGAAAAAATTGACTTCGTCAGTCATGTATTGAACGATACATGATCGCC
The DNA here is from genome assembly GCA_964036315.1 of Acanthosepion esculentum. Classification (NCBI taxonomy): domain Eukaryota; kingdom Metazoa; phylum Mollusca; class Cephalopoda; order Sepiida; family Sepiidae; genus Acanthosepion; species Acanthosepion esculentum. Next base: position 58,561,662 of record OZ038490.1, read on the forward strand.
CAAGTGTGTATCACATATGGCCCTTAACTGACTATATACAACACAATAAGCATAATGAAAACAATAAAATGCTTTAGCATACATTTCAAAGTACATATACACACACAGAGATAAAAAGTTTTTGCTTATCTGGTAGGAGCCACATAGTCTGCCTAAGTGCTGTCCCTGAATATCTGCTTTGTTTTGCTTTCAAAGGTGAAGAGAGAGAAAATTTTGCCAATTGGTGGCAAAAACACCTGTTCCAGTGCATGATTGGAGTTTTCATATTTATTTAACTATTTTTTTAGAATCTGACTTTTTCTTCCTTTATTGATCATTATAATTCTTATCTATATTTTAAAGTAATTTTATTACTTTTAATTTTTTTATTATTATTTACTTATTTTTTGGTTACATACTCCTACATAGTCTAGTACTAAAGGTTAGAAGTTATGTAGTGGGTTTTTTTGCTGCTATCACTACACATATTTCCCATTCTGTCAGATTCCCATTCACTTAATTAGGCTGTAGTCTTGTGTCGATGTACCTGCATGTTTCTCTCTTGCTAAAGTTTTCTTTATCAAGTCGTATCATAAATGATACAATTTTGTGTAAAGCTAAGTAGGTTATTAGTTCCACCAGATAAGACCCATCATGCTATATGCATAGAGTTGAACCACCCATATTCCCTTTGTATCCCAATTGTAATACGAACTTACATTTTTTTTATTTCTTTTTTTTTTTTAAAGATCTTATTAGGGGTAAAAAAATTAATTAATTCAATAAAACTAGACATAATTAAAAGGGACAAGAAGAAAACTTCAACTACAGTCGTCAGCAATATAAAAAGAGAAAAAATATGATAGAATGAGCTCATCAGTTATTACTCCTCACTTGTCAAAGCACAATGAGGAAATATTTTGTTTTTCTCGATTAAATTCTGATGACAGCTCATTCTTCATGTTTTTTTTTTTCTTTTTTCATTTTTTTTTCATATTGCCAACTACTGTAGTTTTCTTCTTGCCCATTTTAATTATGTCTATTTCTATTTGGGTTTTTTTTCCTGATAATGTTGCATTTACTGTATAAATATAATTTAATATAGTAACTTTCTCTTATAGCATCTTGTATGTGCCATCTTCCTTCAGTACATGAATGGTCATGGCTTTCTATGGCTTCCTATCCTTTGTAGCACTAAGCAATGTTTGACCTCTTATTATCTTTCTCTGTTCATGTTTCACCATTCATTTACACAAGCTCACTAGGTATCCAATGTTTTCAACTACCCCTTTTTCATCCAATATGCCCTGTGAGTTTCAGATTCTCCAAATCGTCTTTCCTCATTATGTGTTCCAACTTTCACATTCTGATCGTAAGCAAAAGTCTCATTTGTTCCTATTTTCCTGATAATTTTTTCATTGTTCACATGTTACATATTTTTCTGTAGGATAGCATCTCAGTTGCTTCCAGTCTCCTCTTCATCAGTGAGGACAAATTGTCCAGCTTTCACTACCATAGAGAAGAACTGATATTACACAGAAGTTAAGCCGTCTTTTGTCTCAAGTTCCATCACCATTTCCTCCATTGAAAAATTTCTATAAAGTTTTCTTTTCTTTTTTTGTCCGTGTTTTTTGTTTGTATTTCTTGCTGATGTTTTGCTGTTTATTCACTGATGTTGTTTAGCTGTTTGCGTTGCTGATGTTGTTTAGCTGTTTGCGTTGCTGATATTGTTTAGCTGTTTGCGTTGCTGATGTTGTTTAGCTGTTTGCGTTGCTGATGTTGTTTAGCTGTTTGCGTTGCTGATGTTGTTTAGCTGTTTGCGTTGCTGATGTTGTTTAGCTGTTTGCGTTGCTGATGTTGTTTAGCTGTTTGCGTTGCTGATGTTGTTTAGCTGTTTGCTTTGCTGTCTGTTTTGTGAGTGTGTGTGTTGTTTTTTGCTTGTTTTGGGGGGATTTTGTTGTGTTCTTATAAAAGATCCAAATCCATAAGTTTCTGTCTATGTCTACTGATTGTTGAATTGTTGACATTTATTTTCTTTCAAAGACTGAAATTTACAACATTGACAGTGTAAGGATTATTTCTTGTGTGGGGACATGCTAAAAGGATTTGGAGGGGTGAGAGAAGAAGGGAGAATGTCAAATCTCTATCCATAGTATTATAAAAAGGAGCAAACAAAAAAAGAAAACAAGATTTTTACTCACTGTGAAATTTGAAAGAAATTTCCATTTATTAAATGACAAAACAATAACAGCACAGAATATAAAATTTTACAAAACAAACTTGTACAAACTTTCCTTTGTGTGCCACACAATTAGGCAAGATAACAAGTTCTAATTATAATTCTGTTGGGTTCATAAACATAATTAAATAATTATCAACAAAATGTTCACTTACTTCAATTCTTTTGACTGTCAAAAGGAGTTAAGATTGACAATTCACAAATGTCACTGGGTTTCTTTTATACACTAATTCTGTTTTATAAACTGAGGTTCAAAAATGAGATAAATATTGTATTTTCATAAAAAGTTTAAAATCAGTTACCTTTTTAGTTACCTTTAATTTTGTGTCAAATTTTCATAAACAGTTATAGAAAGATAATCATATAACTCTCTATTCTGTAGAATTTTCTCCTTTTTGATTTCTTTTCTTTCAGCTTCTTTCTTTTCTTTGTCAGTGTTGGTGGCCTTTAGCTTTTCTTTGTTTAGATCCCTAGAGTTGTCCGCGGTCATTCGTCAGTGAAAGCCAAAACCCTTCTTTCTTTTTCTTATTCATCTAAGTTCAGCTCCCAGCAACCAATCGACATCTACCTTGTGAAACCAGTCCCTTATGCTATCTGGTTTCTTTTTTTTTTTTCTTCACCTAAGTACAGCTTCCAGCAACAACTATTAAAAACTTTCACCTGTAGGACAAACCAGACTTTTTAAATAGTCACAAATTGGTTCAGAATTGAATTAGAAATTTGATACTTTGGGGTGGTAACTTACTTTCCCATTGGTTAAAAAATCACAAAATGTATATCTTTAACCCATGCCTGTTCACAAACTTTATTTAGATAAGGTTTGACTATCAGACTTGAGCTGCTTTTTTTTTTTTTTTTTTTTTTTTTTTTATACATGTTTTGAAAACCAAATTTTATACATATATCTTTTTTTTATAAACTGTCATTTTGGCTGTATTTTTCTGTCAAATTGAGCCTCACTTGTACACTTTTACACATTAAATTTTATCCAACCCATTTTTTACTAATCGTCTGGCTTCATTATAGCATTTTTTATTTAAAGAATAGATGTTCGTTAGTAACTTTCTTCTTTTAATAAATGCTTCTTTTTTTTTTTTTTTTTTTTTTTTAAACTCTTCCCACAAAAGAAAAACCTAGTCTATTGTATTATTTTTTTTTATTTATCCATTATTATAGAAATTTTTATAATGTGTGTAGCTCAAGTAATCAATATTACTCACAGAATATTCAAGAAATCTAGGAAATGGATATTTAATTATGATTTGTAGAGATTCTAATTCTATAATTAGTTATACTGAAGCAAAAAAATCTTGGAGGACAGTAGAAATGTTTCAAACTTTTGATGCGTTTTCTTTTCTTTCTTAGTTGAAATTAAGAGAATAGCTTATATTTTATTTAATAATTAAAAATTAATCAGCAGAGAGTTTGAAGCTGGCATTTTTGAAAATAGGAGTGCTGAAAGAAAGCTATATAAGAAGCAAAAACTAAAACCTTGAGTACTGTTTAAGAACATTTAAAACAGCTGATAGCTTTTTAGAATATTAAAAAAGGACAACTACATCTAACGAAATCTTGAATATCAAACACTAGAAAAATTGTTATTTTATTTTAGAAAGCTTTTGAAATGTTATTTTAAATTTCATAGCAATGAAAGGAATGTCACAAATAACATCGTCAAAGTCAGTATTTTTGAGATACATGACAGCTTGCATCTGTTTTTATGTTATAACATCTTTTTAAAATAAAAAAAAAAAAAACAGTGGTAATGTTTGTGAAATTTTTGTGCTGCTAAATCGTTTTTGTTTGTTGCTGCTGAAAATTTTAAAATCTTTTCTTTTTAGTTTTATACAGGTCAGCAGTTATGTTGGTTCTCTCCCCTGTTTGCTTAAGTGGTGTAGCAATTAACATGGCCTTTTCTGTGTGTGTGTGTGTATGTGTGTGCGCGCACACGCTCATTGTAGAAAGGAAAGAGATTGCTTTTAGCATTGAAAAAGCTGAACTTGTGAAAAGATCGTGTTTTCAAAGTCTGGTATTGGAATCTGCTTAGAGGATTTACTATCCCATCTCACCCTTACCCCATCTTCCTTATTTTCAACAAAAACTGTTTATAAGATGTTTATATACAAGACTTTTTTTCTTCTTTGGTATTCACCTTTTCCACTGTTTGCCTCAAAAAAAAAAAATAAGTGGGGTAATGAAAATATCTAACAGAAAGAAATAAATTAAGAGAGATTGAATTTGCTGAAGGAAAAAAATTCTTGCTATTTTGACCAAAAAAACTTTTTTTTTCTTTTTTGCTTCTTGTTTACCATTTTCTACAGCAGCATTCTGATTTCCACTTCTTCTTTTGGCTCAGAATTTACAATTGCAGCAAATTTCTTTTGGCTGTCATAATTGAGATAAAGTTAGAAATGTAGATTTTTTTTTTTATATATTTTATGAAAATTTTTAAACTTTTATTTATCCTGAATAGATATTTGTTTTCTACAAAAATAAAAAAAATTCCCTAGCTAAGGGTGTCTTTTCATAAATCTATATGGCTGTTTATTCTTTCTCTGTATGTGTGAAATATATATTGTATGCTGTGGCTATGAAATCTTTTAGAATAAAGCTTCTCGTAATGGGAGATTTTAATTGGGTGAAAATTTGTCTGCTATCCAAAAAAAATAAATTAAACTTTAAAGAAAGATGTACATTGCAAATCCCGTCTTTTATGAATAATAAGATCGGGAATAAAATGTTAAAGAAAAACTTGATATCTAATTTTATGCAACCGGCAAGGATACAATTGCTACTGTGTTTACGCATCATTAATGATTGCATGTGTGTGTGACAGTGTGCATCGATATCTTTATAATTGAATGGTTAATGTTCTGTATGGCGTCACAGACGTGTGTGTGTGTGTGTATATATAAAAGGTAGTGGGTGTGTCTGCGTATATGATACTGCTGATTTCAGTATGTACATTTAAGTCTTGATTATGTATATTCTCAGGGAGGCCCATGGCTTGAATGCCTTTTGGGATATCTACCCAAACCTCAAGTGGAATTCATATATATGATCAATGCCTAAAGATGCAGGAAAAATGGTCTGTTCTCTGTACCACTCCAGTAAGTACCTGACTCCTGCTGCTATCCTCTACCTTTACAAGAGTCAGGTCAGGCCAAAAATGGAGTACTGCTACCATATATGTGCAGGAGCTGCCCAGTGTTCACTTTCCAGTCTCGATAGTGTACAAAAGTGTCTCTTCATCCTTGTTTGTGACAAATTATTTTCCACCCTACAACCACTTTTTCACAGACAAAACGTCTCAGGCCTCTCAATACTGATATTTCCATGGAAAGTGTTCAGACAAACTACGCTCTTTAGTTCCACCAGTTCTAATCTCCATGGCTAAGACGATGCCATGCATATTGTAGTGAATCACTCTCATTCCCCTTCATATTCCATTGGTAAGCTGTAAGTTCCACTCAAGTAGCTTCTTCCCATGAACTGCTGCTTTGTGGAACCAACTCTCAAGAAGCTGTTTTCCCAATTGATATAATGTCGGCCTGTTCAAATCTAGGGTCAACTGTTATCTTCCTTACATATAAACTGTGCTTCTTGTTCTGTAACCCTCTATCTGGAGTGGCTTTTGGACCTTGTACAGGTAAATATTGTAAAAAAATATTATTTATTTATTTAACTAGAAATATATCTGTGAAAATATCACATTTTTCTTATTTGAATTTTCTGATGAATCTTAATTCCTAAGAAGCTTATGGTGAGTTCTACATCAATAAAATATCCGTAGAAATTCCCCTATCACTTGTTAAATATTTGGGCTTAAAAAACTTTCACAAAATATTGTAATAACCATTATTAATATGAATGCTGGTCATCATTTAAGAAAGGGGGTACAAATGAAAAGATTTGAAATTGACAACTTTTACCATTTTAGTAAAACAGACATTAAACATGTTTCTATCTTTGATTTTCTCATTGAAACCACGTAGCATCTCTGTCTTTCCTGTCTTTCTACCATATCAAAACAGAATAGTACATTATTTATGAGGTATCGGCAGGGTGTAATGGATGTATGGTGTATGGTCACATGACCGATGTGTTAGAATGCTTATTTTCTGACCATGAGACCCGGGTTCAAATCTCACCATGATCAATTTGTCAGGAAAGTGCTTTGATATTATCTGTCTGTGAAAGGTGATCCCAGCGTGCAGCATTTTGGAAAGTGTCTGAAAACCATCCCACAGTTTGAGCCAAGTGAGGGACATTGGGTAGACAGAACTCTTTGGAGAGCCATCAATAATTATGCTAGCATGAATGAAATCATCATAACCGAGGGTTTGAGCATGTTGGCTAGATAACGTACTCTCTCTCTCTCTCTCTCTGAAACTGAAACTATGGTCCACTCAGCATAGTTGGAGTATAAACGACAGATGTGCCTGAGCAGGTGTCTGCAACAGGGATTGACTAGCCGCCTTTGCATCCTTGGATACCAGTGGCCAACCATTATGTATACATGTATGTAAGTGCATGCGTGTTAAGGGAGGGTAAGTAGAATTATAATAGGAATCTTCTTTAAATAAAACTTGTTTATTCACACATTTTAACTTTGTACATTTTGGTGTAAACTTCATTTTTGAATATGTTTAAGATGCCAATATATACAAGGTGAAAATATACCTATGGTCTGTGTATATTGCAGTGTAGGTAAATGGAAGGCAATGCATGTAAATTAAAGATGATGATTGTACACTTAAGCATACTGCAAGGGAATCTGTAAGACGAGGAGTTAACTTTTATGCATTTGATGCATGCATACTTTAACTGTACATTCCTATGACAGAACTTTTGCATGTATGCATACACATCTACATGGGACAGATGATGCATAGATATATACATGCACTTTAGTTAATGCATTGTGTGCAATATGGTTGAGCAACATACACTGTTTATATATAAGTGTGTGAAGTATGTTTTATTTGTTAAGGTAATGTCCACTTGACTGCCTATATAAGTAATATTTGTATATGTGTAATGATAGTGGAATTTCTTTTTCATGTCCTCACCACTTCGGGTGCTTCATTTCATTGTGCATCGATCTCTTCCGCGTTTGTCCTGTGTAAAGTTTTATTAATGCGTTTGTCTGAATCATGTTTGTGTGTTCATTGCCACAACCTTTTCCTATGAAACTTCCATAATTGCTTCACTTCTTTTCTTTTTAACTATCTTCGTTTTCCAGCATTCAGCTTTTTTACTTTAACATGATTTTAACAAATGCCATAGCTCACACTTTTCACCAACAAACACTGCCATTCAACATGTGTAGTTTTTCCCTCTTGACTTTTTCACTCCACAACTCACCTACTTTTTCTTACATTATTGCAGTGGTTAATACTATAAGACAAGAGATAGGTACAATAAACTTTTTAGTACATACTAATTATGACATATTCATTATGAATAATTAGTAAATCTATATAAATTAAAATTTGATAAAACAAAATGTTTTTAAATTTAAATTATAACTCACAGGGCCAGTGTAAGGGTCTCATGCCCCCACCCCATCTATGATACAGAGAACACCACTCTACATCTCAATTTTCATAAAGTAGTATTCATATAAAAGACAAATTTTATAGTAACTGAATTATGTACAATAATGGATCATATGCAATATCGGTGAACAATTCAACTAGAAAAATTGAAAATAAATATAATGTATCTAAATACACATTTGAGACATGTCATAATAGATATTAAATAAATTGTTTTGTGGCAATTTCTCTTGTAAAGTTGCAGAATTTAAACAGTAAACATTATTGATTAAAAGTAGTGAATTTTATATTGTTTGTTTTTTCAAGACTGATGTAATAGAATAACCTGTCACCCCATGAGTGACTACACTATAGGTAGTAACTGCCTATAAGTATCTGTAAGTCAATGGACTACAGAGACTAGCTGGGATCTGTTCCAGCTATTCAGTCGAACTCTCTGCCTTTGGGCAGAGAGGAACCCGGACGAGGCTCCGCTGAAGGGCAGAGCCTCGTTCGGGGAGGTAGACTGTCCCTGAACCCCTTTTTACGCGTTCCAATAGGGAATATTTTTGGCCGAGCCTATGGGCTCAGATAACCCACGTTGAACCCAGCCTTGTGCCATATGCAACCCTCATGGGTGGGTAGCTAGATATCACTAGCTGGGATCTGTTGAGTACGACTCAGAATTATGCGAGAACTACCAACCTTCCAATAGTAACACTCACTACTGGATAGGTAATTCACACCTCTGTGTAGTGGATACTTCTGATAAGGTAGAAAAGTGTTATGCACATACCACATCATAATATATATATATATATATATATATATATATATATATTGTGTGTGTATGTATGTATTTTTTTCCCTCATATTCCCCCCCCCCTATGTTTACCTTGTATTGACAGTGTTTTTAGACTGCTGTTAAGATCAGGGCTGGTAGTATTCATATAAAAGACAAATTTTATAATAACTGAATTATGTACAATAATGGATCATATGCAATATCGGTGAACAATTCAACTAGAAAAATTGAAAATAAATATAATGTATCTAAATACAAATTAGAAACATGTCATAATAAATCATTCTTCCATCTTAAATAGATCAATGTTTTGTGGCAATTTTTAACACTAACTTCAGATTTTTCTTGTTAAAAAGTCGAATAAACACATTCAACATTGTTCATAAAAATAGTGAATTTAAGTAGTGTTTTTTCGAGACTTATCATGAGTAAAACAAATTCATGGAATTGTACAAAAAACAGCCCCACAGAATGATGTCTGAAAATTTATCATCCTTTAATAGTCTGTAATAATGCTTAATTTAATTTGTAACATATATAAATGTAGGTAGAAGAAAGCAAATGTTTATAAGATAGTGAGAGTCACAAAACATTGTTGGAGCTCCCAATCAGGCCTCCCACCCATTGTGGGAGGGGTAGTATACACCAGCCCTGATAACACACATCATTAAAACATAACCCCTACTGCCATGCTCTCTTGTAAAGATCTGTGAGTCAGATCAGACTAATTATGGAGTATCACTGCCATATCTGGGCTAGTGCTGTCCAGTCCTTACTGTCTTGATGTTTAAAAAGCATTTATGTGGCATTGAATTAATTTTCACCCTACAGGTGAAATGTTGCTAACTTCTCGCTATATTGCTGTTATTATGGCAAGTATTCAAATGAGCCACATTCTTTATTTCCACCAGTTCAGACCCACCATACGACAAACATGGCATTTTGTCTTCATTTTGTAAGGTAGAGGTTCCAGCCAGACAGCTTCTTCCCCAGTACTGTCAATCGGTGGAACACTCCTGAGAAGATGTTTTTCTGACCATTTCAATCTTAACCTCTTTAACTCTAGTGTCAACTGATATCTATCCTATCTATCCTTATAATATGCACCATTTTGTTTTTCCTCTTCTAGGCCTTACAACAATCTAATTCAATAACCGTCTACTTTGAGTGGCTCTTGGGCCTTATATTGGGTGAACAATAATTAAAAACAGAATCTATAAATTGACTAGATTCAAACAACTAAATTCACTAAAATCTTCTCATTCTCTTTCACTCTCAATAAACTCTTGCATCCAGTAGTATAACTAGAGAGTGGGGAGGACTGCCCCAGGGGTGACACTTTTATGGAGGTGGCACTTTTGAATCTGGTGTACAATCCTGTACAGGCTGTATTGAAATAAAAGTGGCTTTAATGTCAGGACACTACTCACAGTTAAATTGGAATTAAGTTCCATGTTAAATCAACAAGGGTCCGACCTTCACGGACATGGATTTTTTTCAAATTTGGTACAGTTATAGAGCTTCGTGATACAAATTGAATGGTACCTATTTTACATCACAGGGTCAAAGGATTCCTGCAATATGACCCTTTGACCTTTGCTACAAAGATGAGTTTTGGAAAATAGTCACAAAATTTAAATATCAATATTTAAGTTGTTTTTTTTACCTACAAAGCTAAATTTTATACCATTTTAAAGTACTATGTATACCATTTTAGGGATTTAAAAGTTGACCTATTGATTTTTTTGTTTAAAGGTCAAATAAGTTAATTTGACCTTGACCCTAACAAAAAGTATATCTTTAATGTTTCGTAAAATTTGACAACACATTTGTCTGCTTTATGGCAAGATATGTACAAAATTTTGTGGTGGACTTGAATGTGTCCTGAATTACAAGGTTTTTACTGAGTTGGGCCAAAATCAAAATGGTGAATTTTGGTATTTGCCACTATATGCTAACATTTCCATATCTCCCAATATAGTCAAATTGCATATCTTTAGAAAGCTCTTTAAATGCTTATCAATATTCACATAAGAACTATGAATCAAGAGAATTTATTTTTGGTTAAATGTTGACCAATTTGGTTGAAAATAAACAACCTTATTTTTGGTTTTGTTGACATGGTACACTAAATGTACAAAACAATCAAACTTTCAGTATTTTTTATGCTTTGATCTGAAAAAGTGATACAATGAAACGAATATTTAAAAAAAAGATTCTTAATATTTACAAAGAGATTAACAAGCAAACCCACTGTCAAATAAAATTAACAGCATTACCTGAGTTTTATGAAAGTACTTCAACATCAGCTGAAAACCAATAACTTTAAATCCAATAACTTCTACACATCTCTGTAAGTTTGTAATGATACAAATACTAATAGTGTTAATAATGATAACATTAATATCACACATTTAACAGTGGCTGAGTGTTAAGATTCTGTGTCTCTCACACTCGTACATACAATCATGTTCCAGTATTCAGGTTTGGCAGTTGTCAATTAGCAAGTCTTTGGAATCTTCTGGGAATTGCTGCGAGCATCTTGCTGAATACAAACCTGCTTCTATTCACTTCTGCAGAGTAGCAGAGGCGATAATTAAGAATTAGCGCTAGCAATAGGAGGCAGTACCTTTTGATTACCAACATCTTAAAACAAAATAATTAAACTTTGCAGAAACTGTAAAACCAAAACAGCTACATATGTCAGCTAATAATCAATATAATATTTAAGGATATCTATTGAAATTGTTCTTGTCCTGCAGGTTCAGAAATACATTAAAAGAATGATTTTTTTTTTTTTTATTATATAAGAGCTTCCAAGAATATTGGGCTAATATAGTTGGGTCATTGATTGCAACTAAGAACTCTTTAAAATTAAAGATAAAAAAAACCGCTTTGCAAATGTCTGCAGTAATATTCAGCATAGTCCAACACAGGCTTACATTAAATAGAACATTCAGTGAAGGTTACTTCATCATTGGGTTGAGAGATAAGACGTTTTTAATTTATTGCTCTAAACTAGGTAACCAAATTACTATATTGATATGTCAAGTTTGAAACAAACTGTAAAAAGAATTAACTCAGAAGACATTATAAAGATGGTCACAACATCAGCAACAAAATTCTTAGATAATGGTTTATGAGAGTCAAAAAATCAGAAAATTTATATTCAATTTTTCATTGGTATAAATTTAAAATTGCTGCTCAAATACACCCAATATTACACACACACACACACACACATATATATATATAATTTATTTATTTTAGGATATTAAAACAAAACATGCTAAAAATACCTACAGGATTACAATCATGTTTCAACACCACAAATGTTTCTCCTCGGTCGATGTCAAACCACTGGCAAGTGAAAGATTAATTTAATTTCTAAAGCAGAATACTTTATAAAAAAAATAGGCTTGTGGGCTTTGCGGTGATTAATCAATCAAATGTGACCTATGCTAAATTCAAACTCACCGGAAAAAAGGTTTTTTAATATAGGTCATGACACAAAGTTATCTGCATATAAATCCTAGACAATTTCCTTATGGACAGATACAAGTTGTTACATTACTTCATAAGATGTATCGAAGTCCGCTGTTCAACTTTCCAAATAAGTAAAATCTAAAAGGGGTAGGGAAGTAATTTAACAGTTATATGCTTGTTCAGCTTCTTCCATAAAACATTATAGTTGATGAATAAAAGGCCCCTTTAAGAAATTGGAAAATAACTGAAAAAAAAAACAGATCACAAATACAGAACTACTTTGGCAAATTAATATGTAATCATTAAATAAAGAGCATCAATATAAGATGATAACAATACCAACCAATCAATGCAAAATGTTAATAATAACTAAACACCTGTACATGCATATAAGATGTTAACAATACTAACCAAACATCAATACAAAGCAATATTAAATCAAAATGAATCTTAGAAATAGAATAATTAGCCATATAAGGTGCACCACAGTTCATCTATTGATTATTACTATAAGAAAAAGTATTATCAATTTCAAAATTTAAACATATTGTAAGGTAAAAGATACCTACAATTTACAATCAATTCACTTTCGTTTAATAAGTAGTTTTTATCAGAAAATCTGATAATTTCTAATTTTTCATGTAAGCATAGAAAACAGGGTTGATTTAAAGATCTACATGTTCTAGCTTTTTTTAAAAATTTTCCATTTAACCGTAGGACTTTTATTAGCTTCTTTTAAATTCCCAAAATATTTAGAAAGAAATGTACTATTTTTATAAGTACTATTGGTGAAGGATAAGATATGTTGATACCACCTTGTCTTAAAAGAATTCTTAGTACTACTAATATGAAATTTTTTAACAGTCGATGGGCATTAATTAGAATTCTTGCAATTACATTGGTCAATATTATCAACACTACTATTTATCTTTGGATGTGCATTATTATCCAAATTTTTAAATTGATTTAAAATTTTGTTATGTTTCTTTACAATCTTAAGATTATTGGTGAAGCTATAACTTAGTTTAGGCGTGTTTCTATTAAATAGTTTTGTAAACGATGTATTGAAACTTAGAAGAAAAATAATGCTAACCCAATATATATTCACCCCAATTCTAACGATCATTCATCTGTAATGAATTATATACCATCATTTTATATATATATATTGTATATATAATACATATTTTTAATATACATACATATATATATAAAATATATACCTATGACAATATATATATATATATATATTTATTTGAAATATATATTTTATATATATATATTTTATATATATATACTGTAATAATATTTTAGATGTTGTTTAAAAAAAAATTATTTTAAACAACATCTAAAATATTATTACAGTTAGATTTATGTTAAAAATATTCAAACACAGTTGCATTCCATATCACGCGACGAACACTACTTGTAAATAAACCTCTAAAAACAGTTATTTCTGAAGAAAGATCGGAGTCTATCTGAAATATCAATTATATATAAAAAATATAAATACTTTCACAAAAAAACATTCATTTTTTTAATTTGCAACTTTTTAGTTGTTTTTTTATATATATAATATATAATACATACATATATATATATATATATATATATATATATATATATATATATATATATATATATATACATATATATTATATATATGGAATTAATTATATTAAGCTAGTTGCAATTTCGGCTACAAAAGAATAATAAGAGTTACTCTTCTTGAACGATAATGGCTAGTATAATGTATTAATATATATATATATATATATATATATATATATATATATATAACCTTGCATAATCTGTCAACAAATATCTTTCTCAGCACGTAACATTTCCAGGGATTTTGAATGAGTTATGAATCATTGAAACCGGAGCACTGGGAGTGGAGTAGTTGTTTGAACACACACATGCACAAACACTGTACTGTATATATAAGATATATATATATGTGTGTGTGTGTGTATATATATGTATGTATTACACACACACACACACACACATATATATAATAGAGTAGATAAGTTGGCCAATAAAACGTCAAATGAAAGGTTACCGATGTAATCAGTGCGAAAAATATTTATCAATATTAACTATGTGACAAAAATGAAGCACAGAGATTGAGGTTCCATGTTCAGATTTTTTGATCATGCATGTGTTCTTCATCAGCAGATGCAAGAAATAAACAGATGGACAGTGGAGACTATCCAACGTTAATTCTTGAGAGGCTGAGTAGAGTCCTGCTTGTAGGTGGAATTGTTAGAAAAAATCTGTTCCGAGTCTATCTATATTTCTGAGATGAGGTATTATGTACAGTATTTACATTAGTCGGACTATTGTCCTCATTTTGTCGCCATTTTTGTCACAACATTTCGGCCGTTGTACGCTCCGGCCTTCTTCAGGTGGTTGGAATTTCGAACCGAACCCTGTTTGATTTCTCACTATGCAAAACTTTTTGTGAAAATAACCTGACATATAAATATTGTGATTGGTTGTGGGTGGAAGGGGAGTGAGATGTTGAACATAGAGGACGAAGTGTCATAGTACCAGGAGGGCTGATGGTGTATTAGTGTTGAAAGATTTAGTGAGTTTGGATAAAGTGTGGGAACATAGTGAAATATTGGCAATAAAAATGAAATGAAAGAGAAAAAGAAAAAAGAGAGAGGAAAGAAAAAGCACAAAAAATGGGATAAAAAATTCTTTTAGTAAAATCATTGTTAGACAATGAGGAGTGCAGAAAAATTAAATTGAAATGAAAAAATAACAAAAATCTAAAAATAGAGATAATGATAATATGAAAAGTGGGAAAATAATACAAAAATAGTTGTTTGTGTATTGAGATAGGATCAGAGTGTAAAAAGGCTATAAAAATAAAATAAAGGAGGAAAAGAGTAATGAAATAATACAAAAAGTGGATAAAGAATTCTTTTGGAAAATCATTGTCAGAAAATTATAAAAAATTATTTTTTATTTATCATTTTATATATATATATATATATATATATATATATATTTAAAAAAGGCATTGGAAACAGCATTAAAGTTCTTTGAAATTAATAAATACCAAAATCAGATGGGACATCTGATTTTGGTATCTAAATACTTCTGGCACTTAAAGGAAACCAATAAAACATCTACTGTAAAATGGAAATTAATATGAAAAGCTAGAGTTTATAGGTCATTAAATGACCCATGTTCTTTGTGCATACGTGTGAAATTATACATTAAGTTTATGAAAAATAAAAATTTACTTAAAGAAATGAAATAGCTATGTTTTGCAAACATTGTCAAAGTTTTTCTTTAAATACAGATTAAATGTGAAAAAAAAGAAGGAAAATGAAACATACATATTTAAACTTGATCTTTTGAATAATAATTTTTAAATAAGAAAGTAATTCTAATATATTTATTTGTTTAAAAAAAATCTTTGTGTATAGAATTAAATGGCAATATAAACATGCCAAAAAACTTTTTGTCATTGAAAAAAACCCAGACGACATGCAAAAAATGGATGTCATCATTTGTTGAACAGACACCCCTACCCTACTTTTACCTGATTTTGAATGTAACTCATATTTTGATACACAGGTTGTCTATGAAAATAAATATCCTACCACCCCTTATCAAAATGATTGAATTTCCAGTAACCTTAACATCTAATATCAAGAATGTATGTGCTTATAAACTCAGTAAATTTCAAAATAAGTTATTCCAAAAATTGCTAGAAAATGAAACAGTACTAGGAATTTTAATTTAATTCTATAATTTAAAATTTTAGTTTCTGTTTTTGAAACAGGGTAATTCCAGTGTAGCGATGGGACCATATTTTTAAATTAGTAAATTTATGTTCATGATCTACAGAATTGTATTGAGCACTGTTTTTTTTTAATAATTAATAAAAACACTGGATTACTATTCTTTTTCATTATTTTAATATATGTATACACACACACACACATCCACACACACAAACACAATTTTGGTTGAGCACTGTTTAGAGAGAGAGTAATTCTAAATAGCACAATGTTTTCTATCACAATTTTCTCTATTAATTAATTTGAGTACTATGGCTGTCTGGCGCTTGTTTACATTCCTAAAAATAATACGCTAGAATTTCTCTTTCCCTCTGCTCTGCACTGATAGCTCAGGGGGTAGAAACTCTGACTGATGCCAAATCAGTTGGGTTTCAATCCTGGCTTGAAGCAAGTGGTTGTCTAGCGGCACTGATGAGCTGTGAAATGGTGAAACAGATCTACATGTGGATGACATTATATTATATTATATATATCCCTCACAGATCATATTCTCAGGCAAGAGATGGAAAAGGATAACTTATGGATGACTGGGTGGTAAAATAAGTACAGATGGGAATAGTCATATCAAAAGATACTGAGAGTAATAACAGGAAGTTTTCAAGAGTCCTGATTACAGTTTTATCTTTATATGAATAATCATCAAATAGTGCTATTTTTTATTAGTATTTTTCTTTCATTTTTAATTTTAGTTGAAACAACTCGGATAGTTATTCAATTTCCAGCACCGAATGAAAATAAAGAACAAATCACATGTGAGTTTCAATTGTATTGTGTAGTTTTTCTTTGTTTCTAATCCATATTATGTACTGAAGGCTGTACACTGAATGGCCACATGTTTTGCTTTTAGGAATATGCTGCACACGGGTAATAAAGGGACTTTAAATAATACAACCAAAAATCTCCAAGACAATTTTTTTTCTTCCTTTTACTGTAATTTCCAAAATATATTAATAAGTTACAACTGGAAATATAAGAAAATTATTCTCAGGAAGATATTTAAAACCTACTCAGTTACTTTCAGACATCAAATTGACCACTACCCACTTTTGGCAACAAATATCAGTTTTCAGCATAATTTTGCTTGTATTTATCAGAAAATAATCAATTCCCTGAAAAGATGTTTAAATCGCTCTCAGCCACATTTCTCTTTTTGCTCTCTCTCCAAATCCCTGTTCTACACACCATTTATACAAGCTTGTCAGGTATGCACTGCTTCCCTTTTGCCTTCAGTATGTCCTGTGAGTATCAAATTTTCTAAGCTCTCTTTCCTCATGTGCTTCCTAAATTTCAAGTGTCTCTTTCTGATTTTAAATATAGGTGTCCTTTTTGTTTCACATTTTCATAAAATTTTGTCATTACTGACATGGTATTCTCAGAATCCATATGTAGAATCATATTTTTGTTGCCTTAAGTCTCTTCATCTGTGATGAGATTGTTCAGCATTTACTGCCATATAGGAGGACCAATATAACATAACTCTCCAGTATTCTTTTCTTTGTTTCTAACAAAATTTTCCTGTTTCTTAATACTTTGCTCAACTTTTAGAAGGCATCTTTCTATATTCTAATGCATCTTTGGATTTCAGTGTCACATTTTCTGTCCTCTGTTAAAACACTCCCTACAGTGATTTTTGGTATATTTCTAAAAAGCGGTACTATAACTATTTACACTATTTACATTGTTCGGACAGTTGTAATCATCATTGGAGACACATGGCCTAGTGAATAAAAGCATTGGTTGAGTGATCCAAAAGTAATTTGACCTAAAAAGTTCTAACTTCAATACCTGGCCACAGCAGATGGAACAAAACTTGAAAAGATGAATTACTAATGGAAATTAACTGAAACTGAGATATTCAAAAACATAGCTGGTGGAATTAGAACAATCTATCCCCATGGCCTAAATAAAAAGTTTGGTTTGAAATTTCAACTAATATCCCCTGAAGAAGGCCAGAGTATACAACGGTTGAAACATCATCAATGTAGCAATAAAGATGTGGACAACAATGTAAATAGTGTAAATTGATTTGGTATCTCCAATTTGTAGTTCACAAATTGAGTTGTTTTGTTGACAACCATACATTCTATTTTCTTACAATTGATGTTTAGTCCTTTATTCTTTTGCTTCTTAATTCTTTCATAACAGTACTATGGTGGAGTAATGGATAGCGGCTCAGATTGAGGAATCGGAGAGCTGAGTTTGAATTCCAGTGGAATCCATTACATTCACTTATGTGCTAATACCCTTGGGAAAGGTATGAATCATCTTCTCCCACTAGCTATGAGTAAATAGCAGGACAGACCAGGTTCTATAGCCTTGGATGGCAACTGGTCTACTACAGAAAGAAATGGCAACCTACTGCGGGAAAAATCTGCTTCGTCAGTCATGTATCAAGAGACATGATCCCCTACACATGTATCAAGCATGGCCCACAACTGACTGACTGGCTCTTGGGTATGATGATAGAGTACATCTGGCAGTAAAGCCTCTAATTTGAGGTTTTGAGGAGCATGGAACCACCTCTTAATTGTTGTTATTTCCAGGACCACCTTGACCTGTTGTGGTAGCACCTGTTAGGGTCCCAGCTATGAACAAATAGTGAACCCCTGAAACAAAAACAAAACACTATGAAAGTATAAAAATACCTTCTCATAGTAAAAATATTAGCAATACATTTGTATATAAAAAAAAAAATGGCCAACAATATATTTTATCTGTAGTTGCAGGCATGCAATTGTGTTGAAAAAATATTCAGTTGAAGCTATGAAATTTTGTTCAAAATATTTAGATTTCAGCATTAAATAACCCATAGAGGTGTTGATATGCTGCTAAACAAAATCAACCAAACCATGACAGCCAAGATTCCTTATCTTTCTGAAATTGTTAACTAGCTTTTGCCCTTCTGACTCCTTCTATCCTTCTAAATTCTTGTGTCTGTTAAATAAAGTGTTCAGTTTGGTAACTCCCTGCAGATTACCCAGATTGATATACACATGATGAAGGCCAGAAGACATAAGTCGAAACATTGTGATAATGGATTATTCCATTTTGATTGCAAGGAAAAAAAAGAACCTGCAAGCAAGCTATAAAAATTTCATGTGTTTAATATCTAATTCAATGAAATGAAAAACATTGTCAGTTTCAAATATTTTTCATTTGTACCCTCTTACTTCTTTCAGTAATGACCTGGATTCCTATTTATGATTGCTATTAAGTTGTTAAGCTCAAATATTTAATAATGCAATAGGGGAATTTTTATTCCCCTATTGCATTATAAGGGGAAATTTTATTCCCCTATTGCATATAAGAGGGTCAGCTTGAAAGTTCATAGGCTAACCAAGATATAAATGTAAGTTGGTAGACTAAAAGATATGCAAGTGTACTAGAATACAGCAGCTTATTAGCCAACTGTAGTGTTCTGGTACACTTACATATCTTTGGTCAGCCAATGAACTTTCCAGCCAACCCTCATAGTCATGGAACTTGGAAGAAGCTTATTCAGCCATTAACTTAAGATTCATCAGAAAATTCAAATAGGAAAACTGAAATTTTCATTGGTATTTCTCATCAAATAACTTTAAAAATTTATTTTATTACTATAATAAATTACTATAATACTATAATAAATTACTATAATAAATTTAATTCATAAAACTTCCTTGTAATGCTTTTTTTTACTTTGTGATTGCTTCACATTTCTATAGTCTACATAAAGCTTCTGGCTAAAAGATGTTGAAAGCAATGGTTTCTGAAGTTAAACAAACAAATTTGGTTAGTAGTTAGAAGAATGACCATTTAGGAATACCAGATACTGGAAATAAGTTGTGGTCATGTATCAAGCTAAAAAAAAAACAATAACCCAATTTTCATTTTCAAGAAGTTTAAATAACAGATTCTGTGAACCTAAAAGAGGCATTTTAAAAAAGACAAAACATTAGTTGCTCACTGTTTTGATATAAAAAATGGCTTTCCCAAGTGCTCTTTCATCTTCACTCTTTCTTGCAAAGCCTGCTAGTCAAGATATCAAGTAAATGGGACAAAACAGGGAAAGAAATGGGTTCATGCCTTTGCCATGACCACTGGTGGAAAAGTGAACAGAAGTATCGTAAACCAAAATTTGAACTTTGCTCTCTGATTTCATATTCTGAGCTGGTAACAATCTCTGATGTATATAAATTCTTACTAAAAGAGGTAGAAATTCCTCTACTCCATTGACCTTTTAAATGGGAAGACCATAACTGACTTAAAAATTAGTACTCAAAGTTCTTACTAATCACTAATATTTTTAGGTATCTGGTATGGGGAACATTTTTTTCTTTTACTTTTGTTGTTCTTCTCTATCTCTCTCTTTTTTTTGTTGCTTTTTTTTTTTTAAAGGAAATTTTCAACCACCCCAACAAGTTTCTTATGGCCATCCTGTTATTAAGACTCCACCATTGTTTTAGGCATCTAAAAGGACTTAGGCTTGAATACAAGTTATTACCAATGTGGCAATCAGTAATCCAGTTCTAATTTCAAGTTCATGCTAGTATGCATTGGTATACTGTGATCATGACTCTCCACAACTTCTTGTCATTTATTGTTCTAAGTAACTTTTTACCCCTTCACCATTTCTGCTCTATCCTTGTGTTGCTTTTCATTTATTAAATGAGTTACTCATTTTTACTGACTAAAAACTGTCTACCATTCACAACTACATAGCTGTAGCCAGTTATTACTTGTTTCTAAGCACACTCATCTAACAAGACAGCTAGCAAATCTTTATCACAGACATAGTTTCTGAGAAAGAATACATAATCTAGTGTGATTTTTTTTTTTTTTAACAAAGCCAGTACACTCAAACCCTTGGTCACAATGACTTTTTCAAATTCATTCTAGCATCAATGGCATCCAAACAGTTCCATTTATCCAATTTCACTCACAAGGCTTGGGTTTAAGTTGTGGCATAATTTTCAGTCACTTCCCAAATATACAGTATTCTGGGATCACCACAGGTAGATATCAAGATGTCACCTCCCTGATAAATTGAAAATGGTGAGATTCAAACTCTGGTCTCATAGCCAGAAAGTAAATATTCTAGCCACTCAGTGTCATGCCCATCACTGCTACATATTAAGATTAGCCATTTAGGGCAGGTTCATTTTGAAACTGTGGTATTGCACTCAATTTAAAAGTTGAGGTTTTACATGGTAAGTAATGACAAACTATTTTTTTCCAAATCCTTATCGTTTTTTGAGGAAATGAGTTTAAAGATTAAGTTTAAGTTCAAAATCATAGTGTTGGGATTTTATTCCGGTGATCAGGGAAAGCCTTATGCCTTATCAAATTTATAATTTACTGAAGCTTTACAAATTGTATATGGACAAGATGCATAGCACAAGCACATTATTACTAAATCATTGTACTATCAAATAATACCTTACTTTACTTTAAAGGGAAGTTATGCTGAACAATTTAGCTATATTATAATGTGATATGCTATACAGTGCAGTAGTTTTAGTGTAATTTTCAATAAAGAATAAAAATTTAAATCATTTTGTCTTATTTGTGCCCAGCAGTATTATGGTGTTATATACACTTTTATCTATTTTTTGTTTTTATTAATTATGATCTAACAAATTTTATTCACTGAGTAATCTTTTACCTTTTTTTATACAGTTTTTACTTATCAAATATAGTAAAAAAAAATTGCATATTTTGCTTGTGTTGATTCATAATTAGAATTCAGGTTTTAATATATTTTCCATTCAATGTATCTAATACAAAATATATCAACTTTATTTGAAATAGTAAAATTTTGAAGTTAGTTTGTAAGCAAAAACCTATAGAAATTATGTATTTCTGTACATTTTTTCAGATGAACTTTAAAACTAAATGCTCAAAAATTGGTGAAAGCTATGAAACTAATTTTTGGTGTCAATACTTATCACATCAAAACCCAGCTTTTGCACTGAGGGCAGTATTGATTTTCTAAAAAATGTGAAAACTCAACCTGCCCTATTTCACAGCAGTTCAGCACTTATTTCTTTGAGGGAATATCTACTGAGATATTTGGTATTCTGCTATTTGATAATGAGTTATCAGTTGATGGAGGAGAGTAGGTGCAGGCAACTCCAGGCTGGCACCAATATGTACAAATTTTACTTGGATCCTGCCAGCCATATGGTGATCAGACAAAGATGAATATCACATACCATTGATAGTGGCTCAAAAAGAGAAATTGGTGAGCAGAGTTCAAAATTCTATTTAGATTCATTACATTCAGTCCTTTACAAATATCTTTCTCCCTCTCACTACAGGTTAAATAGTAGGACTTGTATCTGGAATACTCATTGATATTTTCAAAAAATTATTAATGCAATAATTATTTGCTTATCACTGAGCCACATCACATAGAAACACCCGTTTCTGTATGATCACTGAAGTTAAGCAATGTTGAGCCTGGTCAGTACCTTGATGAATGATCACTTGAGAATACCAGGTGCTGTAAGCTTGGAAGTGTGTATTTGGAGTGCTGAGTTCCAATTCCTGTTGGGTTCGTTATGTTCACTTACATGCAAATACCCTTGAGAAA
Source organism: Acanthosepion esculentum (assembly GCA_964036315.1). Taxonomy (NCBI): domain Eukaryota; kingdom Metazoa; phylum Mollusca; class Cephalopoda; order Sepiida; family Sepiidae; genus Acanthosepion; species Acanthosepion esculentum. The sequence goes on from OZ038490.1 coordinate 58,584,109, forward strand.
GGTATGAATCTACCTCTTCTCCCCCTAGCTAAGGGTTAATTAGTAAGACTTGTATCACTAAACCATTATTATCTCCAAAAAAATTCTTATAATCTAAAAATATTTTTTGGCTTTAAATAACCTGCAAAGGGTTGATAAACCATAGAAAATGACTGAATTAATCAATTATCATGCCTATTGTGAGGAATGGACGTTATCTCAAGGAGTCTCCCTATTCTGAATGCCTACTGAAACTTAAGCTCACCCCAGACTGAAAATAGAGTACTGCTACCATATCTGGGTTGGAGCTGATAGTTCAAAAGTGTCTAGGTAGCCTTGTAGATGAAATATCCCCCCTACAGCTCCTTTTATCTCGGAGCTAAGACCCACCATATCACATACATTAAGTTAAACCAACCGCATTCCTTTTGTATTCCATTAGTAAGGAAGAAGTTTCACTCGATCATTTCTCATCACTACAACCTTAACTTCAAGTCTAGGGTTAACTGTTATCTTTCCAACATACTCATAAACTGTGCTTCTTACCACTTGCACTTACCACTCATACAACAACCTCTTACATTAACTGTCTACATTGAGTCCCTCCTAGGCCTTTTATAAAGAGAACATTAGTAAAAAACAATAAAACTGTAAAACTATTTCTACAGTTCTCAACTTGGTATCTATGCTGATGACTTAACTATTTGCTCCTGTCTTGATAGTAAGACTGATCCGTACAATAAAAGGTGAAATTGGCAGCTGATCTTAAGAATAGCCTATGGTCTGTTGTTAACTGGGGTAAGGAATGGCTTTTTAATTTGAACATCTCCAAAATAAAACGTCTCCCTATCAATCACCTGAAAAAAAACCTTCCTTCTTCCCATCACCATGGCTGATGATAATCTCCATGAGAATGACTTGTTGCTCCTTCTCTGGCTTCTATTCTCAGCTGACATGAAATGGAAAACTTATTTTGAATCCATTACTAGGTCTTCTACTAAGTTTACTGTGTCATGCTAGACAATTTTTAACTTCTGAATCTATCTTAAATGTTTATAAGTCTACCATTTCTTCCTGTTTCTGCTGTATATCTAGAGATTGATAAAATCCAAAGGAAAATCAGCAGTATGGTGTCTTGGCTTCTGTCCCTTTCCAACCGCCATAATGTAGCTTCCCTTAGCCTTTCTATAAATACTTTTATGGCAATTGTTTGGGTTAACTCTTCATTATGCTACCTAGACGTTATCAATTTAAACATACTATTTTGGTGGCAGGTCTCATTATTTTACAGTTGAATTGGCTAGATGTAATCATAAGTTCTTTGCTAACAGTTTATTTTCTTCCACTTCTTGCATGTGGAACTCTTTTCCAGCACAATATTTCCAGTCAATTTTGATCTTCAAAAATTTAAATTCAATGTCAATCATTTTCTACTGTCCTCTTGATTATTCTTCTATTGTTCTTGCTCCTTAATAATGTTTCTCTTTTTTTCTTATTCTTTTACACACAGTAACCCCCGTTGTCTTAGTGGCTTTATTGCCTTGCTTGGGGTGAAATGATATATTACAATCATTTTTTTTTTATGGTATGGGTACACTAGTCATGTGGCAATGATTTATCTAAATTAACACATTGGTAGAAACCTGTAATTCATATTGGATTTTCATTTTTATAATTATACCAGATTTTATATTAGGCATTAATGGGTTTAGAGTATTATAATTAATTTCAGTTTTTTAAATAATCATGAAAACATAGTGGAGATTGAGGGAGGAATAATATAGCTATGGTTAATTGGAATGATGTCTTTTGGTTATTTGCTATAGGATAAAGAATATGAATTCAAATCTCACAGGGAGTTTTGTTTTCTGATTTATGCTGCTTATTTACTGATCCTGAAATAAAAGTAAATAAGAGTTTCAATTTAAAAAAAAAAACAAAAAAACCTGAAAAGAAATTTAAATCTTATTGCTACTAACAAGAAATAGAAATGAAAGAAACAGGAGTAAAAAATAAACAAAAAAAAAAAAAAGAAACAATGCTTGATCTTAAAGAAAATCAGAAAATTAATTTAGATATTTTTAAAAATTATTTCCAACCAAGCAAGGCTCTAAAAGCCACTAGGATACAAGTGTTACTGAGGACAATAAAAGAACAGGTTCAAGGAGACATGACAACAATTGACATTGCCTTTAAATTTCCACAGATTGCAGTTGACAGGAAGCTGATAGAGAGTTGCACAAGGAAGAATTGTGAAAGAAGAAACAATTAGCATAGAATTTATGGTTATTAATTTCAGCAGTAAAATTATGAGACCTAGCTGCCAATCTAGTACTGCACTTGAAGTACCAGCAAGGAATGCTCATCAAAACAATTACTGTGAAAATATTTATAGAATAGGCAAAAGGAAGCTATATTATGGTAGTGAGAAAGTGAATGAAGCTGAGATGCCAGGTCATGATTGATAATGTTGCCAATTCTTCTTTGGATTTTGTCAAGAATCTCCAGCCATATAGCAGAAGCACTAGATCAGATATGGTGGCAATATTCAATGCATGGACAAATGGTGGACTTAAAGATAAATTCTGGTGAGAAATGTTGCCTAGCACAACATAGTGAACTGATTTTCATAGTAGCTGACATGGCAATTTATTCAATGTAATCATTCCACTTCATGTTGGTGGAAAATATGAAACCAAATTGCAGTGAGATCTCTTCTGGAGGTTAGTCTCAGCCATGCTGATGGAATAAAAAAAAATATATTTTTATGTAATCGATAGAGCAGTTTCATTTTGGAAGCATTAAAATTAACAAGCCACTTCACAACAGATTGTAGGTTCTATTTTAAGATTGGCTGCCATTTTGATTTTAGTGAATCCATCAGATTTTCTATTAAGACATGAATAAATAGTTTTCATCAGCATAGATACCAATTCAGAAACTGATAGTGTCAAGAAGGTCATTGATGAAAACAAGGAATAGTGGGTTCAGAAATAAAGCCCTCGGAGATTCTTGCATTTATACAAAATGATCTAGAAGAGAAGCCATTCAAGATAACTTTCGTTACACAGTTTGATATGAAACAAATTTAAAAGATGTCTTAGTTTCTAGGATGAGGAGTTATTATTATTTACATTTAGACTAATGTTTTCATCTTTGTTATTATTACAACAACAAACACCTGAAGGCGGCCATTGTGAACAGCCAAAATATTTTGATAATAGTGTTAATGTTATTTTTTGTGAATGAAACTTCTCCTAGTTCTGGGTCATTTGATATGGGCAGATGACCTTACTAGTGGTGCTCTTTCATCCGGGTATTCGTATTTATTGGTTGGCACCAAAAATTAAGCTAGTCCCCTGGCTAAGGCAGTTGTTATCGAAACCTGCTTCAGTGCAATTCTTTTACTACCCTTTGCTGACCTGACATGTGAACTTTACCTCAAAAGCCAGCAACACCAGGATGAAGTTATTTTGAAGTGTTTCTAATTTCTTGTCATAAGCCTTTTATGTTTTTTTTTTTTTTTTTTTAGTCACTGACCAAATCACTAAAAGTAAAATAAAACCTTTTTGTTTACTATAAAACCTAGTTGGTTTTCCTGTCATTCAATTTGCTTTTCTTTATCTTTTTTTGTTGCACACATAACAATAACAACAAAAATGAGGACATTATTCCAAATGTAAATAAATCTAAAAGGGATACTGCATTTCTGTTTAAACTCTGTATTCATTTTTATGTGACTATAGTTTACTTAACACTTTCATAGCCACCACCTAACATTTTCAAGAAGTCAACTTATAATATTCATCATTATTGAATATATTAATAAGGACTTGTGTTGGTGGGTATCAGGTTTTATTATTCAAAGAGTAATAACATTATGTTCACACTGTACAAGGCCCAAGAGCCACTCAAAGTAGAGAGTTATAAAGTAAGAGGCACAGTTTATAAGGATATGTGGGGTAGATAATGGATAACCCTAGATTTGAACAGGGAAGCATCCTCTTGGGAGTCGGTTCTACAAAGTAGTGCTTCATGAGAAATTGCTGCTCAAGTGGAACTAGCATCTCACCAATGGAATACAAAAGGAATGAGGGTAGTTTTCTACAACGTGTGTGGTATGGTCAGACTTAACTGTAAAGGTTAGAACTGGTAAAATTAAGGAATGTACTTAATCTGAACACTCTCCATGGAAATAACAATATAGCAGTGAGAGGCAGTTGAGCTGTGGGGAAATGGGTTCTAGGGTAGAAAGTAATTCATCACCCACAAGGACGTGGAGACCGTTTTGGACTCTCTTGAGACTGGAAAGTGAAAACTGGACTTATAGATGAATCTTCATCAGTTTTTCTTTCATTGTTAATTTTTCTCTTCTTTTGACTTTAACATTACTTGCAGCAGTTTTTATTGCTTCACACATGTATATTCTTTGTTTAAAGATTTTTGTTTTTTATGGCTTATCACCCCTTTGGGTAGGCATTCAGAGCAGGTCTTCATGATAGATGAAAATTCAGGGTCTGCTTGTTGATGATGGAATGTTATCAGTTTGGCATTTGAGTTATTGATTATGACAAACTAGTTTTCCCCCCTCATTGAGCTGTTAGATCTAGATCAGAGGAAAGATCAGCTGCCAGACTCTGGCCAACTATATTTTTTGAAGGTGCACCATATTTTCTTCTATCATCTGTATAGATATTTACTAAAGTTTGGTCTTAAGTAAATTATTAATATAAAGCAGAAAGAGAGTAGGACCAAGAAGTGAGCCTTGGGGGATGTCTGCATTAGATTTACAAAGGACAATTAATTGTGGAGCCATGATTGCCTACATCCTGAAGGGACACGGCACATAGAAAAAGAAGAATCCCTTTCAAGGTGAACCTTTCTTCTCTGGTGAGACACTCTTTCTTCTTCATTAATTACCTTGGTGCCAGTCAAAAGACCTTCTGCCCACTGACCGGTTTGTAGCCTTTTTATATCTTTAGAATTTGCATGGCCATCTCTTGTTAGTTATGTCAGGCAGACTGGCATGTCCACATATGCCCTTTTCCAAATTGCAAATAGTGAACTAAACATGTGAAGTGCATTGAATATTTGTCATACAATCATCTACAAATAAAGGATGTTGGGGACTTATTCTTTATTTTTAACTTAAGCTATTTTATGGTAAGAGAATAATTTAGGTATCTCCAAAGAAATGTGACACCTAAGGCTTAAATTGCATTTTTAAAAGTGAAAAATCATTCTTGAGGCTTTTATTTTAGATTTAATTTCACACTAATAGATTAAATTTAATATTTCCAATAAGCAAAATACTCTGCTGTATATCAAACGGAGTTTAAATTGATTCAAATGAGTTTTTATTATCAGCAAAAATGCTAAAATCGTCCATATTAGCAAATCTTTTCATTAGAAAATCTTTCAAAAATAAAATATACTTTTCAGAAACTTTATTTGAGGATGATTAACTGATTTAAAGTTCATTTAATCTGATTTGAAACAAATATTATTTTTAGTTTAAAGTATTATGGAAACAAATTTTTTAACATGGGGGTGGATGTTTTTATCAGGGATAAATACAGTCTTAATTTAATAACAATATTATTTGTCTGCTACAAATTAATACAGAATTTTAAGACTTTAAAGTTTATAAATTATTCTAATTAAAATTTTTAAAAAATGAAAACAATTCTTGTAAAAAATTAATTATTCATTGAAAAAATATTTTTCTCAAAATGATAATGTCCATAATATCTTATTCATAAAAGCAATTAAAACTTTTACTAATTAAATAATGTCTTAGTTTTATTGCAGATTTCCTATAATTGGAGGTTTTGTTTGACAAAAAAATGATTTAAATTCTTAATTAACTAATATAAATATTAAACGCTACAAAAAAGAATTTTTTGAAATTTCATAAAATTAAATGTAAAGGGTAATTAGATGTAAAAAAAAAATATTTTTCCTAAGATTTTCTAAGAGATACATTTCCAAAATAATTTCATTCATTTGTGAAGGCCTGAAAATTACATTAAAATCCAACAATTATATGAATTTTTCATTATAAAATGATGCTAAAATTCCCCATATTAATTTTTTGTAACAATGCAAGAAAAACAATTTTTAACCAAAATTTCAAAAATTCTAAAAAGGCTTAAAAAATATAATTTAATTATCAAAAGATCCTTTCATCAATTCTCTTAATAAAAACAGTTTTATCATCAAAATCTTTATTAAATTTTGATCATTTTTTGTCATGTATGCTCATTTTTTTACTGAATCTTTGGATTTACCCAGAATAATCAGTTCTTAAAAAAAAAAAAAAAAAAAAAAAAAAACAGATCAAAAATTAAAAAGGAGTGGATGCTGAAAAGTTCTTGGCCTGAATCAAAAAGAATTTCTAGGAAAATTCTGGTACAGTGTAACCCGGATATAAGAGAGTTGTCGGGACTGGAGACATAGTCTCTTATATCCGGGTTTGGTCTATTATATATACATTAAGACAGGCTCTAATTTGGGACCAGATAAAATCTCTCTTATATCCGGGTTTCTCTTATATCCGGGTCTCTTATATTCGGGTTACACTGTAGTTGGTCAAATCTTGAGAAGTGAGTTAGGCTGAGAACTTTTCAGTAACCTCTCATTAATATTTCACAAAAACACCTATTAATATGACTAATGAGATTATTTGACTATAGAAATAAAAACCAAACAAAAATGGGGTAAGTTTGCATTATAGAAGTTTATTTAGTTTAACAGTCTCAACTGATAGTTTCACAATACAAGTAATTAAGATACATATTCACAAAATAATGCCAAAACAATTTAATATTGTGGTTTTTGGATCTTCTCTATAGCCAGTCTGGGTAGCAAGAGTCAAACTGGAACATCTGCTTGATTACTTGTTAACTATAAGTGTCTGTTTGCTTCTCCTCTCTTTGTGTTCTAAAAATTTCAGAAAATAGCAGTTGAAGATCCTGACATCCAAGGTAGCAGTTTTTATTTATTTGATTTTTTTTCCATTCCAGCCAGGCTGCCAAAAAAAGACAGACACTGAGATCTTGTTTTAAAAAAAAGAAAAAATAGGTAAGAGAGAGAGAGAGAGCGAGCAAATAGTGGTGGTCAGCTTCTAAGAAGATTACCAAAGACGAATTAAATTGGTTTGACTGGAAAATATTTTTTTTTTTAATTGAATCAACAGAAATAATAATAACAACAACAACAACAAAAAGAAACAATATTTAAGGCAGGGAACATGGAGTAGTCAAATGTTACATTTTTTTAAATTATTTTTAGTTTTTGTGTTGTTCCCCTAAAAATAACAATTATTTATAATAAAAGGTGAGAACGAAACAACAAAAACAAAACAAAAGAATCTTTTTTAACGTAAGAAAACCAAGTGGTGAGAATATTTGAAAAATGGGGAGGAAAAAACATTAAGAAAAAAATCCTAGTTGAGATTAAAATAATTTAAAATTTTAGTTAAGAAATAAGATTTCTTTTTCTAACCAAAATGTAAAAGCAAAAATCTAAAGGTAAAACAGAGACATTTCTACAAATTTTCCAAGAGGTCTGCTGCCTTTATCTGGGCAATTTTGTTTTCTTTCGTCATCTCATCCAGTTTTGTTTCAAATGTTTGTGATATTTATTTTTTCCATTTTATTTGTGGGGTGGGGAGAATTTCGCAAAGGATTTCCACTTCATCATAAAATTTATAAAAAAAAAAAGTAATTAAAAGTTGGTAACTGATTTCAAAATTATTTATGCATAATGAATTTCTTTTTTTGTTTCATATTAATTGAGACTAACACTGATAATAAAACTGTGCTTAGTAATTCAAACTTTTGTTTTTTCTCCCACCAGTCAATTTATTTAAAGTATAGGAAGTAGTAAGAGTTATCTATAGCTTAAACACAATACAATACAATCAATTTTTTAATTTGTTAGAGATTAGAAAAAATAAACTGAGGCTTAATTTTTTTTTTCTGGAGCTGCTATTAAATTTCAAACTTTTTACAGTTGTTCCAACAATAATCAAAAATAAAGCTCTATTTATAAAGCAAATGAAATTCAATATAAGAAATGATTTTTTTTCTTTGCTTATTTGAATCTGAAGATAATTTTGCAAGAAAAAAAATAGTTAGAAATAATGAGGTAGGCATAACAAAGTATAAATTGCTGTGAACTCCAAACTTTAGATAATTCAAAGTGATAAAAGTTGTACTGTTTGCTTAATTATGTTGATGCATTCATTTTTGTTCATTTTTGTTCATTTTGTAACCTTAGGTTGTTCTGTAGACGTCTTTGAAATATCTTAATTGAGATTTTAAAAAGTAGAGGAACAGTAAAGAATGATAAAACTGAGAAGTCATTCAAAAGTTAAAATATTAAGAGTAAAATATTTTAAAGACATATAATTATTTTTCTTCTTCCTCATTCTCCCAAAATTATTTCTTTCATTCAATGAGCCAGATCAGCTGGTAAGCACAATAAATACTGAGGAATAAAAATGCAATAAAATGAACTTAAGTTTTTGTTTGATTTGATCAATAAGTACTAAGGACTGATTGGTATAACTAAATTAGAAACTTGATTCAATTGATATATCTACTTTTATAACATATAAAAATAAGTTTAAAAAAATTGCAATGATACAAACAAAATGACTTTGTTTTTTTTATTCTGCTTATTTAATAATTAATCATGGAAAGGGTTTTTTTGATTTATATTCAAATGAATGGTAATTAGAAAAGTAAGATTGAATAGCAGCTTAGATAGGAGTTCTGGCTCTAATCTATGAGAAATGATTCTATTAGAAATATCACAAAAACATTATATTAGTGATTAAATAAGAAACAAGGAGGAAAAAAACTTTGACATATTTATTATTATTATTATTATTTAGCTATTTATTTAACTTCATCACAATTTTGGTGGGGAGGGGAACTGGACAGTGTGAGTTGTTTCAATATATATATTTTTTTAAGATTCTATCTTGTCTTGTTTTCATTGATTGGGTAGATGTCACATGTTCATTTTGTAGTGTTAGTATATTGTATGTATTTTTTTTTATTGGTGTCCTCATGGTTTATTTATGCAACACCACAAAATGAACATGTGATGTCTAACAAATCAATGAAAACTAGACAATATAGAATTTTAAAAATCAAAACAACTCTGCACTATCCCATTCCACAAACATTTATGATGAAGCTAAATAAATAGATAAACATGTCAAATTATAATTTTTTTTTGTATTTGTTCCTTATTTAAATCATTCTGTCAGGTTTAACTGATATCTTCATAAAATATATTAAGTTAGCTTCCATGATAGTCAAGCATTTCACATTTGAAGTAGATATGAAATTCAGTTATCACCTTCCCTTCATTGCAATTGAAATGAGTCACTTTAGAAAATTTTATTGCTAGTAGATAGCCTGTTAATGTATTCTTATAACTAGTTTAAAATTATTACTCAAGATTAAATAAAAGGTATTGATTTTAAATACAATGTGTAAGTGGTGTAATGGTTAGTGGGTCAGAGAGAGAAATTGATGAGCTATGTTTGAAATTCCATTTGAGTTCATTAACATTTACTCTTGCTCAAATACCCTTAGGAAAGGTATGAATCCATCTTTTCTCCCAGCTATGGGTTAAATAGTAGGGCAGACTGGTTGCTAACCAAGGCTGCAAAAAACTCAGTCTAGGAGAAGGAAAGCTCTGCAATCCCAATCCCTGGTAAATGGAATGTGTTAGCATGGAGGTTGTCTAAAAGAAAGAAAACCCTGATCGAAAAACAAACCCTTCTTCAGAGTAGAGAGAGTTTGGGTCCAATCACCCTATGCCATGGAACAATAGACGAGAGAAACCTCATCAAGAGCTGCTCTTGTGCCATAAGGTACCATTTGAGGAGGCATGGTGGAGTAATGGACGACGACTCAGATTTAGGAATCAGAGAGCCGAGTTTGAATCTCATTCGGATCCATTACATTCACTTACATGCTAATACTCTTGGGAAAGTTTATGAATCATCCTCTTCTCCCCCCAGCTATGGGTAAATAGCAGGATGGACTGGATTCTATAGCCTTCGGTGGCAACCAGTCTAGGAGAAGTAAAACATGAAGTTCAAACAGGCCTGGAGAGGGTTGGGCTCCTTCAGGATATCTTGCGCAAGCAACACCACTTTAACTGTGGTTGCAGTATGTGTGATGCTCTTACGACCCGGTGGCTCCCTTCTCGTTAGACTACTTAGGGAGCAAAAAAAAAAAAAAGACAGCAAATTAATTTTAAATAATTAAACAAAGGTTTATAACTATATATATCTATCTATCTATCTATCTATCTATATATATATATATATATATATATATATATATATATATATATATAGGAGAAAATGATATGTAAATTTTTATGTACTAGAACAATGGTAGGTAAGTTGATGACAAAGTGAAAAAGACTTTTGTATGACAAGATTTGTCCTATAGGACTTCACTGGACTAAAGTGATGTTTATGTTAACTGCATGAAGGAGAGGGAACTTTTTAAACTTTTAAAATGAATTACTTTTTTTTAAATGTGTTTGGATATATAGTATAGCCAATTTAGTTTCTTTTTGTTTATATTTGTATCACTTTTATTAACCTTCTACCTTGTGATAATAGAAGATATGTTAAGGTAAGAACCTAGATGCAAATTTACTGTGGATGATCTAGTTATTAAAGCACTTTCTGTCTTTTATATACATGTATATATAGGTCGAGCTAAAACATAATGCACATGGCCTGAAGATTGCATATAAGCATGAAACAGACTGTCACCAGTGGGAGTTAACGTCAATGTCCACTTTTATATTTACATACACACTATGACTGATATTGAACACTTTAGCCCATATATATAGCATACCATATATATATATATATATATATATATATATATATATATATATATATATATAGGGCGTGTGTGTACACATACACTCTAACATTTATTTTATGGCTCTGCAAGAACACATTTATCTAGTTCAGTACTTCACTGAATCTCCAGTTAAAATTGATTTATTAGAAAGTATATTCAATTCAAATAGAGGAGGATTTACAAACATCACTTCAAAGAGCTGCACGTTTTGGCTTATATCTTTAATTTTTACCAGGGATAGATATAGAATGAAATAATTACCAATAAGTGACTAAAGACTTCGTTGGTATGAGTGGCGGCGAGGTTATTTTTTTCCACAATGATACAAAGAGTTTGATGGACATGAAGCTGTTAAATTTTTTCTTTCTTTTTTTTATCTATTTATAATTTTCTTGCTTAGCTGAGGGTACCAGTTCTCCAGACTGAGTAGAGGAATGTGTTATTCAAAGGATTAATTTCAAGCTTGGTTAGGTTATGTACATCTGTGTATGAATATGGTACAAGGCCATGTAAGCAAATCACTCATGCACAACACAGGCATATATGCGTATACATTACATAAGCATATTGAAAGGCGTATACAGCTCTTCTTTAAAATTGATTGTGGCATTGTACAACCAAAAAGCACAACTTGGTGTGTGTATGTGTGTCTACACAATAGGATCTAAGCGATACCTAGATTTCAAATTCAGCTTACATGTAGAAGCCTTACTTATATTTGAAGATATCATTTTATCTGTGCAAAGACAATTCTCTTGAGAGCCGGAACATCTTTATAAGCGCTATAAAAAGAAAGTTAGTTTTTTGAAGTTATTAATTTAACTGTGGGTGAAAGATAGGCAGTTTGTAGGAATTCTTAAAGAAAATGAAGGAGAGAGAAAAAAAATGACACATGGTGGGGGGCTCTATATTTCTAATACTATATATAGTATTTTCATCTATATGTGAAAATAGGTACAAGGTGGTGAAAAATTCTTCATTTTTTGGGGGGGAAGGAGGTAAATCTCTTCTTGGTTTCAGTACATCCTCATATATAGACAAAGATTAACATCACAATTGAAGAAAATGATGTAAAAGACACTTTAATCTTGACAATAAAAAAGTAAGCATGATATACTTATTGCAGAAATTCATCTTTCAAAAGAGTGAAAAGTGTATATTTAATAATTTAAATAGTCCACAGCAAGTATCAGTATTAATGGTTATAATTGGCAAAATATTTGTTCCAAAATATAGAGAAACAATGAACAAGTCATGAAAGTTTATAAGCCTTTTGATATTTATGTCAAATGATGAAAGAGAAATATATTTTTTATTGATAGCGGATAATCTCATATATAAAGAGCAATCTTTGTGTGTGTAGCATTGAAAATTTGTTGGTTGTCTCTTCCTGTAAAAATATATAAAAATGCAGTTTTATCATTAATGTCTACAAGCATGTCTTATATCTTGCTGAAATTAATTTGCCTGTTCAGCTTTAAAATTTTACAATATATGCTATTAAAAATATAAGAAATATATTATAATTTCTAACATGCCATATATATATATATATATATATATATATATATATATATATATATATATATATATAAAATAAACCATTACCAGAATATTAAACCTGTCAAACCACTGACATATGCTAATCTCTAAAACTTACAACTGTATAGCATTGCTAAGAAAAGAAAAGAGAATTGTCCTGGAACAGTGGTGGGTATCACTGCTTGTAATTGATATTTCAACTTGTGTTTATTTTTCTCTTTTCAAAAATGTTGAAGATGGCTGTTAATTTTCTTTAAGATTTAAAGATAGTAGAAGGAAGGAGAGGAAAAACATTTTTTTATTTTTAAATGTGAAATGGTGAGGTGGAGTGGAAATTAATGTAAATTGAAATGCCTAAAAAGGAATGTCAAAGTACAATGTATCACAATTTACTACATTATCATCAAAATAATAAAAAAATCACTTATTTACTTCCATCTTTAATACTCTTGCATCTTGAATAAGTTTGGAAAAACATAAGGTAGGAAGAATTAGTCTGGAATTTAGTTTATTTAAATAAAAATAAATAAGCACCTCCACTCACAACAAAAAAAAAAAACAACTTAATAAATGGTGGGACAATAATTTCTGTCACAAGAGACTATTTTCCACATCCAATAGAAACCTTAAGAAAGAATATAAATTTTATAGGTACTGATTTTTTAAAATTAACTGCTTCAATTTGAAAATGTCTTTATTCTGAAAATATAAATAGGAGTAGAGAACATCATTATAACTAGAAGTTTAAAAGTTCACATCTCACAAGGTGTAAACATTTTTTATCATTAATCCTGTTATATAGGTTTAGATATAATCTTAAAAAGAAAGTTGTTTTGTACACTTCAAGTATTACTTTATTTTCTATGTAAACTATTTTTTTATGAACAATTAATCAAATAAATGATAGTAAATGCAAAATTGTTTTCTCACAGATTTCACCCCTATTTAACACCAAACAAAATATTTCAGGCCATTAAAGAGATGTGAGAAGTAATTTGTATTATCTAAATTTCCATAGTGTTCTAATCTTATTGTATTTAAAATATACATATTTTTGAGAAATGTTATTAAATTAGTGTTCCTTGCTTTTATTTTCAATTTTTTTTTAACCTGTTCCACATTTTATATTTTGATACTGCTTTTAAATATATACATTTTAATTTTAGTATTGAATAATAAAGTTTCTTGCAAAATAAATAACTTTATTTTTAAGGGAGTTAACTCCTGTATGCATTAGTCAATATTCCAAAAGAAGAAAAAAAATAGTTAAAAAAATGAAGGATTGCAAGTTGTGAATTTACATAGTCTGCTACATTTTGCTGAGAGAGATAGGCAACAACCTTCTCCTTCGAGTCACTCAAAAATTTAAGCAAAAAAGCGGGGGGGGGGGCGAAAAAATATCTGGAAGGGCAACCAAAATTTTTTTAAATCTCAGAAAGCCATAGCCAAAAGTCTTGTAGCAAAGGAAACTTTTTTTTTTTTTTTTTTTTTTTTTCATTGGTTATTGTGGTGTGGAGTATGATGGGAAGGTACTTCTATAGGGGTATCTGTGGGGGGAAGAGATAGTCAATAGTGGTGGTGGGTTTGGACAAGGTGGAGAGCTCTTTTAAGGTTCTTTTATCATACTTTCTTGTCTTCAAGTTCATTTTATTGATTAACTATGCACAGATGTCCACCTTCTCATGTGTAGTTTTTGTTTGTCAAAGATGGCAGTGCAGTTTTTATTTTATTTTATTTATTTTTGCAACACAACACCTTAAGAATACCACCAAATCCCTACCCCTTACACACACCCAGATAAACGAAAGATGAGAGGAAAGAAAAAAGTGGGAAGAGAGAGAAGAAAAATGGAAGGTTTTAAGAGAATTCCTTATAACAATGTTCCTGCTAAATTATCATGAAATTTTCAAATTGGTATTAACAGAAAATATCTGTTTGGAATGTGATGTGATAAATTTCTGGAAGAAATCAATGGTGTCCAAGTGTGGTTATAGGAAATGTTGCAGAGGAAGAGGGGCATAAAATAATGTTTTGTTGTTTGTCAGTGTGTGACCTTTCTGTTGGTATGTGGCTAACAGCTCTTCAAGGTAGCCAAGCCTAGTTAAATCAATAGAACAGAGACAAGTGGACAAAAAGAAGCATTATTTAGTTGCTAGGAAATATAGTGATAAGAAAGATGGTTATGATGGGTAGGTGACATCCCTTAGCACAACTTCATCAGTTTGGGGGAAACATTCCTCAGATTTATAAGTGCATATTTATTAAGCCAATAAATAATTGAAGAAAGATTTTAAAGAGAGAAAGATTAATTTTTAAAATTTAAATCTTAATAAAAAATGACTTAAAAGAACAGCTTTTTTTGTATGTTAATGACAACATTTTATTTCAAAATTTTGGTAGTTGTCACAATTTTTGAAGAATATTGGCTAAGGAGAGATAAGTAGATTTCAGTTAAAAGAATAGCGAGAATACATTGTAATGGGTTGGTCAAAAAAGTACATTTGGTTTATTGAATAAATGTTCTACTTAAGCAAACAAACCTTTTGGCAAACCCAACAGATATGTACTCTTTACACCATTTCATATGGGGACAATGATATATTTTTTGTTTTATTTTTTAATGAAACCTTGAAAAATTAAATTAACTGACAAATACAATAAGCATAAAAATATATAACAGAATTTCTCCAATGGAATGTTTGGAGATAATGATATTTTAGTTTATCTTTAGGTATTAAAGCAGTTCTTATAGTTTTCTATAAAATAATACATCATTAATTTAAGATGGTAAATGAATAAATATTTAGCAATGTTTACCCTCTGTGCCTGCAAATAAAAGGACAGTTATTTTTTTGATCCTGATATTACTGTATGCACTTTTGACTCCCTCGGCAATGTTTATTTACAAGATTATAAAAATATGTGAACCAAATACAATGCAATATTTATTATTTACCTATTTACAAAGTACTATTTTACAAAGAAATAAATTTGAAAAATTTATCATTTATCAAAATATGTAAACCAACTAGAATGCAATACTTATTATTTTATAAATAATAAATAAGATTTTTTATTCAATCTAATAAATAAAAAGTGTTTAATAACTTTGTTGTCATTCTTAAGAATAAAAAAAATGTGTGAATTCAATGTTTGGATTTTATTAAAATTCTAATCATTATGCCAAGAGAGTCAAAATTGTATGCAGTAATAGTGGTGTCAAGAGAATAACCATCCTTTTGACACACTGTATTTTTGTTTTGGGGGGGGGGGGGGTTGCAGGCACAAAGGTTAAACTATTGCCAAATGTTCCATATTGCTATTTCTCAGAATGAAGTGATTTGGTCAATATTGAATGCTGTGTGCGTAGCAAAAATGTAAGTATTTTTCTTATTGGATTTTTCTTTTTATCATTGGATTTTAATTGAACAAAATATTTATAACCATATAAATTAATTATAATACAGTTATCTATTGAAATAGGAAGGTTTCTACAGTTTTATCTTAAATTTAGCTGCTGGGAATGAGATTCTTTGGAGAAAATAGAATAACAAGCATAAAATTGTTAGATATTAAATGAAAGAAAATATATATAATTTTTGTTAAATTCTAAATCTGTCTGGCCTGTTTTAATTTAGGAAGCACAATCCATTTCAACTTTTGGTGACCACAGGAATCTCATAACAGAAAAAGAAGTCAAATAGAAAAGAAAAAAAAAAAATCAAAATATTGTATATTATAAATGGATTGAATATGTGTGCATGTATTTTTTTTTTTATATATATATATATATTGAAATCCAACAAATTTCTGAATTATCATTAACATTGATTTTAAAAATCATTCTTATATTCTTTTCCATATTTCAATCACTCGTGCTTTTTTGTTTTTAATATTTTTGTGAAAAATACAATTTTTCCAAAATAAATACTCTTCTGTAGCTGCATATCTTAAAACAGTTCAGGGATTTTTTCTTGTTTTTTGGTATTATTCTTTTTTGGCCCAGGATATTGGCTAGAAGTTCTGGAACACAAATCAAGGAGACAGACCAGAAACCACCAGGGTGACACCTTTTTGTATAGTTCAGGTGAAGAAGAGAGGAAAAAAAACTCTCATCACTAAGAATTGCAGATGAAAGAACATGTTCTCTTTTGTTGTCACATCCCAACAAACATAAAAAAAAACTAAAGATATTTTTTTTCTTTTTAAATTATATATTTGGGGAAGTAGTTTTTTTTTTTTTTTTTTTTTTTAATGGGATGAGAACTGAAACAAGAAAAAGGAATAATATTTTTTTCTTTTTCAAAATTCATTTCGGTAATATATAATTTATTAGTAATATTAATATTATCATTATTAGTAGTAGTAGTAGTATCAATAATAATATTTTAATAGTCTTAATTTTTTTATTTTTATCATCTTTCTGTTCAATGTCCCATGAGAGCGCGTGCGGTGATCCAGAGGTCAAGTGTGGGTGAGAGTGAAGTCCAACTGGGGTCAGGCCTGTGAGTCACATCTTTATCCTTACTGTGGAAGAGCTTTCAAGATGGCATGGACTTCCTCAGCTACTGCAGACAAGGCATACTGGAATTGCTCCTGCAAAATTGAAATACAAATATAAATTTCCATACATGTATAAACAAAACTGTACATATTTCAACAATTATTTATCAAGTAATATTGTTCTATTAAGACAGATTCTTTGTAACAACTTGATTCATCTTGAGGTTGAAAAAAAATGCAAGACTTATTTGGCATGTGGGGGTAACAAAATGTTGCTTCTGTGAACAACTGGGCATGTAAAATAATTTACTCTTGTGGCATGTCAGTAACAAGTGTGACTGACATGATTCTGGATCAAAATTATGCTGTTTTTTTTTTTTTTCCAAGGGTGGGTAATGTAATGGTTATCAGTGCAGAAATTGGAATTGGCAAGCCAAATTCAAATATAAAACATCTCTTCTAGCTAAGGGTTAAATAGCAGGATAGACTGGACTCTCCAGCCTGCATTGGCAACCATTCGAGAATGAAAAGTCTGAAACCATAAATGTACAGACTGCAATGAGAAACCACTTACCATGACTTCTTGGGAAACATTGTTAATTCAAGGATAAGGAATCTGTGGAGAGCTGTGATCATCTTCATTGTGTTCTCAAGGCATATGATATTTGAGATAGAGGATTGACATGAAGTGAATATTAAGAGTCTGGATCAAAATCTGAAGTTGTGAAAATCCTGACAACAGTGCCACTGGCATTGTCTCACTACCCTCTCTAAACAGTCAAGTATGGAAGAAGAGAAGGCATGAACTGGTCCATAAATGCTTCAAAGCAGAAACTGATTATTCTAAATTCACCCAAGTTGGAGTTTTTTTTCCATTATGGAAATGCGATTGATTGATTCTATAATTAAAAGGTTTGTAGAAAAAAAAGAATAGTACGACATGACCAAAGATATACACTTCATTGTGGATACAGTTTCCAACAAAAATAAACTGGTACAGTATTGATAATAAGTAACCCATGTTATTTTAATTCAAGTAGGTTCAATTTAGCCTGATCTTGATGGAATATATTATCCTGAATAAAATAATTCAAATCATAAAATATATTAACGTCACAGAGAGGTCATATACAACTTACCTTTGTTTTCACCATGCTCATCCTTTGATCTCGGATGTGTTCTAAGGTTGCAGCTATGTCTATTTCCTTTGCACCTATAAATAACACAAAAAACGAAGTTCAGTTTTAAGAGAAATCCATAAAATCTAGTATAGTTAATGAAAATCAAAACCACCATTGTATTCAGTATTTATGACAAATCACAATACCCATAGCCTCTTAATATAGGCTTAAAGGGAGATAACTGCAGACTCAAAGTAAGAACCTTATCATTGATAACTCTCTCCTCCAATTTGCAGAGCTTAGTTACTGTATTCTTAATACTTGATATAATGCAAAATATCACAATGATAAAATTGGTCAATAACTATTTATACTGGGACTCATGCATATTTGTTTTTGGCATAAAAAAGTTTTTGAAATTGTTTCTAAATCTTTGTCTTTCAATCATTTCGCCTCACCTGCTATCCTCTTCCCCTACACTGCACCATTTGGGAACCACTGCTCTAATTGTTCAGTTTTCCTAGTAGGCAATGTCAGTTACTATTTGTCAATCTCTTTAAGTTAGGTGGTTTTTCCCAAAGAACTTTTAACAATGCTTCAGAAAACGCATGTCCCAAACAAACCTTCAGCTTTTTTTTTTTTTACTTGCAGAAAGTGAATTTTAAAGAAGTTATCTATTCAAGAATAGTAATAGACCTAAAGCATAATTTATTAAAGCTGATAAGGTTATATTAAAATAGCAGTTAGGTTCTTACTTTATCTGAACTTTGAAATAAGAGTTAGTTTAAGGCCAGCATTGTGACTGAAGCAGTTATGTTTTCTACTGGCAGCTGTAATCAGTATTTATTAAAAAAACAAGACTTTTTAAAAAAAATTCTGGTTTGTGTTTCCCACTTGCCAAAAATTTGGTTTCAGGCTTTACTAAGCTAACATGTGGTTATAAACAAATTTTACTCCAAAAGTCTACAATTTAAAAATGAATCATCTTATTAATTAGTGATTTACTATTTTCTAGAATATAATATTGACAAACATCCTTAGGAACATATAATTTTATTATATATAGTAAATACCACTTAATAGCAAGTATTGTTATTATTATGCAATTTGTGGCCTTCAATAATTTATAAGAAATTCTGTGTGAACAAATAAAAGGTGATATTGTAGAATATTTGGAATTGTTTGTTTGTTGGGACAAATGAATACTGTATGGATTTTAATGAATGTTATCACAAAAAAATCTCTGGCTTCTTTTTTGACTGTGAACAGTTTTTGGTAATTTGTTCATTTTAGTTACAATCTGCATCGGCATTATGTTGGCAGTTTTCAATTTTCTTTGGTATTATTCGTCTCCTCAGTTGTCTGGTGTTTTAAAAAATGTGTATGTCATCAACATATCTGACAAATGCTTAATAAAATTCCACTCTAGAAATATCTTTTTGAATTTCTTGATCCTCTAAAAAACCTTTCCATATAAATACACAGTCCTCTCCATTATTGTTCAATAAAAATACCTCTATAAAGACATCTTAACAACTCGTTGGATTAATTCAACTATTGTCTTCATAAATATTTCAGTAGTTTATTAGCACCATGGATTAATATTAAATAGAGTCAGTTAGATTCTTTTATTATGGTAAAAGAATTAAATGATTTTAGCAAGATGAGACAACTGGTTTATTCACCAATATTATATCCACTAGATGAGATAATAAATGCAGCAGTAGAAAAAATATAAAACTTTTAAGATTAGGCTTTTTGAGCATTTACTCAGATGTGGGCATTAGTAAGAATGTTGTTATTTTATATCCATAACTGACACAAATTTCCAAATCATAAAATGCATGCACCTGACCATTACATGAAGTGCTGGATTTATTTCTATTAGTGATTTTAATAGCAAAACAATGGCATATATAAAATATATATATATATATATATATAATACATAGAAGGTTAATGGTCATCAGATCAGGAAACAGTAGTATTAAAAAGTGCTCAATACACATGAGAAAAATAAAAGTAAAAATAACATGTAGAACTTTTAACTTTAAAAATCAGGAGATCAGTTGAATCCTCTACTGTAAGGTTGAAATCAAGGCAGCAGATTCAATTGATATCCTGATTTTTAAAGAGTGTGTGTGTGTATATAATAATATATATATATATATATATATATATAATGACCTCAAGACAATCATTAACTGGGGCAAAAGATGGCTTGTCAATTTTAAAGCCCCCAAAACTAAACTTCTCTCCATTAATCATCTGAGAGACCTCTCTCTGCTTTCCATCATGGCTGATGCTATCTTCCCAGAAAGTGACTGATTGCACCTTCTCAACTGACATGAAATAGAAAGGCCATATTGAATCCATTGCTAGGTCAGCTGCAAAAACAATTCAGTTAACTATGTTGGACAAGACAATTCTTCTCTCCTGAATCTATCTTGCATATCAATAAGTCTACCATTCACTAATGCTTAGAATATTGCTGCCGTATATGGTCCGGTGTCCCTGTAATTTACCTGTAGCTCCTTGATAAGATCCAAAAAAGAATCTGCAGTATTACTGGTCCTGATCTGGCAGTTCCACTTCAGTCATTTGCCCACTGCTGTAAGATTGCTTCTCTGTTTCTTTTTTATAAATACTTTCACAACTCTTCAGAGGAACTCTTTGCTATGCTACCTGGACTGAATGAATTTGAGTGCAATACTAGATTGGCAATGAGATTGCATCAATTTACTGTTAAGCTAGCTAGATGTAGCCATAACTTCTGTGCTAACAGTTTTTCTTGCACCTCTTGCTTGTTACTCCCTTCTGACTCGATGCTTTCCACCCAACTTTAATCTGCAAGAATTTAAATGCAATGACAATCACCATCTAGTGTCCTCCTGAATGTTCTTTTCTCTTTCTACACATTACTAATGTTTTTGTTCCTAATTCCTCTACACCCTGTAACCCCTTGCGTATTAGTGGCTGTACAGCCTTGCTTGGGGTGACACTGATTAAAAAAATATATATATCACTTTAAACATTATTTTTTATTATTTGAGTAGAGACTTTAATTTAAACAGCATATTTATTTCCATCTAGTGGCCTGAATATTTGATAATAATGTTAAATGAGTCGTAATATTTAAATCAAGCAGACATAATTAAGACTAAGTAATTCTAATTCTCTTTGGTTTTTTAACATCAATATTTTTGTTAGCAAGGGGGGACAGCTTAAGATGTGAACTATGAATTAGAGACAACAAAATCAAGCAATTCCATATCTAGTCTGGTCCTCCTGCTACTCATCTTGAGGTTCTTTACAAAATCCAAAGAAGGATCTGCAATGTAATCGACCCTGACTTTGCATCTTGACTTCAGTCACTTTCTCACTGACATGATATGGTTTCCCTCTGTGTTTTCTACAAATATTTTCATGGCAACTGCTCTGATGAGCCTTTTCCATGGTGCCCGGACTATGTGAGTTTAAGTGTGCTACTAGATTGGCATCTAGGTCCCACACTTTTGCTGTTAAATTAATTAAATATAACTGCCACTTCTACTCCATCAGTTTCTTTCCTCGTACTTCCCGCCAGTGAAACTCCTTTCCATTTCCTTGCTTCCCTGATAACTACAATTTTCAAAACTTTATATGCAACTCCAATCGCCATCTTCTATCTTCTTGAACCTCATTCAGCTTTTATCCTTTCCTCAGTCCCCCTATACCCAGTCTCTTCTCTCACCTTCACTCTCTGTAACTCCCTGTGTACCAGTGGCATTCCCACCTTGATTGGGGTGAAATGATAAAAAAAAAAAGTACAGAAAGTATTCAGATTAAGATTGCTTAGCCTTTGGAAGGCATTTTTTGCTAAGTATTAAGAAACTGGAAAATTTCATTAGAAAAAAAGAAAAGTGTGCTGAACTGCTATGTAATACCAATTCTTCTATATGGCAGTGAATGCTGGGTAATTTCCTCAAAGATGAAGGGAAGATTTAAGGCAACAGAAATGTGGTTCTACAGAAAGATGCTGAGAATAACATGGACAGAACATGTGAGCAATAAGGAAATTTTAAAGAAAATGGGAAGAAAAAGAACACTTAAGATCAGAAAGAGAATTGAAATTTATAGGATACATAATGAGGAAATAGGGTTTAGAGAATTTGACACTCACAGGACATATTGAAGGCAAGAGGTGAAACAATAACTAACAAACTTGTGTAGATGGATGGCAGAACATGGGTAAAAAGACAAACATTATGAAGAGCTACAAAGGATAGGGAGTTATAGAGAGCTTGATTGCCTACATCCTGAAGGGACACTGCTTATAAAAAAAAAGCTTAAAGAATACTCTTTTTAAAAACACAAGAAAATTCTCATAATTCTGTTATTTACAAAAAAATGTATATTTAATTTATGGAAGAACTTGATCTATGATATTACCATTAGTTTCACTGCCCACTTCCTCCAAACTCCCTACTCCTACCTTCACCCTTTCATGCTTTTGCTGTTCAAGTCATCTTTTGAAAGGGTAAAAATCTTCTTGCGTTGACTTTCTGACTCTGATATGCATTTAAGTGTGCCCTAAAGGCCAAGGAAGCTTTCTAATGAAAATACTCTTAAGGAAGGTGGGTATTGACCAAGGTAGTTGCTCAAAGGTCATGAAAGATAACAAAGCTCTTTGCTTCCCATCAATAAAGAACACATTTTTCTCTCTTTTCAGGTTCAAGGCATTCTAAGAACTTGGAAGATGCGGACAGAGTAGAAGGCAAAGAAAAAAAGAATATTTTGCTATGAAAGACATTCTCTTTGGGCACTTGAGAGTACGGAAAAACTCTGTTCTTCCCACAACCCAAAGAGCATAGAACAGTCTTTCTATGAGGTGTACAAGCCTAAGTGTAACTCTAAAAATGAAGGGAAAAAAAGATTTAGATATGCCAGGGTAGGTCAACTTGAATGATAGAAAGGTGAAAGTCATAAGCAGAAATGTATTGTTTTTACATTTCTGACAGTTTCTGCATGACATGAACCACTGAAGACAAGTTATGCCTGTAACACACTGTACCATACTTTGACCATTGTTTAATACTGAGAAATTTACCTGATGAGAAAAATAAATAAATAAAAGCCTGTAGATAGTGGTGATTAAAAGCTCAGGAAACAGTGACCTGTAAAATCTGACTTTTCTTTCTTTGTGTGAAGCACAGGAAGAGACAAGACAAAAGTTCAAACAAGCAAAGAAGAAGCAGATAACAAACGTATGGTTGTCAGCAAAATGGATAGCCCAACATGCAAATTACAAATTGGAAAAATCAAGCAAGTACAAAAATTTAGATATCTAGGAAGTGTTTTAAAAGAGAGAAAATGTAACACCGATATCCAAAGTTGCATTTGGATAGTGAAAGATACCTTCCAAAGGCTAAGCAAAGTATTAAGAAACAGGAAAATTTTGTTAGGAACAAAGAAAAGAGTACTGGATTGTGATATAATATCAGTTTCCCTATATGGCATTCACTATGCTGGACAATGTCCTCAAAGATGAAGAGACTTGAGGCAATAGAAATATGGTTCTACAGAAGGATAATGAGAATACCATTCACTGAACATATGAGCAATGGCAATGTTTTAGAGAAAATGGAAGCAAAAAGGACACTTATACTTAGCATCAGAAAGAGATAGTTGGAATTTCTAGGGCACATAATGAGGAAAGAGGGCTTAGAAAATGTTATATTCACTGAGCCTATTGAAGGCAAGATAGACAAAGGAAAGTAGTGCATAACATACCTAACAAGCCTATTTAACTAGTTGTCAGAACAGGGATTAGGAGAGACAGCAAAAAGACACACTTTATTAAGCTACAAAGTGGACAGGAAATTGTGGAGAGCCATGATTGCTCAAGTCCTGAAGGGACACAGCACACACACAGAAAAGGAGGATACAAAATAGATTTTAGTTGAGTCATCAGCAAACAATTCTTAGCTTAAGGCAGCTCATTGATATTTGATGGCTGTAGTTGCCTCTGAAAAGGAAGGAGTCTGAACAACGAACTTGATTTGGAAGATTTTGAAACAGTGATGCAAAGCAAACTGAAGGAATAGCTGATGGCAGTTTGTACCCCAAGTCTGATCAAGTCCCAAATAAACCTGCTGCTTTTTTTCTTTTCTTTTTTACTTGCCAAAAGTGAATTTTACATGATTACCTATTCAATAATAGCAATAGACATAATTAAAGTATAATCTATTAAACCTGAACATTGACAATGTTATATTAAAATAAGTCTTTAGAGCCTATCTTAGTGTATCTGAACTTTGAAATAAGAATTAGTTTAAGGCCAGCATTGTGGCTGAAACAATTTCAAATTTCCTACTGGAACCGGTGTTCAATATTTATGTAAAAAGCCCTGACTTGAAAAAGTCAGGGCTTCTTCATTTGACATAAACATCCTTTCTACCCAATTTTAGTTTCAGGTTAAGATGTGGTTATAAATACATCTTATTCTACAAGTCTACATTTTAAAAATGAATCATTTTATTGATTAGTAATTTAAATTGACTATTTTTTAGAATATAGTACTGACAAGCATCCCTAGCAACATATAATTTTATTATATATAGCAAACATTATTATTATTATGTAATTTGTGGCCTTTAACAATTTACAAGAAATTCTATGTGAACAAATAAAAGGTGATATTGTAGGACATTTGCAATGGTTGGCTCTTGGCTCAAGTGAATACTTGATGGATTTTAATGAACGTAATCACAAATAAAAAAAAATATCTCTGGTCTCTTTTTTGATCATGAAGAGTTTTTGTAACTATAATTAACAATTTATAGCAGAATTGACATAAAATCCTTGATAACCACTTTTGGTTTCATGCTCTATTAAGCTAAAATGAAGTCAGAACAAAGTAGTTTTAAATTTTACTCCACCTTTTTAAAAACAAATTATCTTACTTAGATATGACAAGCTTTCCAAACTTAGAAAATGTAATATGGTTTTATTATATGTTCATTAATAGTCAATGATAGTAAATGTTGCTGTTGTTTTGGGGGGGGTGACAACCTTCCATAATTCATAAATTCTGCATGAACAAGAAGAACATATTCACTAGTTGTATTTTAATGAAAATTATTAAAAAAATATTTCAAGGTGTTTTTTACCAATGATTTTTATCCAAATGATATACTTAGTGTGTGTGTATGTATATATATATATATATATATATATATATGTGTGTAATTTGGCAGCAACTTTTCTTTTAAACATGTAGTATTGAATGTTAAAGACAACATAGTCTTGCATATTTTCTTTTGAATTTTCTCATATTCTCTAATGAGACTTTTTATTTGAAAATGATTTTGAAATAAGTATTGTCCATACAATGACCTAGCGCTTTCGAACATCATTGTTCATCTTCAGGGTCAATATTTTTAGTCAAGATTTTTTTTTTAAACAAACATTTGCCAATTATCTTGTAGTGTAATCATGTTGCTACTTTTTTACAAACTAAAACGTTAAAATCCTTTTAAATTCAAAAGACGATGATGTTATCACGTGCAGGGCGAATATTTTTATCATGTGACAGCATGAAAAAGATTTCCACTACACAAGCCAAAAGATCGAAGAATACATTATAAAATTTAAATATATTATAAACATTGTTACCAGAAATATTGTAATATATCTTATTCACGCTGTCACATGATAAAAATCTTCGCCCTAGCTAGCATTTTTTTTGTTGGTTGGTTGGTTTTGTTTAGTGGCATATTAACCCCTATGGGTTATTTAAATCTGAAATCTAAATAATTTGAACAGAATTTTATGTCTTCAACTACAGATAAAATATATTGTTGGTCATTCTACTATAAAATATGTACTTTTGGTCATTATTTTATATAAAAAATGGTAATTTTACTATAAGAATGTATTTTCATACTTTCATAGTGTTTTGTTTTTGTTTCAGGGGTTCACTATTTGCTCATAGCTAGGACTAACAGGTGCTACCACACTAGCATTTATTTGTACCAATTCCACAAATCTGGCTACCCCAGATACATGTTTTTTTATCACGTATTTCTTTCTGTCACCACCAGGGTTACTCCTTTTATTTAACAGCCTGTTGCCCATTCTCTGCAGTTTTATCAACTTCTCTGTCAAACACAGGTTACATCTTGTATCTTTTCTCATGTAAGCTGGTGTTTTTACTGCCAATTTCTAATACCCTGGATAGGTGAAATCATATATATTGGAAAAAGTTTTTGTGTGATGCATTTTGTCCATTAGGAATTCATCAGACTAAAGTTAAGTTTGCTTGAATTATTTCATATTCAATGTGAATCAAAAGGTTCATAAAATATTTCAAAATATAAGAGTGGATCTTTCAGACAAACCCAATGAATCAAAATATATTGTTCTAATCACAATTGTGGGATATGTAGTAACAACATTGATAAAAACGAAAAGAAACTAAATGAAATTAGCTAGACTATAATTAAATTTAAACTTCTCAATGTCCCCTCTCCTTCATGTGCATATGAAGTCACATCAACAAAAACATCCCTTTAGATTGATGAAGTCATAAAGGGTAAAATGCATCACACTAAAACTTTTTCCACTTTGTCATACATTTCCCTTTATATATATATAAGAATAAGTGTCACCTGGAAGACCCGACCTACATTTTTGGGGCCCTGAAGTTTGAACAGATGCTTGAAGCTTCATAACCAGCAACAATAAATTTGAGAATCCAACTGCCAACATGTAGGCTATGAATAGATTCTGGCAATACAGTTGGGGTTTTAGGCCCATAAGAAAATTTTGAAATTTACCCAATTACAGTGAAATTTTGAGGCCATATGAAATGGATATTAAAGTGTATTCTAAGGCCAACATTAGCTACTCCAAACCATTGGCTTATGATTCTATCATTAAAATGGACTTATTTTAATAACAAACACTTAAAAAAAAAACGTTGCTTTTGTTGAAAAAGTCACTCATTAAAAAAAGTTGATTTAGGAGCCCCTCCGGGATTATGGGCTCTGAAGCTTAAGCTTCGCTAGTTTCATTGTAGATTCACCACTCCCTGTCTAATAGAAGATCATTTTTGTTTTTTTTTTTAAGCACATTTCTAATAAAAACAATGAGGAAATACTGTAATCTATACTTATAAGTAACAAAGAATTTAGCCGTAAGACACTATAAGTTAACGGCATTCATTGATTATGGCAACAGAGGTTCTCAAGCGGTTAGCTCAGGTGACCACAGAGATATAAGGAAAAACAAAGGCCTACTTACCTTTAGCCATACGGTTAAGTACCATGTCCATGAGGGCATATGTTCCAGTTCGACCACAGCCATCACTGGAAAGAAAAACAAAGTCCATATTTTAATACATCCCTTTAAAGTACTTTTGTTTCTTTTTCAGTACATATCAAGAAGACGCACTATTGGTTCAGAGTGAAATGATTTCTTTGATCATCTAGTCGAAAGTTAATCTTTGAACATGTATAATTGTTCTCTTTGTCAATAATGAAATATTCATGTACATAGGCAATGGATTTATATATCATGTAATCTTGTCAATGCACTTAAAGGGTGAATATTAGTCACCTAGATTGCTCATTAAACAATGAAAATTTAAGATCAAACTTCAGCTAAGTAACTTGACAGATGAACAGACTGTTTAATAATGTATAAAATTGTAGAAAGTTGTTAGGAAAAAGTTCTGGGAAATTTTAACAGTCTGTTCATCTGTCAAGTTATTTAATATTTTTTCTATTTGGCCAGACATTTCATGTCTTTCTTGAAATCACTCAATCAGAAAAAAAGAAGAAACACATTTATTTTTTTTTTCTTTCTTTGAAGAAAGCCATTTCAATCTTTAAATTCCCTGAACTTTTGGAAAGCACGAATGTTTTTCAGGTAGTTTACATTTAAAGAAAAAAACTGTAGTAAGTAATAAAAACAAGAAAAAATAGTTAATAGGTCATTAGCAAAGACATGTTAATATTCTGTCAGAATATACTGTATTCGTCTTTTTCATTTAAATAAAAGAATGTTATATGGCTACTTCTTTATAACGAATGTATAGGATATCTTTGAACTTGAGCAAAATTAAAATATCTGCTTTCACTACCCACATATAAAGAACAGTGTAGGTGTGCGTGTGTGTATATATATATATATCAATTCACAGACACTAGACTCTGATCTCAGGCAGAGGATCAGATAGTAACTTAGATTTTAGACAGAAGTTCTAACCCATACTTAAATAATCATGTCAATTCTTTTTTTCATAGTTAATCGGTCCGATGCTAGTCAATCAATAATTAAAAAAATAGCTACTTGTTTATTATCTATGCGTATGTAATTAATCTAGCTAGGGAATGTTTTGTAGAATAGTTGGTAAAGTAGTCTTTTTGATGATTTGCTATTGTTGGTTGGCTGGTTTGTTTAATGATATACCAACTGCTTATGGGTCATTTAATGTCGAAATTTAATTTTCTTGGGAGCTATGAAATAAGTTATGCTACTTTCACAGTTGAATACATGGTAGATAATACTCAGCTTTTGTGCATATACATGTTTGTGTGGGCATAATTACTAGAGGCAGTGATATGTGTGCTTTGTGTTGTAGTTTTGTTGAAGTTACATTTTGGAATACAGCTTGATTTAAGAAATTGCAGGATATTATATGCATTAATGTCATGAAAGAGTTCTTTCATGTTGGTTTTTTGTTTGTTTTTCTTTAGCCATATATCAACCACTATGGGTTATTTAATGCTGAAATCTAAATAATTTGAATACAGTTTTATGGCTTTAACTGAATATATTTTGAATGCAAACTATAGATAAAATGTATTGCTGGCCATTTTACTATATATATTGTTGGTCTTTTTTATTGTATTGCTGGTATTTTCACTAGTATTAAAATGTATTTTTTATACTTTCATAGTGTTTTTGTTTGGGAGGTTCACTATTTTCCCATAGATGGGAGTGGCTATTGTATTCAGTCTTTACTGAGTGCTCCCACAATTATGGTCTTGTACCAGACTAAGCTAAGCTTGATAAATATTCATAATCAATCCAGTTATTTTAGTCTGTACTTTTTACAATGTCCCTATCCATTCACTAACCAATATTCAAGTTTTAGTGTTCAATGAATTATCAAGAAGGTAACATTTGGTAATTACCATCAGAATGATTAATATTATTAAATTATCATGCATTTTAAGAAGACTGTTAATCTCTTTTATATTGTATGAATTTTGTGCACAACCTCAGAGATCTGTTGATGTAGCCATAAAATGTCAAAGTACAAAACTATAATATTTTTGATTTATGAAAATGGCAGATATACATGTTATAGATTTTCAATCTATAATGCATACATCTGTTATTTTCAATTAATTTAAAAGGAGTTATGGAAGAAAAAAATATTTGGATGCTTGAGCTAAAATAATTATTGAAATAGTTTTGATTTTGAAAGAAAATGTTATATTAAGTTTATATATGAAAAATATATGCTTAACTTTAATCTTATAATCATAATCTTTAGTAATAATTTAGAGTGTCTATATACAGGAATCCCTTGATTAATGCACATTCAATTAATGTGTTTATATATATATATATATATATATATATATATATATACACACACACACCTCTCCAAAAGTATTGGAATGGAATGGACAATTCCTTTGTTTTTGTTGTTCACTTGTCTCATATTCATCTTTTGATCTTAGAACCCAAATGTCATCAGTGAACAGCAAAAACAAAGGAATTGGCCATGCCATTTCAATAATTTTGGAGGGGACTACACAAACACACACACACGCACATATATGATATGACAGAAATACCTCCCATATAATGGTAAGACATTAGTGACAATGGTGTCTTTATCTAGCAAATATCTTACCATTATGTGAGAGGTATTTCTGCTGCACCACACACACACACAGAGCGTGCAATGAGTAAATTGTCATCATCGTATATTTCGTGCATTGTTTGTTTTCGATTTTATCAACTGCAGAGTATAGTGGGGTCAGTTGAGCACCGTCTGTGAGAAAAAGAGCACCATGATGCAATTCACTCTACCAGATATTTGGAAACGACATGCTATACTGCTTGAGATTTGCACTGTAGCTTCAATATGAACATTTCAGTGTGTTTGGGAGTCAATGTATAGGATTCGGGAAGAGTTGGAAGAGTCTAATGGTGATTACAAAGGTGTTTGGAGTGATCACTAGTGATGGCAATGTTATGCCTCCAGTCATCTTCCTAAAGGGACGCACTCAACATAGAGGCCTCTATCAAGTGCCTTGAGGAACTAGTGTTGTCCTGGATCAAGAGGATAGATACTGGAAGACCCTATGTCAGGCAACAGGACTCTGCACCATGCCACACAAGCAGGAGAATCCAGTTATGACTGTCAGACAATTTCTGCAGCATTCACCAATTTAAACAGGGAGGCTGTCCAGAAGAGCTGCAGGAAATTCCAAAGTCATCTGTAGACCGTGGTTGAAGCCAATAGCAATTTTATTAAATAAATTTACTCTTTAGCATTCAATATATTTTTGTGCAATTTTGGGAAATATATCTGTTAAAATGATATATCAGTATTATTTTCTTTTTGTGTAATTTAGACAACAATTTATCTATTGCACCCTACATACACACATACACACACATATATATATATATATATGTGTGTGTGTGTGTGATAAAATAGTTTTATGGTATCCTATATTTATGGCTTAAATTGCTTGATATCAGTGATAGAGCGTATGCAAATATATAAGTGGACATTGTGGTCAACACCCAGCAGTGACAGCCTGTTTCATGCTTAAATGCAATCATCAAGCCATAGGCATTGTATTTTGGCTTGACTATATATGGTGGTCAGTGGTGCATAATGGATAAGTCTATTGTGTTATTTTAATGGTTTTTGGGTGGGCAGTAATGGCTATGCTTAAAATTATTCTAGGGGCTATTGAGTTAGAAATAATTAGGGAGATGATTGCAGTTTTGTGAATATTTTACAGTATTGATTGTTAACTTTATTATTTATTTCTTTGTTATTTGTTGTTGGTTGTTATTATTCAGTTTACTTGTGTTTATGTATGTATTCAGAGTTTGTTAATGTGTTTATTATTTACTTAATTTATTTACTTATTTATTGATTTGGATTAATTTATTATACTTATTAATTTTTATTTTTTTGTTCAGTTTTAATTTTCAATTTTTAAGTAATGTAGTAAAAATTTGTTTTCATCTGCATTTTGAGTAATTTGTCTTAGTCTGGGAAGTTAATTATAGCTAGACAGAGTTTACAGTTTTTCAATTTATTGTTGTAGGCTGATGCTGTTTTCTATGATGTAATTTGGTTTTTCATTTTAATTTCTCATATATGCTTAGAAAGCATTGTGTTGTTTGTGTATTTACTATTTGTAAAGGATGCTTTAGGTGCATAGTTTTCTTTGTTTCCAGGGTCCTTCAGTTACTCCTATGTATATTTTTCTTTGTTTGCTAATTTTATAGTAGCTTGGTATATTACATTGTTCTGCAAGCAATTGCCATTTAACAGACATTTATTCTTTGCTCTGCAATTACATGTGATATATATATATATATATATGAAATGAGTACATTTTATCATTATAGATATGACAAAGTCAATATTGTATATTGGTCATAAAACCTTGTGTGTGTGTGTGCGCGCACACATTACACATAATATAAACTGTACTGGTACAGTATCTTCATATTTTATTGATAGAATTTAATTGTTCTGAAAAATAAAACAAAAAACATCAAATCTGTTAGGCAG
Source organism: Acanthosepion esculentum (assembly GCA_964036315.1). NCBI lineage: Eukaryota > Metazoa > Mollusca > Cephalopoda > Sepiida > Sepiidae > Acanthosepion > Acanthosepion esculentum. The sequence continues at coordinate 58,615,995 of OZ038490.1, forward strand.
GTTTTTATCCAAGCTTAATCCTATATTGTATGCACATTAGAATGGAATGTCAAATATCATTAATCCTGGCTTGTAATTTTTTTCTTTAGAAAAAAATACTACAATAAATAAAAATAAATATGAGAAGAAAGATAGAGGAGACAGAACAATTTATATGCTAGTGCCAAAACAGAGTCTGTATGCAAAACTATGAAGTTTTACATTGGTCAATATAGGAGAAAGGATATTAAGAGGCTAGGGTATCTGAGCCTCTGGCTGTGAAAAGGATGTTATAAATTATGCATCCAAGGAAAATAAAAAATTAAGAAAAAAAAAAATATACAAATAAATAAAAGGCTTAAGGATGGAATGTAACAAAATATTGGAAGAAGGATTACTAGGCTTCAAGGAATGAAAAAAAAACCTTCAAGCCAGCTCTCATATATATATATATATATATATAAAATGCTATTTCGTAATTATAAGTAGAAAAAAAAATCTACCTCGGTGCATGGGTTAGGTTCAGTAGTTCATAAAGTATAAAAATGATTCTTTAATGATTGGTTTGGAGTCAATGGGTAGAATGGGGCACTGAGCAAATATTTCACACTCAATACTTATTGCCATCTGCTTTATAAAGTGCTTGCAAAATCTGTGATACCCGCA
>OZ038490.1:58621639-58664139 GCA_964036315.1 Acanthosepion esculentum
AATCATTTAATATTTATTGGTTGTACAGCTGGGTGAGGGTTATATAATTGACAAAGAGGAAATAGTCTTATCTGCCTAATAGATAATGGGGTGGGAGGAAACATTTACTTATTTTTGTTTTGAGGAAATTTTCCAAACAGCCCTATCCCCAGCCCCACCTCCAGAGCTTATTAAAACCCCCGTTTATTAATTTCACACTTTTTGACCCGTTAAATGATTTTCCAACCCCCTCTTTTATTAAGACCCCCTTATTTATTGCATATTGAGCAAAATTCTAATCCCCCCTCCAATTATTAAGATTCCCCCACCATCACCAGTTTTAGGTTCCTGAGAGTAAGGGAAGTGTTTAAATTTGATTAGATTGTTCACAAATAGAGAAAGAAATGCTTAGGTTAGCACAAAAAAATAGGGTCAATCTGAACAAGATGGAAAAGAATTATTTCATGATAGAATGAAAGAGAAAAAATATTGCCGGCAACAAAATTAATGAAATCAGTTATGAACAAGAAGAGGAAAAAAAATGGCCATAAACTATATCAGAAAATGTTAATGATGTTGGAAGATGAAGGGCAAAGTTCAACTGGCATCTCCAATTAAAAGGATTCTTTGAGCAATGATACTATTTCAGATAAATGTTCTTTCCAACATTCGTTCCAAAATGGCTTCCTCAGCAAGAGGAGCTCTCCTCTGGTGATATTAAATTCATGCACTCTTCAGAAAGGAAGAGAGAAAAATCATATAAATTTGATGTTTCCAATTTCTTTCTTGTGTTCTGTCTGAATATGAAGGAGAATCAAATAATAAAATTTATTATTTTCGTCAGTTAAGGGAACATATCATTTTTTTCTTCATAGAGTGTGCCATGAAAAGTAGTTGCAAAATTGGATCTCTGAAGATCATTACATGTGAAAATGTAATACATATTTGTTCATATCATAAAATATGGAAAATAGCTAACATCATCATAAAAAAAGTAGCTCTTACAAAATGATATTTCTATTAATTAGGTTTGTATCATGCTACTTTCTGTTCATATTAGTTAAAGGAGGCCATTTTCAAGAGGAAGCAATTTTTCAAGCAAGTCTAATGGTGTAAATATCAAGATCCAGCCATATGTAAGAAAAACTTGAATTTAACAGCATTCTAAAAACAATAAAAACCTAGCAAATTCAACTCTAATTTCTTTTATTTTCCCCTTTTCTGAGCAGCATAAAAACAACAGTCTGAAATGTCTATTAACCCTTTTTAACTACCAACACACTCCCACAAAGGAGACCTTAATGAGCTGACTAGAAGAACATGAATAAATTCTAAAGAGAACATTGAACATTTACACCGATCTTTTGTATTCCATATTGAGAATTTTTGTATTGGTTGCTTAATAGAAAAAAATCCATTCCAGAGTATTTTATGACACATCATGTGCTAATGATTTAAAATTACTTTTTAAAATGGAAATTTCATATACAAACAATGAATTTTGTCTAATTTAAATGCATTAATTTTAATGACTGATTATTGTGGGGCTTTAGGAAAACATAAAAATAAACATATTTTCTGAGAATCCAATCCTTTAAATAAATGAACTGCTATACAAACATAAAGATAAACACTATTGGAACTCAGTCACTATAATGTTGCCAATTCACGTGTAGAAAACATTATATAATATATATTATCCTTTCTTTAGGAGGTAGTGTAAATAAATAAATAATTTGACTTATCAGGTGGTTCTTGTTTTAAAGTTTGATGTATTTACAAAATTTGACTGTCCTGGGTATGACGTTAAACTGCATCAGAGTCCTGGGTAAGACGATAAACTACATCCAACAGCAGGGCCTCTAATCAGGAGGTTTTGAGGAGCGTGGAACCACCTCTTAATTGCTGGTGTTCCCAGGTCCACCCTGATCCAGTGTGGTAGCACCTGTTAGGGTCCCAGCGAAAATAACGAAATCCCAAGGTGTGTTCGCTTCCTGGGTATGACGATAAACTACATCCGCGTCCTGGGTATGACGATAAACTATTAGGTTGGTGCAAAAATAATGTCGTTTTCTCACATATGTTAGAACATCAAAAAAACGACAGTATTTTTGCACCAACCTAATACATCTGTGTCCTGGGTATGACGATAAAATACATCTGCGTCCTGGGTATGACGATAAACTACGTCCAACCAAAAGGCCGTAGATCCGATCAATCGGCTGGTCATGTCATGCCCCATCACATCTAACCCATTCCAAAACAACTACAACTTACAATTAATTATCCCTCCCAAACCCTACACTAAATATACTAACACCTTACCCCTAAAATGTGATGGGAAGCAATGATGTTGCCAGCTATACGTTTTTGAAACGATGATGTTGCCAGCTGTACGTTTTTGGAACGGTGATGTTGCCAGCCGTACATTTTTGGAACGGTGATGTTGCCAGCCATACGTTTTTGGAACGGTGATGTTGCCAGCTGTACGTTTTTGAAACAATGATGTTGCCAGGGATACATTTTTTTTTAAACAATGATGTTGCCAGGGATACATTTTTTTTTAAACAATGATGTTGCCAGCTATACGTTTTTGATATATCTAGTAAATACTGGATCTGGCATTAAATAACCCATAGTGATTGATATGCCATAAAACCCCAAACAAACAGACAAAATTTGATTAATAAGTTCATTAGCTAAATATTGATCTGGAATTTTCACTGTTTAATGATGCATCTTTATGATTAATATTTACCACTTAATGTTTGTGTAAATGCCTTTTTTCCCATCATTAAACTACAAAGTTATTGTTGTACCTATGTGGATTTACAATTAGTATGACTAAGATGAGAAAAAAACTTTCCTTGCTTGAAAACTCTGAGAATTAATACATGATTCTTTTTAGCTAATTTTAATCACTGTTGTTGGTGTTTTAATACACCAACAACAGTGATTAAAATATTTATTGCATATATATATATTCACGGTGCGGTGGGTAAATTTTCGCCATTTTATTTTTTGTAATTTTGTGCATAGTGTGTTTTTGTTGACTGCACAGTATAGTAGGGTCAGTTGGGCACCATATTTGAGAAAAGGAGCATCATGATGCAATTCACTTCACCAGAAATTTGGAAACAGCATGCTGTACTGCTTGGTATTTGTGCCAGAAGCTCTAATACAAACATTTCAGAGTGTTTGGGCATCAATCTGAGGACAGTGCAGAGGATTTGCAAAGAGTTAGATGCGTCTAATGGTAATTATGAAAGTATGTCAGCTTGGAAAACTCATTCGGATTGTTTTGATAAGAAAAGAACTCCCAAACTTTTTGGTGAGAACTTCCAACTCAACATGGAGGCCAACATCAAGTGCCTTGAGGAGGGAGTGCTACCCTGGGTCAAGAGGATGGCTGCTGGAAGACCCTATGTCTGGCAACAGGACTCTGCACCATGCCACACAAGCAGGAGAATCCAGTTATGGCTGTCAGACAGTTTCTGCAACCACATCACCCCTTACATCTGGTCACCTAACTCCCCAGACTGCATCTTTCTTGATTATTATGTGCAAGAGCTCAACAAAACTCTTTTTAATACCAACGATGTTAAATAAAGACACTGTTCAGAAGAGATGCAGGAGATCCTGAAGACGTCTGGAGGCTGTGGTTGAAGCCAATGGCGATATTATTGAATTTCATTAACATTTCAAGATATTTTTCTGTAATTTTGGTAAATATATCTGTTAAAATGATATGCCAGTGTTATTTTCATTTTTGCACAATTTAGATGACAAATTATTCATCACACCCTGTATAAGTGGACAACACTGATCAACTAGTCTGTTTCATACAATCTTGAGAAAATTACTTTAACCCATAAATATAGCATACCTTAAAACTATATATATATAAAAATTATTATTATACTTACATTTACAAGTACTATAATAAATATTGCAATATAAAAGAATATAATTTAGTGGATATTTACTGTTAAAATATCAACAGTTTACTTGACTTTTAAAGAAATCTTAAGATCTTTCAAAAACGTTTTTCATTTGGAAATTAGTAATTATCATTATAGTTTGACTATAATTTATTTAAACTACTGTTCTCATCTTTAATTGCTATAGCTTTATTATAGATAAAAATATTTCAGCCAAATGGCTTTGTATCCATTATCTTGGCTGTTAACGGATATGTATTTATTATTTTTTTTTTTTGTTCAATTCATTTTATTCAGGTAATAAATTAATTACTATCATTGTAAAATATTTGAATGTAATTGTTTCCACAAGAAATAGATAACTAAATATGATTTTACTTATTACATATAAAAAAAAACAAATAAAAAAAATGGTTTTAATTCTAAGAGCAGTTAAGGTTAATGGCTTGTCCATGACAGATACAGAATTGTCTGAAGACAATTAGTAAAGAATTGTGAATTTCACTTTAGAATGAGTGAACCAACAAGAAACTTGTGAAGGCTTTGATAAGGATAATAAAAATACACTATATAAAAGTTGGATACAATTTTTTAAAGGAATAGGGTGAAATAAAAAAAAAGGTTTTTTTTTTTAAGGAATAAAAGTAATGATATTCAATGGAATAAAAGAAATACTTACTTGCAGTGGACTACAATAGGGCAAGATCGGCCTCGGTATGACTTGTTCACTTTTCTAAAGAAAAGTAGAAAAATATTATAAAAACATGCAATAATGATAAATGATGTGTTGAATCAAAAAAGAGATTTTCAATAAAAACTTTTGTTGTTTGGGAAAAGAGGAGAAATAAAAATTTTTTCTTCTTGAATGAAAGCAACATTTCAGATATTTTTTTTTCTTATTTACAAAGAAAAATTCAATTCAAAATGTCATGTATCTTAATTAAAAATTATCTGCAAGTTTATTTTCTCTTGCTATGATTTTTTTTAATATTTCCCCAAATCCAAACAGATTTTTAAATATCTATTTCCCTAAAATTCATCATGAAAAAAAAGTTTTAAAAATATTTGTACAAATAGGTGAAAAGCATGCAAGCAAGGCATTTGTGCATTTATTTACACTAACAAATTATAAGGTAGTATTTTACTGTGTATGCAGTGAAAGCAATATGGAGGAAAAGAAAATTGCAAGCAACAAAGAAAGGAAAAGAAAAAAGATACGTCTAAGTATCTTTTTAATAATATCAATAAACTTTTTAAAATTATAAATACTGTAAAAGACGTTTTTTTTTAATATGCTTTTACCTTGGCTTGTAGGAAAAGTTCCAAAAATTCACCAAAAGCATTTAAGTAATCTTTAGATAACACAACCAAATCATTTCACTGTTTAATCACAAGTGCAATATAGTGTCCAAGAGTTTTTGGAATCACTGAAAATATTCTTTGCATTGATTTTTTTGTTACCTTGGCAGGTACAAGCAGGAAAAATAGGGCCTAATCAGAATATTAGCTACAATTTTTTTTAGATCACCACCTATTTCTGTAAAAAAAGAAACTATCTTACACTTGAAGAAGCTGAAGGAATTGGCCAAAATTATGTTGAACTAAAATAAGGAATTAATAGAATAACAACAATATTTCACAGTCATAGTAAACAACTATATTACTTGAGTTTAGAAATATTAAACATATCATTAAATAAACATAAAAAATACACATTAACTTAAGGAGATTCTCTATATTAGTCAAATAAAAAGAAAATGTTTAATTCACAATTTTAAAATCTTTTCATTATTAATGAAATATCATAAATTTCCAATATTTTATAATTTGCCAGGAAAAACATGAATTTTCAGTTTACCTAAACTTGTACATGTGATGTACAAATGAAACATTCTGCAAATTACTAAATATATACATAATCAACTCCTCAACTTTAGAAACATTAAAAATGACTTGTGAAATATCAAAGTAGCGGGTAATTTGTTTCAGTAATTCTAACAATATGTTGCGACAAGTTTTACTGGTTACAGATTTGCACAGCTGTCAATCCAAGAAATGAAGGCTCTTGTTCACATTGACAAAATTGTATAGCCAATGGTGTTATTGTTTTCCCTAGTTTCTGTGGAAATGGCTTGGGGAGGAGGGGGGTCAGGACTGTATGTGCATCCATCATACAATCTATGAATAAAAATTTTCCATTTTCTCTTAAGAGACTTTGTATATTTTAATGTGAACGTTCTTTGAAATATACAATCATGAATCTGGAAACTTTGGTAAAGATTTTATGCAATAAGAATGAAAATTTCTAAAAAGTATGAAAAATAAAGTGAATGTATCAACAATAAGAGTTGTTTTTAATATATAAATGTGTGTAGTTGTTTTTTAAATTAACAATGAAGCAAATAATTGAAAAATTTTCTGTCTTTTAGTGTAGTAAAAGCGATTTCAACTAGGTAAAATTGAATTACATAATCGACATTTCAATCACCGAAACGAATGAGAATGTAAGGGATATAATTTTACAAAGAGAGAGAAGAATTACCTCCCTTGAGAGGGCAGTCGGCGTTAAGAACTCTCCATATTGTTTTGAATGTAGATTGAGGGCTGAAATTAAGTGGCACCTATCTGTCCATCAAACATTTTGTTGTCTTTTGTATGACTACCCGAAGCGTTTATGTACATATGCTTATGGAAGTAACCATTTAAGATCATTATAAAAGGTGTATATGTATGTTCATTATCCAAGTAAATATTCCCACCCAGAAAGATGTTCTTAAACAGTTTGGACATAACCATTACTGATAGTCCGTGAAGGCCTGTGTGTGTATAGATTGTTCAAATTTACTGTATCTATGAGAGAAGAGTGCTCAGTATTGGAGATAATGCTCATAGATACAGACAATGTGGGCATAGGAATCAACATTGCATTATGACTGTCACTTTCATGCAATCTTCAGATCAAGTCTTGGTTTGAAAATTACACTAAAATGTGAAACTGACAGTCTTCTTGCAGTGTGAATTCCTATGTCCACTCTCTCTCTCTCTCTATATATATATATATAGGCACACCATATTCTTATATTTATATCCCCCTGAATGCTCACTTTGTATCATTCTAAATTGTATACAAGTCTACTTGTGGTAAAAAAATTAAATATTAAACTAAACAAGTAACATTCTATCATCAGAATAATTATAGAAGAATCCATCTCTATGTAGTGGACTTTTCTGATGGTATAAAAAGTGTTGCACTCATACATGCATTATATATATATATATATATATATATACATATACACACCGGCTTTTCCCTCATAATGAAGTATGGGCATAGCATGACATTAATCAAGACCCTTTTATTGGTATTGTGATCGAATATTGCTGTTTTGCCCAGTCAGTCACCTCATATCATTTACTACAAGTACTACATGCATGAGTATTTGTATTAATAACATTGTTAGTACTCACTGAGCTGGTTACACCTTTAGGGTACAGTTAGCCGGTATATTACTAAATAAGATCCTGCAATATTGAGCAATGCTTACGCATAATATGTTTTATAGTGGGGAAAGACGGTACACTGGGCCAAGCTCACTCTAAGCAATAATTTGAAAAGGAGAGTAAGTCTATATCATTGGTTGCTGGTGAGCTGCAGGTGTTACATCAGAGTATTACTTCTAGTTGGATATTTTAGCAAGAACTAAGGGATACAACACACCCTTTGGGCTGTTTGCTAGATAGCCATTAATCTTGAAAGAAGATTTTTCTGACCTTTTGACAGTTTTTGTTTTTGATTGTAGTGAGTGTCTAGCCACCCATTTTATTGGGGGAACTGGTTTAGGCCTCAATAATGCAACCATACAGTAGGTAGTACTGAGTTACATGATACTGACACACAGACTTTTTTTTTATTATTACTATAAATATTACATTAAGTGGGTACTCTAAATGTAATGTTTATTGTAATAAGAAATAATTTAAAATTTTAAGGAATGCTTTAATTGCTTAAAAATTACTTTGTATTTTTTGTATGAAAATAAAGTCAGCAGATATATACCCTGAAATGTCCCAATGAGAGATGTGCATTTCTTAAATAGGGTAATTGAGTCTGGCTTTACTATAAGCTTCCTGTGATCTAATTGGTAAAGTATACTTGGCTTAAAAATGGTTTCTCTGATTAAAAAAAAAGAATACCAATTCAGTTCCTGACAGAAGCCATGTTTAACACTTCAAGTACAAAAATAAAATGATCAAATATAGACTTTGAAAGGTCTCAAGAAGAGATGTGCATTTCTTAAATAGGGTAACTGAGCCGTGATTTACTATGTTGGCTTCCTGTGGTCTAATTGGTAAGGTACACTTGGCTTAAAAATATTTTCTCTGATTAAAAAAGGAATACAAGCACATTTTTGTTAGTAAGACTTTTTGATCTCTATATATTAATTTCACTGTTTAAAATACAAAACAAACCAGATTTCTACTTAAACATATAAACATAATGTTTATATTAATAAGAAATAATGTCAGGTTAAAAAATTAATTTGTTAAAAATTACATTATATAAATAATTAAATGTTAAAATGTTTTTAAAATGTCCAGTTATATTTTTCAGATAATTTACACTTTCTGATCTGATATGCGTGCGCACACACACACACAATGACTGCCTTTTAATTCTCTTTGGAACAATTAAAAACAATTTTATTTATTTTGTTTTCTTAAAAAAAAAAAAGAAGAAAACAAGGAAATGGTGTAAGGATTTATGGAAATGTTTAAATTCCCATTTATCCTTGTCAGTGCCAGATTTACATATGGGCTGTAGCCCAGGTGCCCCAAGACTAGATGTCTAGAGGTACACTAAAAGGCACTCTAGTTTTGTGACCCTGGCAAAACTAATAAAAGAAAAAAAGAAGATATCAGAAAGGAGGAGATTTGTTTATTTTCAGATTTAATAGGGCTCCTTTGAACTAATTTGAAACAATTTAGAGTATTTGGGCCCCTCTTGATTTTGATGCATCTTTTTTATATTCCTATCCATTTTTGATGTAGCTTTTTTAGTTTTGCATAATTTTGTCTACTTTGTTCAATTTTACACTTCATTGAAGACAAACATGTAATAAGTGCAAAATTGCTCAATATTATATACCAAAAAGCTAAAAGTATATCTTTTTTATAGACACGGGAGGTGGACAACATATGTAATGACCCAACCCAATTCTATTAGGCCAGGGGCTGCTTTGTTATGAATACAAAATGTTTATGAAGGTACAGAGCTGAATTTTGATCTGAATGTTTCTCTGTATAATGTTAGATCAATGTTTAATATTGCCTACTGAATTAAGTGCATTGACAAGGATGGAGAAAATACTGAGAAACAAATATTTTATGTGATTATTTTTTCATCACTACAAACTTATTTATTTAATTACATATATTAGACATTAGCATTGTAAAAATATATTGCATTAAAATTATTACGGGTTAATTTTATACAAGCATGTTTATTACAAAAGAAAAAAAATGAAGAAAAGTCAATGAAATTTATTTATTTTACTACTAAAGCTCAAAGTGAAGTAACTGTTTTTTTTTTCTTTGTACTCATACAAATTTAATGTTCTATTTAGTACAATGCAAAGCAATTTTTAAACCTAATTTGACAATGTCCATATTTATAAGGCCTCATTACAATAAAATCTTAAATTTACAAATGGAAAAATGTTTTAATATATTTTGAGAGATTTGTTTGACTAATAAACATGGACACTTGACACAATCTACTACAAAAATGAATTTGGAGAGAGAGAGTGCAATATGAACTTATTCATAGAAATACCAGCATTACTCTAAAATTGATATAATTTTAAAAGCTATTTTAAGGTAATGCTGGTTTCACCAGGTTAAAAATTAAATTTGAAATATAATTCTTGTGCCTAATTCCTTCAGCTTTAAATTCTCTTAAAACATCAAAATCTCTTCTTTGAACTGTAGTAGTAGCAACAATACAGCAATATGGTAAAAGCAATTTAGAGTTCTCTACAGCTTCTTTCATGTTCAAGTTAACAAATATATAGCTATAAATATCTGAAGCAATCTTTGCAACAGAATATAATCCTGGTGATCTTCCAGCTTTTAAAATCAGAATTCTGAATTTTTTTAATTTGAGAATGTCAAACCTTTTCGACTTTTCATCCATTTGGTACCGATTAAAAAAAAAAAAAAAAAAAAAAAAAAAAAAGCTACCTAACCTGTATGATCAAGTTAATCAAATTTTAATATTCTTAAACTCTATAGTCAAAACTGAGACTGACGATGAAAAAAAAAAACAACAAAAAAAAAACAGTTGAATAAAAGCATTATATATTTTTTAATTTATTTTAATAATAACTAAAGTTAATTCTCATTTCAAATCTTAGAAAAAAAGCAGTCACTTTTCAATGAAATAGCTATATTCACATAGAAGATTTTTTTTTTTAATGAAATTTACAAATAATATGATTTTTTTCAATGAAACAGCTATCTTGATTTTTCAGTGAAAATACTACATTATATGATAATTGATTTTCCAATGAAGGAAGATACCGTTATAGCCTATATTATTTTTAAATGAGTAAATTATGTAATTGTTCAATCTTCCTCTATGGCAGTGAATGTTGGACATTTTCATCAGGGATGAAGAGATTTGAGGCAACAGAAATATGACTTGACAGAAGCATACTGAAAATATCATGGACAGAGTATGTGAACAACAAGGAAATTTTAAGGATAGTGGAAAACAAAAAGACACTAATACTTAGAATCAGAAAGAAATAGTTGAAATATCTGAGTCATAATGAAGAAAGAGGGCTTGGAGAATTTGACACTCAAAGAACATAGTGAAGGCAGGGGAGGGGGCAGAGGGAAAGAGCATGTAACCTACCTAAGGAGCTTGTGTAAATGGATAGCAAAATAGGAAGTGGCAGGGACAGTTTTTTGTTTGTCTGATTTGTTTTTTTACAGCTTATCAACCTTTTGCAGGTTATTTAAAACCAGGAAATATTTGTAGATTGTAAGATTTTTTTTTTTAGAGATGATAATGATTTACTGATACATGTCCTACTAATTAACCCATAGCTGGGAGGAGAAGAGGTGGATTTATACCTTTCCCAAGGATATTTGTGTGTAAGTGAACATAACAAATCCAAAGCAATTAGCTCTCTGACTTCTCATTCTGAGCGGTTATGCATTACACTTCCAATCTTACAGCACCTGGTATTCCCTAGTAATTGTCCGTAGGAGGGAGGGTATAGGGATAAACACTGCTAAGCGCTACAAAAGATAGAAAGTTGTGGAGAGCCATGATCTCCCACCTAATGAAGAACATTTTAAAAATGAATTTTCTATAGGGTGTGGCAGAAATGCTTCCCACATAATGGTTAGACATTAGTGTCAATGGTGTCATCTAGCGAATATCTTTCCATTGTGTAGGAGGTATTTCTGCCACACTCTGTATTTTGTTAATATTTTGAACTCAAAGACAAGATGGAATGTATCCTTTTAGAAGCAAAAACTATTTTATTGTTAAACAAAATAGGTTTAACTTTTTGTAAATGTTTTTTTCTAAAATCATAAGTATTATCCAAGGGTAAATCAATAAATCTGTAGCCTGCACATAACTGAATTTTGATCTGCAATTTCTACTACATAATGTTCAATTTGATTAAGACTGAATTAAGTGCACTGGCAAGGATGGTGGTTTATCATGAAAATAAATAGTTTTTGTAAAAAAATAAATTCTTTTGTTGATCATTAGCCTGTGAACTCATAGATGTACTGATGTATATTGAGGAAGTTCATTTGAGTCTGTTATTTTATTGATTTCTTTGTTATGATGATAGGACTATTGGCTAAAAAATGATGTCAATTATTTCTGCTGATGAGTGCTATTATTAGACATGCTAGACAGGAAGTTGCCAACTTGACTAAAATTGAATCCAATACCAAAAATTTAACTTTAAATATGTTACAAGGGTTAATCACAGCACAACCGTTTCATGTCAGCTTATAAAACAAATTGCAATTGATAAAACATACAAGACTTGTTCTTTTTACAAACAGACTGAGAAAAAGACACCATCGATGTATGTAGATTCTATTTAGGTTTTATTGAAAGTTGAGAAAATGAAAGGTTTCATTTTTATTTTACTATTAACTTCATCTTTTGAATCTTTTTTTTACACAGAGTATTTTTCTTATCTCAAGAAAGTCAATAAAGGGGTTTACTGAGTGTAAAGAATATAAAAGGAAAAACATTATTAAGTATGAAAACAATAAAAGAACAGGAATTAACAAGACAAAGGATAAAGGTGACTGGATAGCAAGAAGCTGGAAGAGAATTCCACAAGTGAGAAGTGCGAGAAAAGAAACTGCTAACATAGAATTTATGGTTACATCTAGCCATTTCAACTGCAAACTGATGAGACCTTGCTGTGAATCTAGTACTGCACTTAAATTTATAAAGTCTAGGTACCATAGAGGAAAGTAATATTTATTTTTGTTGAATACAAAAATTGTGGCACAAGGCCAAAAGGGTAGATGGGGAAGGCTGGTCTTCATCTGTCTTATAATTAAACTTAGCTAGCCACAATCACTGACCCAAACATACCACAGTATTCCTTACACCAAAACAACACATTCTTACTACAGCCACTAGAATATGTTTCTATGATGTCCTAACTAGCCCACATATGTATAATTTGCCTGTGGTGGGTGGGGAATAAAAATAGCAACTTTTAAAAATGAAACCCCAAATGGTACCATGGTACCATAGAGGAAAGCTCATCAGAACAATTACCATGAAAGTATTTATAGAAAAGGCACGGGGAAGCTACATTACAGCAATGGGAAAGTGACTGAAGCCTAGATGCCAGGTCAGGACTAATAACATTGCAGATTTTTCTTTGGACTTTGTCAAGGATCTCTAAATATATATAACAGGAGCACCAGACCATATGAAGCAGCAGTATTCAAGGCATGGACAGATGGTAGACTTATAAATATGTAAGATAGATTTGGATGAGAAAAAACAACTTTCCTAGCAGTAAATCTCAGTAAGTTACAGGTATCAATTAGAAAAATAGTTCTAAAAGCAAACCATTTTTTTAGACATTCAGTTAGTGTGTGTGGAGGGGGGTATTGCAAATCACTTAATTTAGGGGTAATGTAGAAATAGAAAGGAAGAGATTAAGGTTAACATGCTATACAGTGACAGAATTGTATCTCAAAATTAAAATGGTTGACAGTGAAAGTAACTCTATTAGAATAAAATAGGCTTCCAAATAGTTTGACTTACTCCATTAGAGCTTCTACTCAAATATGAGTACCCATCAAATATAGTGTTTAAAAACAAAATAAATTAAAAATAACACTATGACAAGATTTAATTCAATTCCTAAAAATAAATTGTCTTTGCTTACATTAGGATATGATACAGAGCAGATATGAATCTTTCAAGAATTAGCAGAGAGTGTGTGTTCAAAAGGCACTATTCAGGCTTTGTTTGACTTAAGTTCTACTTGGCTGAGTGGTTAGGCACGTCAGGTCCAATGACAGTTCCACATAGGAGATGCAGGTTTGAATCCTGTTTGACCTATTAACTAGATTTTGGGAAATGTGAGGCGGGCTAAGAACTTTTCAGCACCTAATTATATATATATATATATATATATATATATATATATATATATATATATATATATATAAGAGAGAAAGAAAGAGGTAGGTTAGATTTTATATACATTTTATCTAAACAATCAATATATTACTAATATATTGATAATACTTTAATATATCCCTGCAAAACATTACCTGATCTTGCAAATAACCTAAACAATATGAAATGTACAATTGGATTGACTTATGAAACAGAAACAAACATTTCCTTTTCTCAATAACATATTAAACTGTTACTGATAATGATTGAAAACTAAGTGTCTACTAAAAGATTCACTAATAAAGACTCTTATAAACTACTATTTACTCTATAATAACAAAATAATATCCATGATAATTATCAGTTTCTATTTAAGGACATTTAGAATTTGTAGTCCTCAATAATTACATTTATATTTCAATCCCTCCTACTACATATATATGACCCTAAGAAAAAAAATTATTTAGTCTGAAGAAAGTCCTTTTGAAGGATGAAATGAGACCTTTTCCATTTTGTCGCTCAATTACTCACCTTATATATGAGAAAAATATAGTTTTTAGGTATGCTATATTTATGGGAATAAGTGCACAATATAAGAGATAGAGCATTTATAAATATAAAAGTGGATACTGAGTTCAACATCAAGCAGTGATAGTCTGTTTTATGCTTGGATGCAATCTTCAGGTTATCGCTCTCTCTCTCTCTCTATATATATATATATATAAGAATGTTCTGAAAGTAATTATGTATTTCACCATTATAAATCAAACAAGAAAAGTAGAACCCTGGTTGAATAGTACAAAAGTGGGTCTAGAATTAGTTTATCCACTCTTCTGTCTAGCAATGTCATTTATAGTACATTTCAGAGGTTAACCACATTGATGTTTATAAATCTAAAAAGTATCATATTTACCATTACTTACTGTCTGAATTCTAAAAGTGTACTACTGCTACAGAAGCATTTAAAAACATTTGTGCAGTGTATATGCATTCAGTGTCAGCTGTGGTTTAAAAATAGCAATTATGACATATCCAACAAGCCTGACTCTGGAAGATAACCTACTTCAAATGAAAGACTTTTGAAAGAGATTTTTTAAATTGGATCCACCTCAAAGCACCAGAGATTTGGTGCAAAAACTTAATGTATTATGTTCAACATGAACAGCTTAAGTGAATTGTGAAAACTTACAAAAAGGGAATTTGGCTTCCTCATGAGCTTTTGCTTGAGAAGTGAACACAATATTCAACCACTTGAAACAGAAATGCCAACCTTTCATTTTTGCACAGCATTGTTATAGGTAATGAAAAATGTGTTTTGCATGTTAACAGAAAATTCAAAAGACAGTGGTTATCACAAAATGAGAAATAATTGCAAACATTGAAACCAGGACTCCATTCACAGAACTCTTTGCTTTGTGTCTCGTTGAATATGAAAGGTGTCATCCATTACAAAGTACTGGAATGTGAAAGGACCATCACTGCAGATATTTACTATCGGCACCTTGATCAGGTAAATGAAACCTTATGTCAAAGGTGCCCTGCTTTGATAAAGAGAAAACATGTTATTCTCCAGCATGACAATGACTCTGCAAAACAAAACCAAGGAAGAAAGATGATTGTTAGGATGGGAGGTTCTTCCACACCCGCCATACTCACCAGATTTTGCACCTGCAGATTTTCATTTGTTTCAATCACGAGAACATTTCATGAGAGGCAGAGCATTCAGAAACAAAGAAGAAGAAATTGACAACTGTCTGTCAAATTTATTTTTTGAGGAAAACCCAGATTTCTTTAAATGTGCCATCAAAATTTGTCTTCCCATTAGACTACAGTCATTGAAAATGATTATATTTTTGACAAATAATATTTAAATTTAAATTATACTTGTTCTTTATGTCCTTTTTAGTAAAACATAATTGCTTTCTGAACACCTATATATATATATATATATATATATATATATATATATATATATGTATGAATGGAAAAAATATGGATTAAAAACAAATAAAACATTTATAAATTTGACATGTTTTGGTTTTATTTTAACTTCATCAGAAATTGTCCGGGAAATGAATTATCAAATTTCTAGATAGGCCTGGAATGGCTGCTAATAGTATTAGTGCTAGTGCTGACTGGATACGTTATTAATTTTCAAGTAATTTTATTGTTGAAGAAAAATCATGCAATTTTTAGTGAGGATGTGTGTTTGGTTGAATTCTATTATTACTATATATAACTTTTAATTGTATTCAGGGATATTTGAAGTGTGTTGAAGAAAATTATCTTAGTGAGTTTTTTGGTTACAGAGTAAGTACGACATATATATATATATAATTACTGACTATATGATTGAAGATTGATCAAGACTGAAAATGTAATTAAAAAAGTATTTGTATGCAAAAGTTGAACATCCTAAAGACAGTTATTATCATGAAATATAGATAAACTGAGTATAAATTTAAATAATCCTTTTTTTATTTCATATTCTGTCTGAAGTAAAAACTGTATAAAATCAAAAGGAAATCAAGATCTTAAAAGTCAGAAAGTCTGTTTAAAGAGAGAGACAAAAAAGCATTGAATTCTGCAGCATTTATCTCTTTATATAATCCTTGTTTAAAAAAAGAAAAATTTTAACTCAAGATTATAATTGTTGGAAACCAGGAATAAGCTTATATCTAAATAAATAAATGGCAAATTCTGTCTGTCTGTCTGTCCATGTTTCTGAAACCCCACTAACTTGGGCCATATATATAGACATATGCCTTTTTGGAATCAAGATAATCCTGGGATTGAAAATCTGCCCCTCATCTGGTACCTGAAAACCCAGCATTGGCATTTGTGTCTGGATGAGAAGGGAACAGTTAAAAATTCAAATTTTAAAATAACTGAAAAAAAATAATGATTTTAAAAGTTTTTAATTCATATTGAGTTTAAAGTAACACAAAATTTTTGTGAATTTAAAATTTTTTGTTTTAAATTCAGTTTAAAATATCCCCAAAACTTTGTGAATGGGGAAAATCAATTTTATGTCTTCAAAATGCCAAGGAATCAGAGTTGATGGGAGGTTTTGAAGTGCCATAGAGTTTGTGATTTGAAGAACTCAACTGAGGTTCCATGGAGTTTGTTATTTGAAGAACTCAATTTTCAGCCCAAATCAGTCTTTTGGATGGAAGTAGACTTATAGCCTGAATCAGAGAGAGTGAACTGAGGAATTCAAAATTATTTCTTCAAAATTATCATTGCTGTTTTCTAAGCTGCACCAGAGGAACCTTTAGTTTTGGTCCAGAGGTCCAATTAGCTCTCTGCAGAAGCAAGCTTAAAAGTCCCCATGGAATGTGGCTTTTAAGCTAGTTTATAATAAATCCCTCGCAATCAGTGATGAGATTCAAGGGGTTTGCAATTGTTAGCATGAACCATTTCCTAAAAATTACACAAGTTTGCATAACCAGTTCTTAAATGTTCTTGGTCTTTATATCTGACAAATAATTTAGAGATGTTTAAAAAAAACAACAAAAAACAACGAAGAACCAGTTTCTCATTTTATCAACAAAACATTTGGGATGTAAAAAAACAAAAGAGAGAACTGGCTCTTAAAAAGTTTGAATTCCACCACTACTGACAGGTATATTTTAGCAAATTATATTTGAGAAAACAGACACAGAATGATCAGCTAATAAAACCAAGCCACTGCATGGTTATAATAATTCTAGAATCAGTATTTTGTATACAAAAGTATGGCACAGGATAGGACGAATAATAATTTTTAAATCTCTTGAATGATTTGTCTTGCAAACAATATTTTACAGGCTCATGTGAGTCAGGGTAAATAAACAAAGTGTAATGAAATGGTAAACATTGGCAGTAGTTTAATAGAACAATTCAACATTTTAGTATGTAACAAAAAGTCATGGTTTTAAAACAAATGATCATAAAACATTAATAAAACAGGTTTATAGGATTATAAGTGTTTTGCTGGCATAGTTATACAGAAAAGAAAGATAATTCATTGTTTGAAGTTGTTAAATGTTTATATACAACCCACCATTGAAGTGATAATGTACTTCCATGAAAATGAACACATATTTGTGTATTGCAAGAGGTAAAGTGTATGCTGTTATTCTTGATGTTAGCATGGAAAGAGAGCAAGGCTTCCATTCCACTTATAATTCTAAACAAAGAGTGGTAATCCCACAGGTACAGGAAGTTTGAACAGTAATCACAAACAAAATCTCGTATGGATTTTTGCAACTGAGGAAAATACTAATGAAACACTTAACCAAATATTGATTTAGTATTAACTTTTAATTTGGTCAAAATTCCTCAAACTTTTGGATGGTAACTGGTTATTTCTTTTTTTTTATCATTTCACCCCAAGCAAGGCAATAAAGCTACTAAGACGAAAAGGATTACAGCATGTGAAAGAATACAAAAAAACAAAAACGTTATTAAAGAGAGAGAATAATAACAGTAATTATGAAGACACAAGTTAATGATTGACATGGCATTTAAATTTTTGAAGATCCAAGTTTTCTGTAAAGCAAAGGTTGGAAGAGAGTTCCACAAATGAGAAGTGTGAGAGAAGAAACTGTTAGCATAGAACTTACGGTTGCATCTAGCCATTTCAGCTGCAGAATGATGAAACTCTAGCTGCCTATCTAGTACTGCATTTAAATTTGTGAAATTAACTTTTCACTCTGTTTTTTTTTTTTTTATCCACATTCATCAAAACAACAATTAAGATTTTAAGGGAACAGGCCTAAGGAAAGTTGACATATTTAATTTTTTTTTGTAAACAAAAACAGTGGTAGTATGTATTTTTGTGTTAAGGCCTTTAAAAAAGGCATGAATCCATTTTTTTTCTTAGGTATAGGTTAACTCCAAGCCATGGACAAGGCAATAGGAAACTACTCTACTATTTTTTCCCAAGAAGGCATGGCAATTCAGAGATAATAAAGCAACAAAATTTGTGGAATGCCATGGAAATTCATGAATGGACATGATATTTTAAAAAATAAATAAAAGTACTTTAGAATAGTTCCCTTTTAGAAAAAGCAATGATAAATGTCAGTCCTCTGATATGAGAGTGAATGCCAGCCAATCTCATCACAGATGAAGAGACTTGAGGCATCACAAATGTGGTTCTACAGAAGGATGCTGAGAATACCATAGACTGAACATGCAAGCAATAACAAAGTTTTAGAGAAAATGGAAATGAAAAAAAAATTTACATACACTTAATATCAGAAAGAGGTTGTTGAAATTTCTGGGAGACAGGATATATTTAAGGCAAGAGAGAAAGGAAAGCAGTGCCTAATCTGCCTAATGAGTTTGTGTAAGTAGTTGGTAGATTAGGAAAGATAGAAGAAGGACAAACTTTGCTAAGAGCTACAAAGGTCAGGAAATTGTGGAGAGTCATGATCACTCATGTCCTGAAGGGACATGGCTCATATGAGAAGAAGAAGAAAAGAAAGGAAGATAATTTCAATTTTATCAGCATTCTTCTTTAGTTTATCTATTGAACCTAATCTATAACATTCATATGCAAAGTAATCTATTTCTGATTTGGAAAAAAAGATATTCAAGTAAGCGGTATTTTGGATTGAAAGATTTAATAATTTCTGGTTCTTTGACGTTACACAAATAAAAAGTTTTATTTTACATTTTAGATAAATATATTCATTTGACTTGTTTAATTAGGTAACATAAAAAGCACAGGCATAATGCAGTCAATAGTATAAGAGAAAAATGATTATAATTTATGCATGTAATACAATATTTAAATGGAAAAGAATATTACATTAACTCAAGTCAGTGTGAATATATGCACAGATCCTCAAAGGAGGTAATCCAAGATTATTATGTTTTTTTTTGTTTTTTTTTTTAGGTTAGGGCTTTGAAAAATGAAATTATTTCAAAATGAATGGATTTAATCCTGGGAATATTAACATATGCGTGGAAACAAATATTAAAGAAAAAACCATTAAAGTGGCTGGAAGCATGATTTGAACTTCAAGCTACACCAACTGGCTTTATTCTAAATGCAAATAATGTTGTTACTTAGCCATATATATATATATATATATATATATTTTTGAATTGGACAAGGTCTGACAATTTATTTAAAGACATTTTTATGATATGTTTAACGTTCTTTTTATAGATACAAGTATTTAAGCAAATGCATTTGCTTAAATACTTGTATCTATAAAAAGAATGTTAAACATATCATAAAAATGTCTTTAAATATATATATATATATAATAAAAGAATAATCATTGAATTGCAAAGATTGAATCAAATGAACTGTTTTAAGTAGTACATAAATATAAAATATAAATGGTAGATATCAGTTTGATAGTTAAGAAAAAAACAAGGAAGCTAGAGTTATTTAAGTGTTTTAAGATAACTAATGTTTCAACAAAGCATAAATTACATCTATCAACATTCCCATTGTAAGATTTGGCTTTAAGTACAATATCCCATGTAATAATGGGTGTATTACCACCATTCTTTAATTGCAGAAATGTTTGGAGAGAGCAGTGCTGTTTATGTATCTTACATTGCTTAAAGTCATTCGATGATGGTAGAAATAAAATTTCCAAGAATTTTCAACCAAAATAAAATTTAACATGGAATGTATGCTAGCTTGGTATACAATATTTTCAGTCATACATTGGCCATTTAAGGGACAGATCATATTTTTCTGGCAGCTGCATTTATTATTAAAAAAATTAACTTTGTCATCTTTGTTAGACATGTATCTGTTTAATATAATATTGTTATGTTGGGATATTGATTTATCAATGTTATTAATGCAACTATAGCTGATCTTAAAATTATTTTTGTTAAAAATCCTTTTTAGTATCGGTAAATGATTAAAGTGCTAATGAATTAAATTTAGGAAAATTCTTTCAATATTCATTTGAACATTACAATTAAAAGGTGGGTTAAACCATATTATATTACACCTGCGGTGTTTCTGTTTATTTTTACTTTTTTTGTTTTTTTCTAAATCCTCTAAATTTACTTTATGATTGCTGAGTTCTAAAGCCTTTATATATTTAATAGTTTATTATTATCAAATATTTCCTTATTGCTGGAGTTAGATAATTTACATAAATCAGTCCAAGTTAGATTGTTATAAGGGTGGTTTGATTCTTTACTGACATACCTATGGTTATATAGAACTTTGGTATATGGTTAGTAATAACCAGTATTTAAGTCCAAGATCACATCAAGAAAGTTGATCACTTTTAGCATTAATGGTTGTGGCAATATTTTGCCTATGATCTTTGAAAAATTTTATCAGTTCTTTTCTCAATCAGTTTATATTTCTTGGACATGTTTTACAGAGGAGGATTACACCATCATCTCTATAGAGTCCAGTGTCCTTAATATCGAAAATAAATCTTAGTCACCACAATAACAAGATTCTAACAAGTACGCATGATCTGCAGAATCATATGCCCCAACAGAAATGTTAAATTCTATGTTATTTCTTTTAGTCCACAAATAGCTATTATTGAATAATATAGGTTTTTGTACCTGCTTTATGATTTTGAGATTGTTAATAGGACAGTAATTTTTGCTAAATTGATAGCAGACATTAGTAGATTCTTGGTGATGGACAGGTAAAAGTCACAAATATCAAATTGGATGAACATACATTCCATTTTTTATATTAGTAAACCATTCTATGGCTTCTGCTATTTTATGCCACTGTTTAATTCCTAGAGAATCTTTTGTGTAGTTGCATGCTCTTTTAAAGATATTTTTGCTGATTTTACCAATATTATTTTTAGTTGGGTTGAGTAATTAGTATTGTGGGTTGTTTAAGAAATTTGTCTTTAACTGTGATGAATGCTTGTTGTTTGTGTAATTTGTAAATCTTATCATCAATTCAGTAGCTATTTCCTTTTTTATCGGGGTTTAATTTTTAAATGTTGTTATTTTATTCCCTTCCCCCACAGATAAATTGTACATATGAAAACTAGTTAAGACTACATAGAGACTTTGAGGTATTATGGTGACTGTAATAAGAATGCTGAGTAAGAATGTGTAGTTTTAGTGTAAGGAATACTTGTGGTATGTTTGGGTCAGTAATTGTGGCTAGCTAAGTTTAAGACAGATTGAAGACCAGCCTTCCCCTATCTCCCCTTTTGGTCTTTGGTCCTATTTTTGTATTTTCAAAATAAATATTACTTTCCTCGATGCTACCTAAACTTTATGAATTTAAGCACATTACTAGATTGGCACATGGTCTCATCAATTTATAGTTGAATTAGCTAGAGATAACCATAAGTTCTATACTAACAGTTTCTTTTCTCACACTTCTGGCTTGTGGAACTCTCTTCAGGTTCCTTGCTTTCCAGCCAACATTGATTTTCAAAAATTTAATGTCTATCATTATCTTCTGTCTTCTTAATTTCTGTTCTTTTATCATTCTCATTCCTTAATGTTTTTCTTTTTCTTATTCCGTTAAACTCAGTAACCCTCTGCATTTCAGTAGCTTTGTTGCCTTGCTTGGGGTGAAGTGATAAAAAAAAGAAAAAATAAGTTAAACTAAGAACTTTTCAGCACCCCTTGTATTCACAAGAAGTAAGTGTAAGTAATTCAGGTGCTCAAAGGTAGGTTTATAGGTCATTTTATAAGTTGGTAGATCAGTAGGTTCAATGGAGGTAAGTGGGAGGGGAATATGAAGATAGATAATTGGAAGGATTAAATAGGCAGGTAATGTAATTGGATGTCTGAAGGAATTGATATTTGTTCATAAATAATTGGATTAGATGATTGATTTTGTGAGGTAAGTAGATACTTATGAGTTAGGAGCGTGGGATGAATAAATGGTGGGTAGGTAGTGATTTGAAGTACATACCTATATGTGTGTCTAAAAAGAATAGTAATAAGTGTGTATCTGAATGTAGTTGAGTGATGAGGTAGGAGGGAAGGCTGAAAGAGAGAAAATTAGTGAGTAGTTGATAACTTGTTTGCTCAAGGTGTAAATAGTAATTTGTTGAAGTCAGTTACATAGAGAAACAGGTAAATAACATACTGATCAATCTAGATAATGGGAGACTATAAGTAGGAAAATAGTTGGTTGAGTAAATAAATTGATAGTGTGGATCAACAGGAATATGAGTTGCTACTGTGGGTAGAGAGATTGATAGCACAATTGTTAGATGAACATGGGTAGGTATTTTGATTAGGGAGATTAATAGGGAAATTGTTGGATCAACATGAATACGAGAAGGTATTTTTGGAAAACAGGTTGATAGTGTAGTTTTTGGATCAAGATGAAAATAAGTAGGTATTTTGGGTCAGTCAGTTATGTGCCATACGTGATACATGCTGAGGCAATCATGTATCTTTTGATACAAGACTGATGAGGCAGATAGATAGACCGGTTGCTATCCAAGGCTATAGAACACAGTCTGTCCTGCTATTTACCCATAGCTGTGGGGAGAAGAAGAGGATTCATACCTTTCCCAAGGGTATTAGCACGTAAGTGAGTATAATGGATTTGACTGGAATTTGAACATGGCTCTCTGATCTCTAAATCCAAGGAGCTATCCATTACTCCACCGTGCCCCTCCCTTACTCCACTGTTCCTCCTACCCTATTTTGGGTAGAGAGATTAATTGAGTAGATGTTTGATATAAGTAGGTATTTTGGGTAGAGGGATTAATAGGGCTGTTGTTGGATGAATATGAATAGTTATTTTGCTTAGATTACATTTCATACAGTATACTAAGTAGAAATTACAAAATATTTGACATTTGGACAAATGACTTAATACTAGAGGCAAGAAATTAAAATTACTTAGATGAAGCATTGTCATCATTATCAACTAACATAGTAACCATAAAAAATGGTGGGGGTTATTTACAAATGGATCAGCACTTCTGTCTTGGATCCATGCACTCTGCCTAGGACCAGTGTATCTGCGATTTCTGATGGTGATCAAAGTGTTATTCTCTAGCTCTTCTGTTTAGGATCAGTGAAGTATTGTGTGAAGCCTGGTATTGGAGATCCCATTTCTGTGGTAGCACCTTCATCATTGCACTGAAAAGGGCAGGTTAGTGGCTATCAACCCCA
The DNA here is from genome assembly GCA_964036315.1 of Acanthosepion esculentum. Taxonomy (NCBI): domain Eukaryota; kingdom Metazoa; phylum Mollusca; class Cephalopoda; order Sepiida; family Sepiidae; genus Acanthosepion; species Acanthosepion esculentum. The sequence goes on from OZ038490.1 coordinate 58,645,346, forward strand.
TTATAAGAGCAGTCATGAAAATAGGGCAATTTTTGTGTTTGGCCTTCATGTATGGCACTCTACATTTAATCAACCTTGTGTTACATTCATAGTAAGGGCGATCAGTATAGTAATAAGAGAAGCCTGGTCCCAGGGATTCCAACACTATAGCAGCTTCTTTCTCGTTGCCCTAAACAAGGACGGTTGGTGGATACTGACATCATCATGGCATTAGTTATGGAAACTGGACAATTTTTGTTTTTCATGTATATGCATGGCAACCACACATTAAACCACCCATGTGTTGCACTCTGACACCATATGGATATGTGTGTATGCGTGATCTATACAATTTCATTTAGATTCTTTTTCTTTCCATCACTTTGGGAAATAGGTATTTCACACTGTGGCTCGGGGGGGGGGGGTAGAAGAGGATTTATACCTTTCGCTTATGTGCTAATACCCTGGGGAAAGGTATGAATCTTCTTCTCCCCCCCCCCCCAGCTATAGGTAAATAGCAGGACAGATCGGGTTCTATAGCCTTGGATGGCAACTGTTTTTTTTAACAAGTGGCTTAAAAATGTCATATCATCATAAACAAGAATTTTGAATCATGGTAACTGACAAATGAGCTTCAGAAAGTTGAGCAGGTATTGTATTACCTAAGGATGATCTGAATTTGTTTAAGTAGGTGCTTAAATTAAAGATATTTCATATATTTTAGTATCCTTATAGATAAAACACATATATATATATATATACATATACATATTATATAAAGTCAGAACAGATGAAAAAAAAGTAATTCTCAAATTCTATAAGCATTTAGAAAATGAAAAATGAAACCAATAATTTCTATTATGAACAAACAGATCCACTGTTCTTCAGAGTCTGTCTATATTTCTGAGATGAGGTATTATGTACAGTATTTACATTAGTCGGACTATTGTCCTCATCTTTGTCGCCATATTTGTCACAACGTTTCGGCCGTTGTACGCTCCGGCCTTCTTCAGGTGGTTGGAATTTCGAACCGAACCCTTTATTTCGATCACTGGGGTAGACTGTTCTAGTTCCACGAGCCATGTTTGATGGATGTCAGTTATCAGTTATCTCCTGGTAATTTTCCCTCTGAAAGTTCTCCACTGCTTGAACCGGGTATTGAACTCACACTCTTTGGGTCTGTCACTGGATCTAACCAATGCCTTTATCCACTGTACCATGTGTCCTTGAGGACATCTGGGTATGAATTTCTGAGTATTATAAACCTAATTTTTCAGCAACCATTTTTTACCAGTACTCATACACCGCTTACAACACCGAGCAAAAGTCATAAGTGGCAACCCAGAGACGTTAGATAAGGAATTGGTCAGTATAAGTAGTACCCTACAACGTAACAACTACCATGTAACTCTAGAGAAAATGGCTTATTGCCAGGATGAAAATGGATTAGAATGTGTCTCACATGTAAACAGTCCAAAATGGAAAAATGGTGGCTTTGTGGGTCACACATTTAAAACAGATAGATAACAGAGTCTTTTACTCTCTCTTTTCACATATGTAAATTTTGGCTTTCAATGAGGATATAAAAAAGGGCATAACAAGGTGACATGGAAAATGGTTACTGCTGTATCGAACTGGAGATGTGTTGCAGTCAGTAGAGTGTTTGACTCGAGAAAACGGATTGCAGGAATTGTTTACAAGCCAGAAGGAACTACAAGTTTACAAACTTTTGTCTATGAGTTTTCAACAGCTGGGTCACTTTTTGATCATGCTAGGTTTCTGCTTCCAGCCAGAGCAATCATTCAAAATGCGGCATCTAAAACCCAACCAGGTGCTGGTTTAAGATGCAACCCTGCAGGGTGATTGCAGTGTGAGTATTAAACAGCTCTTGAAAATACCATCAAAGTGCCTGATTGATAACAGCATTTGCCAGAGTGAATCTTCCATAACTTTATATTTTTTTTAAATATAGGAAGTTGCTAAAAAGTTCTCAGCCATTCTAATCCTCTTCCCAAAACAGTCCATAGATTAGAATATTTTTTTTAGTTGCTTTTTGTTTAAGTTGACAACCTTTCAGCATCTATCTCAGCAATAGATAACATAAGTAATTTCATAGTACATTGTAAACACTTAAAAAGAACATGGGTAAAATCATTAAATGTTCAGCATACCTGTGTAAAGAAGTGTATAGTTAAACAGCTACTCATACATATTCATCAACTGTGTTACAACCAGTACACATTAGCACATACACACAAAACAGCATAAAGAAAATAAATAATTTGATGAATTCAACAATAATCTGACTAGGCTTTATGTACATTATTATTTCTATTATTATTAAAAATAAACATTAAACATTTTTTTAAATTTCTAAAATGAAGCTTTGTCAATTATTATTTTTTAGGTCAATTTTTTTTTCATCTGAATTTCAATTTCTAAAAATTTTGCACTGTTATTTTACAGTTGCCAGTCAGAAACATTTTTGATGTTTGAGAATGGACATAAAGAGACATTCACAAAGATGAGGCTAACAACCTGAATTTCAAAATATGCTTTAACTTTGTATGGAGCAATTGCAAATCCTTCCTACGACATGTAATAAACTATTGTAGGCATCAAGTTTTGTTTAGCCAATTAATACTATTTAATGATTTACAAACAACATCATAGTCTCATTATTTATATTATTTATGTTTGGACTAATGTCCTCATCTTTACTGTTATTATCACAAACTTTTGGTCATTGTGTCCTCTTGCCTTCTTCAGATTACTGTTGATCTAGGCAACTTACTGGGAATTTTGAATTGAACCTTCTATTTAATCTATAGGGGTAGATTGTTTTTGTTCCACTCTCCATGCCTAGGAATATCTTGTCTTGTTCTTTATTTAGTACTGCTCAGTTATTGCTTGCCCTGTTTCCATTGAATTTAAGTTTGTACTACTCAGCCCAGGGATTGAACTCACAATTACTATGTCACCAAATTCATGAACCAACACTTTAATCTACTCAGGTATTGTCCTGTGGGACCATTCTGAATCTAGAACCTAGGATGTTCTTCATTGTTGCTTGCTGCTGTCATGTTTAACTGCATTCATCATTGCTTCTCTTTTCTTATTACTGAAGTTTTGATGTCATTTCTCTTTCTTTAATCATTAATGGCCTCCAAATAGTATTTATTTCTATGGTAGGCCTACTGAGAAGGTTCTTGTAGCCCAGCATATGTGCTGATTTCTTCAGAATCTGACTCTAGTATTTTTACTTCATTCAACAGGGGTTGGTGACCACCCTTTTCCTTTCATACATGATCAGCCATGCTTGATTTTCATTATTGCACATATATATGGATGTCTTGAAACCATTCTAAGAAGCCAGCCTTCACTGGAAAATACCTTCTTTAAATCCCACCAGTCATACAGCATAAAGAAACGGGTCATCCAGTGCCAACAAAACTGCAAAAAATCCTGTGGTGGCCCATACACATACCAACAGACGGTGATCACCATCAGATGTGCCTTTCAAAGTAACAACTACCCTGCATCATAACATCAACTTCTGCTGGCAGAAAAAGAAGGGGGAAGAAGGAGGATTGAAAAACTGACACAGTCTGTATCCATTACATCAAGGGCTTGTCAGAAAGGATTTAGAAGCTCTGCAGTTCATACTTTTTTTTACTGTTGTTCCCCTAATAAAAGGTAGAAGAGCCACTCAAGGTAGAGAGTTACTTAATGAGATCATTGAAAATAGATAACGTCTGATCTTGTTTTGTTGATCACAGACTTAATGAGTTTGTTGATAACACTAAGGATGCTAATGGGGTGATGTTGCAATTGTGATGAGTGCTAACCTGCATTTTTGAAAAAAAGAGAATATTGCTAAGACCCTCCATAGACTTGAGAAAAATTTCTCCTTCAGGCAGCAGCTAAACAACACTGCCAAGACTGGTCTAAAGTTTTTAAGAGCAACCACAGTGATTTTTATCCAAACCAGTAGCCTTTGTAGAGACAAAGCTTTTGCTGAGTCTGGAAACATCCCATGTTGAGATAGAGATGTCACAAATTTTGTGCACTGTAAAAGAGGGAAGGTCAGATAAGGGATTCCCTTGTTGTTTAATGTGGAGTTAAAAGAAAAACTCATTGTAAAAATCTTAGACTTATTTGCTAAGTGAAGCCTAACACAATGGAGAACATGACCAAGAATTGTATGTATTCAATTCCTTTCAAATGTATCAAAGAAAGGGTGAAACCAGGTATCTTCTAAAAGTAAGACTGGAGGAACATTGAAAAACCATTTTTAGAGATAAAACAATAAAATTCAGCATGGCTGATCATGTATGAAAGAAAAAGTGTATAGTTGTGGAATGAAGTAAAAATAGTAGACAGAGAACACTGGAGAATTGGACATTTGAAGGAATCAGCATATGTTAGGTCCCTTAAGTAGGCCCAGCATAAAAATAAATACCATAAGGGAGCAATTAATAAATAAAGGAAGAGAAATGATAACGAGTCTTCAGCAGCAGTACAAAAAGAGAAGCAATGATGAATGCAGTCAAACGTGTCATCAGCAGGCAGGAAAGAAGGACATTAGGTTTAAGGCTCCAAGTTCTAGTTTAGGATTGTCACACAGGATAATACCTGAGTAGATTAAAGTGTTGGTTCATGAATTTGGTGACATAGTAATTGTGAGTTCAATCCCTGGGCTGAGTAGTACAAACTTAAATTCAATGGAAACAGGGCAAGCAATAACTGAGCAGTACTAAATAAAGAACAAGACAAGATATTCCTAGGCATGGAGAGTGAAACAAGAACAATCTACCTCTGTAGATTAAATAGAAGGTTCAATTCAAAATTCCCAGTAGGTTGCCTGAATCAACAGTAATCTGAAGGTCAGTGGGGGGGTACAATGGCCAAAACGTTGTGATAATAACAACAGATATGAGGATATTAGTTCAAATGTAAATAATTAGATTATAAATCAAATATGCAGTTCAAAATTCCCAGTAGGTTTTCCAGATCAACAGTCGCCTGAAGAAGGCTGGATGGCACAATGGCCGAAACACTGTGATAATAACAAAGACGAGGACATTCATTTGAATGTAAATAATGAGATTATAAATACAGGTTTCAGTTCAAAATTTCCTTTCAGTTACCCAGATTGACAAACATTTGAAGCGGACTGGAGGGTACAACAGCCAAAACATTGTGATAATAATGTATATTGTAATATAAATAATGATAACTCCTCCTCACAGAAATTCAAAAAGAAACCATCATAATCTCATCTTTCAAATAACCAATCATGTTAATAAATAAACATCTAGGATTGTAAATAATTAGTTATAAATTAACCAGATGTATGTATGAATAAAGAATGCAAATAGTAGACTGATAGGTAATGTAATAGTGTGAGTAGATTAGTATATAGGTAGAGGATAGGTTAAAAAAAGTATATGACTATATAGATGAATGAACAGGCTAAGTAGGTAAATAAGTAAACAATGAATGCAGCAGGAATAGTAGTACTAGTAGTAGTACCCAAGAGGTTAGTAGAGATTTTCAGCAACCCGACCACTTTTGTGACTATGCAATTTGTTTAATCTACAATCGCGAAATCACAAAAGCTTTCGGGTTGACTGATAAGTTAGAGCCAATAAGCTTGGCAGGTGAGCCATAAAAAAAAATAAAAATAAAAATAAAAACATGCCAGATCAAAGCAGTCAGGATCTTAGTGTGGTGCTGGCACTAGCAAGATGAAAGAGATAAAGATATGATTGAAACAAGTTGGGAAACTGGTCTCGAGCAAGTGGTACTCACAAAAAAAGGGGTGACGAAATTGTGAGGTTGTGAACTGTGGTTCATTCAAATTATCAGGAGTCATACATAGAAAAATTAAATAAAAACTGAAGCTTTGCAAAAAAAAAAAAAAATTCTTAATTGGTTTGTTCCAATTCACAAATAACAGATGTTCATTACGGTGGTGGATCCAGAGCCCGACATACAGCTATTACCTGGATTTTTATCTGGAATTTTCACTGTATAACATTTGATGTACGTGATTAATATTCACCACTGAATTAAGTGCATTGACATTGAAGTCGGTATTGCTAAAAAAATAAATGTGTAACATAAAGCCTTTTTTTTTTTTAAGCTCCAAACATTTTGACTTAGTAAAATATAGGGCTTGTATTATTATTATTTCAATTAGAATGGTTTATAATTAAATAATTTCCGTGAAAAACCCATTGCTAACAACAGTACACGTAATTATTATAGAGTATTTTAAAGAAAAACAGACAAATGATTGAGTTTCTAGTGAAGCTTTATTCAATGCAATTTAACTACTGCTAATAAATGAGGTTCGGCCATTTATTTTATAGTTGAGTAGTTTGAAGGGAGACAACTATGGTTGTCTTCTACCACAAGTAAAAAAGCATAATATTTTTCAATTCTATAAAGTTTTAAAGAAAATCAGCAATGTAAATACCATAAAGGATTGATTGTAAAGTACAATGAACAGAAATGACAAAGTTGAAGGATAATAGATATCTTTATGAAAATAATAAACAGTTAAACAATTGTCAACAATAAGATTAAATGAAACCTTTTGCAGAAGAGAAGAAAGCAATCTTAATTATACCTGACAGATTTGATAAATTTTAACACCTTTCAAATTTTACTAATTTTAAGGCAACTTAAATTCAATCTGTGAGCAATTTACTCAAGTTAATTCCCCACCCCATTGTGTAGGGGGGATAATTTGTTTTTATTATAATTTCCTATAATAAAATATATATATATATATATTTATTATAGGGAATTATATATATATATATATATATATATATATATATATATATATATATATATATATATATATGTATATATATAAACACACATACACACACACTGGCCTAATACCCATAAAAAAATTCCATTATTATATGTCCCCACCCCTTTGTAGGGGAAACCACCATCTAATCTAGTGTGCTTTAGATCACTCAGTCACAGAAAGTGTCATATCCGAACAAGATTCACATGTTTGAACCCTGCTGAAGAGCATATTTTCTTTATTAAGTCTCTGGACTGCACACATTGGTAGACATAATTCACACTATTAAAAAAAAACAGGATGTCTTCTCAAACATGTGTATCCATAAAAATAATTTTTAGAGTAAGAAATAAAGCTGGATTAAAAATAAAATCCGCTGATTTCTGACAAACTACTAAATATGTACGTGCACACACACACACACACACACACACACACACACACACATATATATATATGAAAGGCAGGATGTGTGTGTGTGTGTGTGTAACGAATGCACGGCCGCAATTTTTGACAGATTTGCACCAAAATTTACATGCACATGCTCCAAGTTAGCAAAATGGCCAAGACCAACTTTGCATTTCCCAACTCCCATCGATAGTGGAAATAATCGATTTTTTTCATGCTTCTACAGTAATTTTCATGTAGTTTGTGGCCATTTTCTACAGCTGGCTGCCACGAATAGGCAGGAAGATTCTATTGGCCAGCGTGAGAGCCAACAGCTGACTGACACGAATGTTAACTAGCATGCTAGCATGCAAAAAAAATTGATAGCTGCATTCGTTACAAGTGGGAAAAATTTAAATCTTTATGGCACTTTACTCCAATTGGCTCATTCGCTTGCTTAAACTCAACGTTGATTCTGATTCCGCAGAACTGTCTTGGGTGTGAAAAAGTATTTGTTGTTAACATTCTTTTTTCATTCAGTTTCTCCAGTTACGAGTCCCTTTTTAAAGCTGATCGTTTTATGTTCATTTTGTTTAGTTCTTTTTTCCTAACAGATTTAATGTTTAGTATAGAGCTTAGAAAAAATTTGCAGTGTGAGATAGGCAAGAAGTAAGGCATGTAGCAACATCAGCACGGCAAAGGGCACTCCTTTAAAGGCAAGGAAGGGCAAAAATATTTTAAGTCAAGTCATAGCGATTGCTGTATGAGTCGTATGATTTTTGAATCAAGCACAAGCAACGCTGGGCCATGCTGCTAGTATATATACACACACATACTGAAATACTATTTCAAATTTTCCCATATATTCCTCAAAAAGAAATCTTTCAGATGCTATTATTAACTCATCATACCTTTGAAAGTCTTAAGGTACACAAGATTTTCCAGTTTTTTTCTTTTTCATACATGTAATTAGAAAAAAAAAGTGGAAGCAATGCATTAATTTTGTTAATTAACCTAGCATGTGGCGCCAATAAATCAAAGGTAATTTAGGTTTGCTAAAAAGGGAGGAAATCCAATGTAAAGTAATTTTCTCCTCAGTATAAAGAATTAATTAACCTTGTAATTAGTGCAATGCACAGAGATGTTCACACAAAAGTTTTAAATATTGCTCGCTTTTTAAATTTTGCACATTACTATTTTCAGATTTGAAGGAAAAAAACAAATTTGAAAAAAAATAGCATGAGAAACGGTTACTTTGCCTGATGGTTGATGAAATATTAATCTGTAAAATAATTATAAATATCAAAAATTAATTTAACCCTTAAATATTTAAAACATTTATATAAGCAATCTTTTCTCTTTGTATTCTACTAGTTCGCTTAGTTATGAGCAAGATGATCAAATTTCAAATTTAAATTATTCTTTTAAAATACTACATTTATTAGAAAATATATTCAGTTTAATTTCTTCCTGAATGTCTGCGATGAGGAGTTATTATTATTATTTATACATGGACTATTGTCCAGAATTCCCTGTAGGTTATCCAGATCAACATACACGCATGAAGGCTGGAGGGTAAAACAGCCAAAATGTTGTGATGTCAACAACAAAGATGAAGACAATTATCCATGTATAAATAGTGTAAAAATCCAGTTTAAGTATAGATATCTTTCAAGGGACATATACTCTTTTCCTATTATCCAGGAGTTGTTGCCAGGCAGAAAAAAAAATCAGCCATTGTACAGATGTCTATTTGAATTTCATTCAATATATAACATTTATATTTTAATTCAATGACAGGCCTAAAAAATTAACATTTAAAAATAATTTTATTTATTGCTGAATAATTTCTGCTTTTTTTTTTTCTTTTTAAAAAAAAAAAAGAAATTTTTTAGGTTTGTCCAAATTGAGTGGGAGGGGAATGTATTTATACAAGTGTCTTATTGCAAACTTTAAAAAAATTCTTTTTTTACAATGATGTTCACCCTGTACAAGGCCTGAGGGTCACTCAAAGTAGAGGGTTAAAGAGTAACAGGCACAAGAGAATGATTATCCCTAGACTTGAACAGGTTAAGATTGTAGTAATCAAGGAATCATTCTCATGGGAGTCGGTTCTACAAGGCAGTGGTTGATGGGAAGAAGCTCCTCAAGTGAAACTTAAATTTCACCAAAGGAATACAAAAGGAATGAAGATGGTTCACTACAATGTGTGTGGCATGGTGGGTCTTAGCCGTGATGGTTAAGACTGGTGGAATTAAGGAGTGTAGTTCATCTCAAATTGTGAGTGTGTGTGTGCGCATGTGTAGACACAAAGTCAGTAAAATCACACAAAGACAATGTATTGCAGACATAATCAGCTCTTTTATAATACAAATGAGCAACATTTTTCTTTTCCCTTTATTACTTATTATGATATGTTATAGGGAGATTGTGTTTGTCTGTTTGGGAAATTTTAATTTATCTACTTCTATCTTGCCTGTTCCATCAGCTGTACCTTGGGGTAGGAGACAGCCAATATTTACTGGCATCAGCTTGGCTGGAGGAATACTTCAAAGGGTCCCACTCATGCTTTGAATTGAGATCCTTATAGACTGGTTGCCAACCAAGGCTAGAGAGTGGAATCTACTTTGCTATTTTACTTATAGCTGGAGAGCAAAGATGCATTTATGCTTTTCCCAAGGGAATAAGTACAAATTGAACATAAACTGTCAATTTGAACTCAGATTTCTTCTTCTATGTGCCATATCTCTTCAGGACGTAGGTGATCATGGCTCTCCACAACTTTCTATCTATCATGTCCCTTAGCAATCATTTCTCTCTTTGCCAAACTTCCCATTCTGCCATCTATTCACACAAGCTTGTCAAGGAGATGGCCAGCTGCCTTCCACTATCTCTCTTACCCCTGATACATCCTGTGAGAGCTAAGTTTTCCAAGCCCTCCTTCTTCATTATGTACCCAAGACATTTCAGCTATCTCTTTCTGATTTAAAGTGCTGTTTTTGTTGCCATTTTCTTTAAGACTTCCTCGTTGCTTACTTGATCTGTCCATGGAATTCATTAAGCTTAAGAACTCATATTTCTGGTTCTATTTTCTACACTAGTAGGCCATACATACCACTTTTACAAATAACACTATATGATAGACTATATAACTAAAATAAAGTATAAATAATCCAGACATTAAGCATAAAATGCCTGCAAGAAAGAATTCAATAGCAATATGACAAGTTAGTGTAACAAATATTTTATCTCAACAGAAATACCACTGTTTAAGAATAGCTGTTATTTCTTCTTCACTGATTGTAGATAATAACAGACATTTGATCTTATTGCCAAGATTAGTAGATATACAACCATTTGTGGTTAGAGACTGAAGAAATGAAATCTAAAAATAAGCTAAGGCTACCAGACAATTGCAATCTTTCTCAGCAGATTAACAGTGAATACTCACTAAGGAAACCTAGGATTGCATATGCATAAACATTGCAGAAAAAACTCATTTTATACAGAGCAGATGTAGTGCAACTGACAAATAGATAGTTGTAGTTGATTGATTTGTCTTTTACAGATTATCAACCCTTTGTGGGTTATTTAAAGATGAAACCTATTGTGAGAAAAAAAGTTTTTTTCAGTAAATACACAAAAATAGAAAGAGGTGTAAAACAAGGATGTGTCTTCTCATCAGACTTACTTAACTGAGAGAATTAGAAGTCCTACCAGGATTTCTTATTGGTGACCACAATCTTAACATTAGATATGCAGATGACACAGTATTGATAGCAGATGCAGAAAGCAAACTAGAGGAACTCCTACAGAAGGTAGTAAAGGAAAGCAAGAAGGAAGGACTAAATACCAACTGTAAGGAAAACTGTTTTTATGCAGAGTAGATATTGAGCAATTAAGAAATAAATGGTTATAGTTGATTGATTTGTCTTTTACAGGTTATCAACCCTTTTGTGGGTGTTGAAACTCATTTTGGCTTGTAAGAATATTTTTTCAAAAGAATATTGCATTAACAATTTTTTAAGAATAATTAATTTTCCAGATATAATTCCTACTATTTAACCCATAGCTGAGGGTAGGAGGAGGATTCATAACTTTCACAAAGGTATTTGTGTGTAAATGAATAAAACAAACTAGTGAAGATGGTTGCAGACAGAGTTACATTCTGTATGAAAATTTTCTAACTCTGATGAATTAGGGGAAAGGAAATACACTGTTTGAACATCAAGAGTGAGAATGAGTTGAGAAAGGTCAACTTTACTACACACACAGTTTATACATATCATGATGATGATCATCAGTCCCATGACGATGGAGTCATAGGGTCACTGTAAAGTATGTCTTTGGCAGAACTTATTCCTTTCTAAGTCAGGCTGCAACCAATGACTTGCAGCTTGAAGACTCACCTTGATCACATATCTGTGATCAAGGTGAGTGATGTGATCAACATTTCTTGTTTTTTTCTTTTATATATGCACTTTTCAGTTATATATATATATATATATATATATGCACATACACACTATGAAAAAAACAAATTAACTTTGCAGCAATGAAAAGTGCATATATAAAACAAAAAACAAGAAATGTAAATAGTCAATTGCTGATACTCCCTGATGAGTGGGCAGTGTGATTGCTTTCCATCTACAAAACTCTGGAGTCAGGATGCTGAAGGTAACACCAGTCAGCTAAGTGACAAACTTCATATATAAATGATGAAAGTGAGTCTAATTTTTTTATAAAATATTTTAAGTATTTTCTACATAGTTGTAAATTTTAATTTTATGACACTGTTGTAGGTTAATTTAATTGTTTTTTATATATAAAAAGTAATTGTAAAAGCATTACAAATACTAATAGTTCTTATTAAAAAAGAGATTATTTAGTTAAAAGTTAATAATTTGTGGCTGCAAGTCTTGCATTTGAAACTTGATTTCTGAGCATGTAAATTCAGGGAATCTTTTCTTATGCATCAATGATATCCTGTTCCAACTGCCCAAAAGTGGAATATTGGGGATTGCCAATGTATACATCTCTTGATATCATTCCTTAAACATTTTCCATGGGATTGCGATTTGAAGAGAAGTCAGACCACTTCATTATAGAGGAAAAGTGAACACTGAAGTCCAAAATAGTTGTCTTTGCAGAATGTCAACTTACAATGTCTTACAGAAAGATCAGCATTTTCCTTGCTTTGCTATTTATTGGTAGATTTGGAATCAGGTTGTATTCTAGCATCTCTTTGTATTTGAGTGATGCCAAAGTTCCCTCAACAATAACTAAACAGAATAGCCACCAGCCAGTAAAGCTGCTCCAGACTATATTTCCTCTGCTATAAAACATTTGAGAAACCCTTGATGGCGTTTCTTTCCATAAATCAAGCCAAAAATCTGTAGTAGTCAGCATTTATCATCTATTCACATCACATTTTGATGATCAACATTCTCTTTAAGGACCCACTGGCATCTGTTTTTGTTTTTTTGTTGCATTTATGTAAAACATGGTTTTGGCTTAGTTCACTCCCAGTACTACATGAAAGTTATTGGCCAAGATGTGAATGGAAGATTTCACTACTTGCTGTATCTGGCTTATTTGGGGGGGCAATTTCCTGAAAACCTTTTGATGGATTTTCTATGGTGTCTTTTCCAATTCATCATCTATAAAATGGAAATTTATAAGAAGAAATCATCATTCCCTTATCAGCTCATTTCCATGCTTCACTATTAGTGTCAGGATTCTTAAAAAAAATAAACAAATTGCTGTTCACTGTGAGAGACAAATTTTCATAGATTTTATAGGAGGGTTTTCAGCAGTTAGAGTAATCTTGGAGAGTACCATCATCACTCATTTTTGCTACAAGTAAAAATGCCTTTTTATCTGATACAAGCATGGAACCTTTCATCATTTTCAGGCAATCTTTTAGGGAGTTCTTCATCATGAGAACTAAAGAAAAGCATCAAATTCACAAATGTTCCTATAGTTGGTGGATACCAAGAAATGAGTTTTAATTACAAAATTGAACTCATTTGACAATTAACAAATCATTAATAAAGAATTTAAAACTCTTTAGAATTATATTTGCACTTTCCTTATGCAACCACTATATCTTCTAAGTAGGAAACACCAAATTCAAAAAGAAATCAGTCAAGTCTGCAATGTTCTTTGAATTTCTGGATGAAGACTGAAATGTATTAATTCATTATTACTTTCCTCTTTTACATTGAGTTTGAATTCCAGTTGGGTTTGTTATCTTCGGTAAAGTATGAATACAGCTATGAATTTCTGGATAGAGTGTATTAATTCATTATCAGATTACTTTCCTCTTTTACACTGAATTTGAATTTCAGATGGGTTTGTTATATTCACTTACATGCAAATACTATTGAGAAAAGTAGGAATCCAGCTATGGGTTAAATAGTAGCACTTGTATTTATAAAAATCATTGTTATTCTTAAAAATTGTTAATGCAATTTTGACTTGCAATAATGTATATATAAGTGTGTGTGTGTAAAAAGAAAACATTTCCTTATATATATATATATATATATATAAAGGATAAAAAATCATTTATTTTACACAAATATTTTTCACCATGAACTTGTCAATGCATTTAACCCAACATTTCTTAATCACACAGACTGAACATTATACACAGGTAAAATAACAGGTCAGGTCCAGACACTGAAGGGACAATGGAGGTGGGTCCAGACAAAAAACCTGGTGTGGAGCCCTGAGTGTGGTTGGCTATCAGCACTGGCAACTTCTCTGCAACTCATGCAGTTGGGCTGTCCCCAAATTTGGTGCTCTGTATTCTTTTGGACCTTGTTGGTATGGGGCGAGAGAGGGTGTGGTCTGGGCAGCATACAGCCTTCATATATGACCACCAGTCTAAGAGAAGGAAAACTCTGAATTCAAAACACCTGCTGCCTTGTAGGTCTTGCTACTTTAACTTCTGAGAGGAGGGACGTGGTTAACCACAACATCCCCAAGGCAAAAGGAACCGACAAGCCATTGCACTATTCTGCCTTGATTCATAAATGAATGAATGAAAATAAAAGCCCACAGCATAATGATGATACATGTATTTTACAAAGAACAAATACTGAGTTTTGGAACATAATCTACTCCCTTGTTAATTCAGTGGTATTATCACACAGATTGAACATTATACAGTGAAAATTTTAGATCAAAATTATGGGTTATGGATTCACCCTCACAAGTGACTTTTGGTATTCTCCAACCATAATAACTTTATTACACAACAATTTTTCTTTTGTAATAAAATGAAAAACAATGAAAAATTTAAAAAAAAGTTAGATCATTGTTTAGACTGTACACATTTTAAAAGGCAACTGCTTTTCGATATTTCTGAAAGCTTTATACATTATTAACTTAAGATTGGATATTATTAACTTAATAGGATATTACCGATGATATTATTATGATATAAATTTGAGAATAGAATTTAATATGCAGCCATTCCTAACTTAACCGAACCAAGTTCTGTTCCAATGACTTGCTTGCGAAGTGAGAGGCTGACTGCTATTTTAGGCATAATATACATGTAATGCATTTGTGTCAACCAATATTAAATAGTTTAAATGTCACTTTTGCTCCATTTGTAACATTTCTATTTTACTTCAAAATGTTTATATAGTACACTAGTACACTGAACAGTAAACGTAAGAAACAAATTCAAAATTACTTTGATTTGCAGGCTGCAAATTAAGTATAATGAACACTTATGGCAAATTGCATTTTTGGCTGGACAGTTGTTTTGAGTGTGAGATGGAATATTGCCACAGTGCATACATTTATTTGTAATGCTTTTATAGCATATACTATATCTTGAGGTTTCTTTTCATATTTCTCTTGTGTTACTCTGCTAATGTTTGTTTCTGTTGCATTTGTGCCTAATGAAACATTTTGAGTTTGTTGTTTGGAGGTTTCATAGGCTCTGCTTATGTCTATACATTTGTCTAGGGTAAGCCTTTTATCCTTTAAAAACTTTTCCCTGACTGTATCATATTTAACTCCTACAACTATTTGGTCTTCTTGTGGCCTTGTTAGGGCCAGAAATAAAGACACAAAGAGAGGAATTGAGTTAAACAAATATATTAACAGAAACAGTAGTACAAACATAGACAAATGAGAGTGTTACAACAAGAATGTTCAGTCTGTCAGAGCTGACTGCTGGAAACTTCATTCTCCAAAAGGCAGTACCTGCTTCTATTTATAGCTGGGAGAGTCCATGCATGCATGGGTAAAGTACCATAACAGGTTTCAAATTAGCCTGTCCTGCATTTCCCCAAAATTGCAGCCATTTGCTAATTGAAGCTTCTTGCTTTCAAATATGAAATTTGTAAGCTTTGAATGGCAGTACCTGCTCCTATTTATAGCTGGGAGAGTCCATGCATGCGTGGGTAAAGTACCATAACAGGTCTCAAATTAGCCTGTCCTGCATTTCCCCAAAATTGCAGCCATTTGCTAATTGCCAGAATCCAGTAACATATGCCTCTGTACTCTCTGAAGCTTCTTGCTTTCAAATATGAAATTTGTAAGCTTTGAATGGTAGATACCATTTCTTGACAAGGGAGGTCACTATAGATTACTTCACTTTCCAGTCTTGATAGAGTCCAAAAGTATCTCTGCATCCTTGTGGATGATTAATTATTTCCCACCCTACAACCATTTTCTCACAGATGAAACACTGCAAGATTCTCACTACTCTATCGCTATTTCCATGGAAAGTGTTCAGACAGACTACATTCCTTAATTCCACCAGTTTTAACCTTGACAGTTAAGATCACACACATTGTAACTGCCCTCATTCCCTTTGTATTCCATAGGTAAGATCTAAGTTCCACTCAAGCAAGTTTTTCCCATGAACCACAGCTTTGTAGAGTCAACTCCTGCTTTACTGATTACTACAATTTTCACCTGTTCAAGTCTAGAGTCATCTGGTATCTTGCCCACTCTGCCACTTTTTCTGTAACTGTCTACTTCGAGTAGCTCTTCGGCCTTGTAGAGGGTCAACATTATTGAAAAAAAATAGTTAAGTGAAGAGTGGCTGTATTAACACTGGTTATTACTGAGCAAAACATGTATAGCCTCAACTTTGCCAATTTTACAGCATTTAATTGTAAAAGCAATCTGGAAGAATCAACATTACAAATCATTTAAACAGAAATTACTTCACAATAATTTGATTTTAATGTTATACAGCTGCACAAGTACAGGATCTAGGATGCTGAAACTATTTCACCCATTGGTGGATGGCATTTAATTTTTAGAGAGAGCGTTACATAAAATCTCAAAACCACCAGCCCTAAGATTACCATTAGTCAGCAAGATAGATTATGCAGAAAAAAAGGTAAAATTTTAAGGAAACTTTATACAGTTATGGGTTAATTTAATTATTATTATTGAATAGATGATAAAACCCTTCAAGAAGAGAAAGTCTCTCTGGCCTGAAGTAGGCTAGTAAATTAATTTTGAAAAATACACACAACTTTGTGTGTGTGTGTGTGTATATATATATATATATATATATATATATATATATATAAAGTAGTACACAGTGAGTGCTGGTGGAAATAAAATAGTGCTCGATATATAATAACAGAGCTAAAATCGAGGAATATATGGTGAGGAACACAATTTATATTTATTATTATTAGTATATATATATATATATAATGAGAATAGATATGTTTGCCTATTGCCCAGTTCACACACCTTCCCCATTTTTTTTAACAAAAGGTTTTGTCCTTTGTTTCCAGTTTAGGATTGGGTTTCTGGTTCCTTCTAAAGTCTTCTTGTTCTGTTTCACCGGTAACCCTTTGTGTCTTAGTGGCCTTATGCCTTAGTTGGAGTGAAATGATTAAAATGTATAAAGATCTACTTATCAGCAGTTGCTATGTTGTTTCTGTTTATTTATATCTATTCATATGAAATGCAATCCTAATGTTCTGAAAATTTGAACAGATTGATGAATTTATTCATCTGTGAAATTACTCAGTATTTCCCACATCTCACCCGATATTTCAAACACCTTTTGAAATCTCCACCAACAAAATAAAAAAAATTCATTTTCTGCAAATTCATTTCTTCCTTTTTTAAGTTATAGATTCCCTAAACATTTGAACAGCACTTTATATATAGATGGACACCAGTGAAATTATCACATTTTATATTCTGAGGAATCTGTTTTTGATGCTTCATACTTGGGTTTTCTTCTGTGAGTGCTAAACCAAAATGCTGCAGTGCAGGAAAAATGAAGAGGGTCAAAGGTAGAAAGAATTACTGCAAGCAAAAACTCAGTCAAACAGAAAATATTTGCTGAGTGAGTGACCTTGATGAATATTCAGTGGCTTAGCAGGCATGTGAGAGAAAGAGAGAGCAAAAGTGGTGTGTGCAACTGTAAGACAAATGAAACAAGCCATCAGGCTGATCTCAATAGAAATAAAAAAATTTAAAATAAAAACAAATAAAAAGGCAGAAAAATGGAAATTTTGAACTTACCGGCGGAAGTCCAAGAGAACTTTTACTGATGTGGGCACATTAAGATCAGCCCATGACAGGAAGTGGAATTGAGTAACAGTCCGCGTCTCATTCGTCTGCAAATTCTTCAAGTAAAAGCTACGTACGAGATAGTCATCACACCAGATGTGTTCAGACACAAGGTGCACCTGAAGAAAACAAAAAACAAATAAAAATATTAGAGTTACCTTAGAGATAGATTAATATTTAACAGAGAAAGATTAATATTTAACAGACTTATATATATATATATATACCTTCCTCATCAAAATTATTTGGTTGTGGTTACTTCACAAGTACAAAGTAGTAGTTTTACAGATAGGTATATGAGAGATGGCAACTAATTTAATTAAATATCATAAAATATCAGTAGATCATAACAAGGAGTCATAAAAGTACTTTTTTATTTTTCAAATAATACTGAAATAGCTTTTGTAATTTTTATTATAAAGATATGATTTCTCTTTGTGAGTTTGTTATCATAACACAGCAAAGATAGCACATTGTAACCATATTTTTGTTAGGGCAATACCATTTAAATGCTCTAATTTGAAAAACAAAACAATTTCTAGTTCAACTTGTCACTTAATAATAACAGTATAGGGGTCTCTGTTTGCAATCACTCTATTAATCTGAACTGTAATAATCCAATTTCTCAAAGGACGAAAATTTCTTGGCCTGACTCACTTTCTAAAATTCAAGTGCTATTGTGTTACTGTAGCTGGAAAAAGTGCTCTTTTATTGTCAAGTTCCAATTGAGTCCAAATCATTGATTTGAATCTTGTCATTGGAAAGTATAGAATTTTCATTTGCAGAACTCCAGGCTGTCATGAAGTTCCTGTTTCTGCAGGAGAGAACTTCAAAGGAAGTCTATGTGTATATGGTGTATACATTGGGTGACAAGTACACAACTGGGAAGAATTGGTGTGCCAAATTCCAACATGGAAATTTTGGCACCAAAGATATAACAGATTTTGTCAAGTCTTGAAAGCATTGACCCTGTTGAAAGCATTGACCTAATTTTGGCTGATTGACAAATCTTGTTCAGAAGAAT
>OZ038490.1:58666639-58751639 GCA_964036315.1 Acanthosepion esculentum
AAATTAATTCAAGAAAAAAAAAACATGAATTTTCCGGTAAACAAGACTTTTTTTCTTGTCTTTAAAAAGCAGTGAATTGTCATGTTTATACCTTATTTACATTGTAAAGCAGTTTTTGCTGTCAATGAAGTTCACTATATTTGCTATGTTTTTTTTTTCTCTCTCTCGGATATTTTTATCATGGTAATTTTGTGTGTGTTTGCCAGACATGTCTGCATGTTTAATGCACCAGGAGTTTGGCAATAAATGGTGTATACATGTCAAATGCATGTAAGTACCTGAAGATAAATTGGTTCAGCAACATTGGAATAAATTTGCTCTTGAAAAAGTTGGTGAAGAATCTTTGCACTGTAAGTATTATGTAACATTATAATTTTTTGTCTTTTTTTTTTTAGTGTGTGGGTTATTGAATGAAAATTATGAAATAATATCATAGCAACATTATCATGGAAAGTGAGAGAGTTTAAAAAGAGAAAGAAAGAAGGAAATCATGACACAAAGAGAGAAAAGAAATGTTGGCATAGAGAAAGAAGAGATTTATGACAGAATGTTGGGGGGGGGGGAGAAGTAATAGGAAAAGAGAAGCAAATGTAGAAATTGATTTGTATGCAGTTGGAAAGTAATTGAAAGCCAAGGAAGGAAGATGATTGTGTGACAAGCTGTGAATTGTCTTTGAGTTAAAAGCAAGGAAAAGAAATTGAGAAGACTCAGCAAGGAATAAAATTAATAAAAGGTGTGGCTGTGAGGGAGTAACAGTAGGTTAGAATGGGGACTAGGCAGAGTGTAAAAGATTGGGGGTGGGAAAGGAGGAAGTGTGTATGTTGGGCAGGGTGAGTATTGCTGCAACAAAAAGTGAACCTGGTGAGGGTGTCAGAAAACAATTGGTAATATTTATGGATTTTTTAAGCATCTTGCAAGACATGTAAGGTGAACACAGAGCCGTGTATGGGGCCAAGTAGCAATGGGGAGGGAGGAAGGGAAATAGAAGAAGTAAACAAGGCAAGAAGTGGGCAAGAAAGAGACAGAGAGGATGTAGAGGAAATGAGTAACTTTAAGTAAGTGAGAATGAGAAAATAAAACAAGGGGAGGAGGAAGGAAAAGAAAAAGAGTGGAAGGGGAAGGTGAAGGTGAAAGATGAGAAACGAAAACAATAGCAAGAGGATAGAGAAGAAAAAAAGGATAAAGTCTGAATGAGAGAGGAAGGAGAAAGATGAGAAGAAAACAAGAAGGGGAGAGAAAAGAAAAAAGAAGGAAACATCTGAGTAGAAGGGAAAGGAAAAAGGTGAGAAATGAAAACAAGGAGAGAAAAGAAAAAAAAGAGTATAAATGAGTGGAAGGAGGAGAAAGGTGAGAAAGGAAAACAAGGAGAGGAGAGAAAAGAAAAAAGACTATAAAGTCACAGTGAAAGGGAAAGGAGGAAGGTGAGAAGAGAACAAAGAAGGGAGAGAAAAGAAGAAAGAGAAAAATCTGTGTAGAAAGAGAAAAAGAAAGTTGAGAAAAAAACAAGATGAGAAAAGAAGTAAAAGATTATAAAAGTGTGTAATGGGAAGGAGAAAGGTGAGAAGAAAACAAGGAGGGGTGAGAAAAAGAGGGTAAAATCTGTGTAGAAGGGGAAAGAGAAAGGTGAGAAAGGAAAACAAGGGGAAGTAGAGAGAAAAGAAAAAATATAAAGTCTGAGTGGAAGAGGAAAGTGAAGGAGAAAAGTGAGAAGAAAACACGTAGGGGAGAAAAAAGAAAAAAGCAGGGAAATCTGAGTAGAAGGAAAACAACGGAAGGAGAGAAATGAAAAAGGAGAAACAAGAAACAAAAAAGAGTAAAAACTGAGTTTAGGAGGGTGTAGAAGATGAGGGTGTAGAAAGTAAGGGGTGGAGCAGAGAAAGAAAAAGAGAGGGTAAAGCTTGAATTGAGAGGGTGATGAGAGAATAAAGTACCAAATTATTTACATATGATGATGATGACGATAAGGATATTACAAAGAAGAGAATAAAAAGAAATATATAAGATGAAGAGAAAGTGAACTAAAAAATATTAAATAAGAGCATTAAAAATGTAATGAGAAGGAGATAAGAAAAAGTGATGAGGGGGAGAGTGGGGGTAAGAATAAGAGAAATACAATGAAATGAGTTTTAGGGGTTGAGGAAAGAAGTGATAAGATTTTTAGTCACATAAATACCAATATCACATCTTATTGTACAATAACAATACTGTTTATATTTTGTGTCCTACAATCAGTGTATGACAAACTGAACATTTTTTCTGTATTTTAATGTGTCTACTCTTACTGTAAGATTGGCAAGGGAGCATTTGTAACAGCTGATACATTCATGTACTTGAAAAATCTGCAAAGAAGTGCGAATATTGTTAGGTCTCACGAAAATCATCAATTTTCATTTCCTGCCATTTAAACAGTTGTAAAAGGTCTAAGGAAACAATTTTTGAAATATTGTTAGCTATCTGTTGGCAAAATATTTCAAGCCAAAGGAACATTTTAGAGAACATAGCAATGTCAATTTTTATATATTAGTATAAGACCTTATTATTTCATAATAATAAAAATAATAATTATATCAAGTTTTATTGAAGAATAATCAGCAACAGTACTTCAGGCAACAAGTTTTGAGTATCAACATAGCTTCTTGTTCTTGATAATGATATAAAGTAATTTTTATGCCAAATTGTATTGGAATCAGAAACCAGTTATAATTTAGTTATATATGACAATACATATACACTTGAATTTCAAATATACAGAAAATACAGTATTTCTGATGAACTCAGCAATATTTTAGCAAGGTGAGGTTGTCTAACTTTAGTAGTAAATTGAACAATGATTCAAAACAGTAGAATGCAATTTTGAATGAGAATGGCTGATGTCAAACATTGACAGAATTTAGGAAACTTCTAAGAAAAAGAATGACATTTTTCCCTAAAATGTTTTTTAAAAATTCATCCGAGACCAAAAGAGTAAAATATATTCCTGTTCCTACGTATGTGTGTTTATATATAAAATGGACAATGAGTCAACACTCAGTGGTAATTATCCTAATAGTTATTAGGTGAGTGGTAATGGTTATGTTTCAGATTATTCTAGAAGCTATTGAGTAGAAATGATTCTGGATCTGAATGTATTTATTTGTAGCTATTTCATAATGTTGTTTGTTAACTTCTTTACTCATTATTTATTATTGATTATTTGCTGTTGATCATTATTATTACATTTACTTGTGTGCCTGTGTGCATTCATAGTTTGCTTATTTATTATTTACTTAATCTGTTTATTTATTGATTTAGATTTTTTTAAATTTTATTTTACTTATTTATTTTCTTTTTTAAATAAAATAAAATAAAAAAATTCATTTTAGCCAGAGAGATGAGAGAAAAAAGACATCTGTAGACTGAAAAAAAACTAACATAAAACAGCACAAGCAAAACACCTTTTTCTGAACAGATATCCAAAATGTAAGCTGTAAAATATGCAGACATTATTTAGTTATATATTTCTATTATGAATGACATATAAATGTCTTTTTTTCTTTTCCCTGATAGGTGATTACTAGAGATTTACTGATTGAAATTCTGGAAGCTTTTAACATGAAAGATGAGTCATGGTGTATGTAAGTCAAACAGTTTCTGGCTTCCAATTTTTGGATTTCAGTTCCGGACAGACTGAAAGAGCAAACGAAGGTTAATGAAGGGAACCACTTACCAGGAAAGCTAGGTAACATTTTCCAAATCTAAATACATCTGAATGCAACAAAGAAGAAATTGGTTGGATGTAGATTTTAATGAGAAATATCCAACAAGCTTCCCAGCTGGATGGAGACAAGTAATGAGAGTTGGCACTTATGCCTGTTGGATATGGTAAGAGTTTAAGAGTACAGAAAAAATGACTAGCTGTACAGAGAATCAACCATGAAAGACTTTTCTAAAAGTTGGAGACCCATGACTAGATCTGGAATTAAACTAACCATGAATTTTATCTAATTACTAGATGGGTCATAGCACAGTAGCTAGTGGGCTAATGTAGGAAGGCATACATTTAAAAGATAAAGAGATATCAGATGCACTGTACCTCCTCATTCTATATGCTATGTCTCTTCAGGACATAAGCGATCACAGCTCTCCACAACTTCCTATCCTTTGTAGCTCTTAGCAATATTTATTTTTTTACTATCCTTCCTACACTCTATTCTGCTATCCATTTACACAAGCTTCTTAGATTTTATTTGTTCTTTGTCTCTTTTTCCTTCAATATATCCTGAGTGTCAAAATCGCCAAGTTCTTTTTCTTCCTTATATGTTCCAGAAATTTGAACACTGTTACCATAACTGGTCTGGTGCTCCTGCTGTTCATCTCAAGATTCTTGACAAAATCCAAAGAGGTGTCTGTAATGTAATTGATCCTGACCAGGCATCTTGACTTCAGTCACTTTCTCACAGACGTGATATGGTTTTCCTCTGTCTTTTCTACAAATATTTTCATGGCAACTGCTCTGACAAGCTTTTTTCCCTACTGTCCTGAATACATGTATTTAAGCATGCTACTAGATTGGCATCTAGGTCCCACCATTTTACTGTTGAAGAAGCTAAATGAAACTGACACTTTTATCTCCAACAGTTTTTTTCCCACACTTCCCAAGAGTGGAACTCCCTTCCTCTTACTTGTTTCCCTGATAACTAGAATCTTCAAAAATTTTAATGCAACATCAATTGCCATCTTCTGTTGTCTTGAACCCCATACAACTTTTCTTCAAGCCCCACTATTCTGTCTTCTCTTTCACTTTCATTCCTTGTAACACCCTGCATACTAGTGGCATTACCACATTGCTTGGGGTGAAATGATTTAAAAAAAAAGAAAAAGAGCTTCCTTCTGAGAAGCACATCTGTTATTTCAAGGTTCCTCTTCTGTGATGAAATTGTTATTATATAGCAGTACAGCACTCATTTCTTGGTTTCTAATGAAATCTTCCCTTTTCTTAATATTTTGTTCAGCTTTTGGAAGATCTCTTTTGACATTCCAATACACCTTCGGATTTAGGTTTCACATTTTCCATCATCTGCTCCCAGATATTTGAACTTCTGTACTTGCTTAATTTTGGCATCTCCAGTTCATAAGCTCACATTTTGGGCTTTTCCTCCTGCTGACAACCATACATTCTGTCTTTTTTACAAGTGACAGTTACTCCTTTCAATAATTAATTATGGTGTATATGAAAAGGAGTGGAAAGTAAAAATCTAGTAGATCTGTCTTTGCACAGAAAAAAAAATAGCAACAGTCAAATAAAGGGTTCGGTTTGAAATTATAACTAATATAATCTGAAGAAGGCCAGAGTGTACATCAGCTGAAACATCATGAATATGGTAATAAAGATAAGAACAATAGTCTGAACAATGTAAATAGTGTAAATAACAGTCAAACTTATATCATTTGAATGAAGCTAGAGTAGACAAGAACCCAGAGTTACAGGGCATCTAGTGAGAAGCAAACTCACAAACTTCTGCAAGTAAGACAAACATGTTAATCATCATACAGTAGCAGGTGCCTCCATATTTGTTTGTTTCTTTATATCATGTCTCTTTGTTCTTGCCTCTCTTTATTTTATTTTCTAAGACCTTCAAAAAAAAAATCATTAGTAAAGATTAATTTTGGTTCTGGAAAGCAACTTAACTTTGACAATAATAGTAGAACCTGCTAGTTTTATACCTATTCAAAATTACATCTGTTCAAGTATATATATATATATATATATATATATATATATATATATGCATGTTTGTGGATGATGATGCTTCTGCTTGAAAAGGTATCTTTCCACAGATGAGCACCAGGTGAAATTAAATGCCAGAAGCTGTTGGCTTCATGAAGGTCGACGCTCATTAGTTTAAGTTGAACTTCAATCAACTTATAAAGCATTGATACTATCGACCCCTACTGAATCTCTTGCAAAGCCCTCAAGGCTTATGTGAAGGAATTCTCTCTTTCCTGAGGTTCTTAATATAAACAGAAGAGGCATGTACATGAACATCTGAGTACATATTTGTATGAATCTTTATACAAGTATATACCTTTTCAAGTTTTATATATATATATATATATATATATATATATATATGTATGTATATGTGTGTGTATGTGTGTTTAGGTCTGTATCATAAAAATTTGAAGATGTAGATTGTTATAATTGAACCTATGTATGTATGTATGTATGCAATAATGTTTTTACACTGTGAAAATGTATGCATGGATGTGTTTTCTTGTCAATACATTTATTTATAGAAAGTGTGTGTTGATTTTCCACCATATAAAGCACACTT
Source organism: Acanthosepion esculentum (assembly GCA_964036315.1). NCBI lineage: Eukaryota > Metazoa > Mollusca > Cephalopoda > Sepiida > Sepiidae > Acanthosepion > Acanthosepion esculentum. The sequence continues at coordinate 58,672,954 of OZ038490.1, forward strand.
AAAATAAAAATCTTCCCTGAAAAATAGCCATGCATTTTATACTCCAATGGTTGGTTTATTGGAACTAAACTCCTAAACACTTGTTTGACACACTAAATGAAATATATATTATTATAAATTGTCAAATTAGAATTACAAATTAAAACCATGTTTAAACATATAAAACAGTACTAGACTAACACCTAAGCAATCCTGTTTAATACACTAGTCCCCTGATGATATCAGAATTAAATTATTAAATTAGGATAATTTATATTAAAAAAATTAGTATAGAAGTTTGAATGAACCATCAGTTGAGAATTTTTTTTCCGAACATTTGTTGCTAAATTACCGGCAAGAAAAATGGAATAGATGCCAGAGCATATGTATAAGTTTGGATATAATGAAAATATGTATATTTATTATTATTACATGAAAAATTGTTTTTGGTATATTTTCATGTACTGTGTTTGTAAAGTATATTAACGAAGTCATATATGTCTTTAGATTTACTTATCCATAAAATGTTTGTATCTATGGATTATCCCCAAGCTGAGGAATCATCAACCATATCTAGTCAAAAATCCTTGTAGTGATGGCACTAAGCTCTTCTTTGTTTTTTATTTGCAATTTCATAATGAATTCAAAATGATTCTGAATTGTTTAGTATTCCCACAAACTTTCTAATTCATAATAATATTCAGCTAACAAAAAATGATCTTCCTACCAGATTTCAGAAAACTCAGCCTGTAGTATACACACATTCAGGTAAGCATAATTAAAGACAGTACAGTTTTGACGGTACAGATAAGATATAAGCTGGGAACTATTTGTACACTATATTAACATTTACAAGCTGGTTTATAATAATGTGTATGTAGGTGATGTTTTTTTTTTTTTTAGAAGATTTAGCTCTCAAGTTGTTAGTTTTCCAAAATCACTGAAAATAAATATTTGCCTCTCCTACTTTGTTAAAGCAGACAACCAACCAAAAATGTGGACAGATCAGATGAGGATCCAATAAACAAGAGAAGCAACTCATTAGGGCTACTATTATTTCTCAGTCTTAAAGAGTTGGTGAGCACTGCAACCACCAACAGAGCATTCTGAACAACACAGTAATTGCAGACAGTGGCTAGAGGCAGGACATAATGGGTCCTTTCGAGAGAAGCATTCGGTCAAAGATCTTTCAATTTGGTAAGAATCCTCAGAAGTAAGCTGCAAATAAGTGGAGTAGCAGGAAAAGGAGGAGGAAAAGGAAGTGAACTGGAAGGAAGGAGGAGGAGGAGGAGTAATAAGAAGAAAGTTTGGAAGAAGAAAAGACAGGTACAGATGTAACAGAGAGAGACAGAGGAAAGGAAAAAGAAGAGAGAGAATGAAAAGTGAAGAAGAAATGAGCACAGGATAGAGAGGAGGAGGAGGAGAGAGATCAGATGAAAAAGAGAGAGGAGATGTAAGAGAGAGTGTATAAAAGGCAGGGATAAGATGAAAATTAGGAAGTGATAGTGAAGTAGTAGTAATGAAAGATGGATGGTAATAGTGGTTGATAAGAGAAAGAAATGTAGGAGAAAAATAAAAATAAAATGCAGGGAGGGAGAAAAGGAACAGTGGAAGGAGAGTGGGACAAATAGAGTAGTAGTAGTAGTGGAAGGAGATAGAAAAAGAAGAAACAAAGGGAGAGAGGTGATGAAAGAAAAGAGAAAGAGGAGGCAGTGAAAGAAAAAGAAGAAACATAGAAAACAGAAAAAGAGAGGACAGACAGAAATGAGAAAAAGAGAAAGGAAAAAGACAAAGAAGAGTATGAGATGAAAAAGATAGAAGAGAAATACAGAGAAGGAAAAAGAGAGTGAGAGAAAGAATGAAGAAAAGAGTAAAATGAGAGACAGAGAATGAAAAAAGGTTGAAAATAGAAAAGAAAGGAATAAGTGAGATAGAGAAGGGAAAAAGATCAAAAAGTGACAGGGAAGTTAAGAGCAAAAAGAAAGAGTAACAGTAAAAGAAAGTGGGAAGAGAGACATGAAAGGAAAAAGAGGATAAGAAGAGAGACATGAAAGAAAGAGAGGGTGAGAAGAGAAATATGGAAGGAAAAAGAGAGTGAGACGAGACATGGAAGTAAAAAGAGAGTGAGAAAAGAGACATGGAAGGAAAAAGAGAGTGAGAAGAGAGACATAGTTGGAAGAGAGAGAGTGAGAGAGAAGGAAAAAGTTAAGAGTGACAGGGTAGGAAGAAGGGAGGTGATGGTGGTGGATGAAAAGGAGAGAGAAAATGAAAATGAGGAGAGAGAGACTGAGAGAAAAGGAGAAGAGAAAGTTGTCAATATAGAGAAGCAGGAGTTATTTGGATTATTAATTCTCCTGTTGGCACCTAACACTATGGATTTCATTTGTCAGGAAACATTTATGACTCTGATGTAGCCAACATTGTCATCTTCTTGGGAAGGAGACAGTGGTAGGATTTAGAAGCAGTGAGTGTGATAGGATTTCATTCAGTGTTTTGCAGCCTATAATCCACAATATGAACATATGTGCCTATTGTTTTAAAGCTAGCAGCATCATGCACCTTTCTACAGATCTAATTCTAACATTTTTCTAACATAGCCAAAGTAAGCTTGTCTTTTTTATGTAGATTTAAAAATAAGGATTTTTTTCTCTTATTACTATAAACCAAAAGTTATCGATTCCTGTACATATAGTTCAATGAAGTCCTTTTTCAAAGCATCTAAACTTTAATAGGTTTCTTCTTTTATGTGCCATATCTCTTCAGAATGTTGGCAATCAGGACTCTCCCCAACTTCTTATCCTTTTCAGCTATAAACAATGTTTTGTCTCTTTATTCCTCCTCCTATTTCCTGTTCTTCCATTCATTACACAAGCCTTTTTGCTAGGTTCCTCAATATTTCCTTTTGCACCTTCAGTATGTCATGTTTAAAGATTTTCTATAATGGTGCTTTCAATATATGAGAATAAATTTCAGAAATAGAAAATGTAATAATTATTATACAATTACAGGGGCTGCTGAAAAAGTTCTTGGCCTAACCCATGTCCCAAAATCTCAAATGACTAAACATTAGTGCATTTTTTTTTAAAGAGCTTTTTGGTTGAACTGAGAACTTTTCAACATTCTTTTTTATTATAGCATTAAACCAAAAAGAAAAATAGTTTTATATTTGATATACAGAATCGATCTAAATAAGGGTTGGAAATCAGGCAGAACATTGTAATTGAGAAAATATTTAACTGAGGATTTCAATTTTATTTACTTTTATAATATTTTTATTGCATCTATTTTGTAACCAATTTGAAATTGTAATTTATAATTAGGAAGACTCAATTAATCTTGTACACTAAATCAAGTCACCCAACATACTTAATTGAGTCATCCTCTTACAAGTAATGGATGAAACCATTCTATATTTAAATAAAATAATAAGATGATAAAAAGTAGTTGCAGTATGTTGAGTGATTAAAAACACCAAGACACATCCTAAAATAGAGAACCAACAAATAGAGATTATCTAAGGACATAAAGAAAAAACATTCCTCTTATGATAGTTAAGATATCTTACCTCATAAATGTGGTACAGGTCACTACCTTCTTCCGGCCAGTAGCGGTGGCACATAGCTTCTCCATTCTCAGTCAGTTTGGTGAGCATCACGATGACAACACTGCCTTGCTCCCATACCATCTAGAAAAAACAAAGAAATATCATTAGTCAATTCATTAGTAATTAAAATGAGTAGTTTAACCCTTCAAATCTAGAAGCACCCAAATATGCCTGAAAGTTTTACATGCTTACATTTAGTGTATACATGAATGTGCATCCAATTAGGTAGCATTATATTTCAATACACAGCATTAACACCTGTCATATGGTAAACTTCCAAAACAAGATGTCATAACAAGGATATTAAATTTGGTATCATTTGAAAGTGAAATCAGTTTACTGGCATAAAAATTAAACATGTAATACTTGTTTTTCAATCATTTTTTTATACATATAATTTAATTGCACTAATATCACAAATTCAAATTTTCCAACAATTTAGTCAAGATGCCAGGGATTTAACAATTGAAATCTCTTAAGGACTGTTAAAATTAAAAATTACAACTTACTTTGGTCAAAGCATATTCATGGTAGGCATAAAAAATTCATACAAAACTCTAAAACTTTAAAAATAAAGAGAAACAAAAAAATGTTTTTTACTTGTTTTTTTATAGCCTATCGTGTGTGTGTGTGTGTGTGTGTGTGTGAGTTATTTTTGTAACACATACACAGGGTGAGATGGGTAAATTATTGCCATTTTATATTTCATACATGTGTGATGTTTTTGATTTTGTCGACTGCAACGTATATCAGGGTCAGTTGGGCACTGTCTGTGAGAAAAAAAAAAGAGTAGCATGACACAATTCACTCTGCCAGAAATTTGGAAATGGCATGCTGTACTGCTTGGCATTCATGTTGGAAGCTAAAAGAAGTTGGATGAGTCTAATGGTGATTACAAAGGTGTTTCATGTAATCACTAGTGATGGTGACATTGGGCCTCCATTCATCTGCCCTCAGGACCTCAGACAAAACATGGAGACCTACATCAAGTGTCTTGAGGAGGTAGTGCCCTAGGTCAAGAGGGTAGCTACTGGAAGACACTATGTCTGTCAACAGGACTATGTACTAAGCAGGAAAACCCAGTCATAACTGTCAGACAATTTCTGCAATCTCAACACCCCTTACATCTGGCCACTTAACTCCCCAGACTGCAACCCCTTTGATTATTATGTGTAGTATGCAGTTGAGCGAGAGACCAACAAAACTCCTTGTAAAACCAAAGATGAACTGAACACATGGATTATGGCAGCATTCACCAACTTAAACAAAGAGGCCATCTAAAAGAGTTGATAGAGATTCCAAAGTCGTCTGGAGGCTGTGGTTGAATAAATTTACTCTCGAGTATTTCAAGATATTTTTGTGTCATTTTGGTAAATATATCTGTTAAAATGAGATGTCAGTGTTATTTTCATTTTTTTTTTTTTTTTTGCATAATTTAGACGACAATTTATCCATCTGTGTGTTTATATATATATATATATATATATATATATATAGTAATCCCTACTTAATCTGTGGATAGATAGTTGTGATAGATAAAAGCATTTGTATTTTTCCTTTTACTTATTAAATTGAAACCTTTCATTTTTTCACTTAAAGCAGACACTTTAAGGCTTCTTTAAATATTTTGTCATACCCAAATTACCACTACCACTGCACTTAAGGAACCTTATTAAGTAAAACATTTATTTATTTGCAGAGTTAATAGCAGATAACAGAAACCATGGAGATGTTTGTAAATCTGCATTAAATTAACAATTGCAGTCTTATATATATATATATATATATATATATATATATATATATAGAGAGAGAGAGAGAGAGAGAGAATATATATATATATAATAATAATAATAATAAAGAAATTAATGGTCAGAGTTGAATTAGACTATGAAACAGTAGAATTAAAAAAGTGCTTAATACACATATAAAAAAAAGATTAAAATTTAACATGTAGAACTTTTAAGTATAGAAAATTAGGAAATCAGCAGATTCTGCTACCTTGGTTTCAACCTTTTGGTATCTTCAGGCAATTTTGGTCAGTTGATTTCTAATTTTTTTTTTTTAAATAAAAATTTATGAATGTTATATTTAAAAAAAAATAACTGAATAAACACACAATGTGTAGTAGATGGTGAGGAGGAGGAGAAATCAAGTGTATTGGAAATGTATTGGTGGGGGATTAAACAAAATCTACATACGTTCTTTATATCCCACTTCAAATGAACTCAAAAGGAACTTTTTAGTATATATACAATGGAACATTCTGGTTTAAAAGTTTTTTGGGGGGCCAGATAATGTTATTATAGCTAATTTCTCTTGTTGACAAAGGTTGCAGATGTTATGATTGTTGTAAGGTTTTGCTTTTTTTTTAATTTTCCAGTTTACAATCAGATTTTTTAAATTTCTTCCTTTAACTTCCCGACATGGTTGACGCTTTAGTAGAATTTCTAAGACTTTCTAGCTTAAAAGATAACTTATGTTTGTATCACCTCTTTTAAAAATTACCCTCAGTACACCCTATGTATATTTTTTTCTGGTCATTTGTATCTATTACTTCTGCTTTATAAATTGCTGCTTCAGTTTTGCAAACTCCATCTAATGGACATCTGCTTTTATTTCTACAATTGCATATATTATTGTTTACTATGTTTTGCTGCACATTAGTTTTGAAATTTCTGGTGTTTTGTCATTTTATTGTGTTTTATATATATATATATATATATATATATATATATATATATATATATATATATATATATATCAATGTAAAGAGAACGAAAAGAATAAATAAATTCAAATGTTCATAACATTAATTTAAAAGAGGGCTCAATACAAAAAGTAGAGCAATAGGTATTTATTATAAGTTATTAAATACGAACATAGAAGTTACCACTAAAACAGCTGTAGAGGGCCAAAGGTGCCTTACTGAATTGTTATCATATGACTTCTGTTAGTATCGTAAAATAGATGATCTGGTACCAAGACTATAAGAAAAATAAATGATGCACCTGTGTGTGTGTTTGTGTGTACACACACACACACACATTATATATATATATATATATATATATATATATATATATATACAGTGTAACCCGGATATAAGAGAAACTCGGATATAAGAGAGATTGTCTCTGGTCCCAAATTAGAGCCTGTGTTAATGTATATATAATAGACCAAACCCAGATATAAGAGAAACCCGGATATAAGAGACTTCTTCTCTGGTCCCGACAACTCTCTTATATCCAGGTTACACTGTGTATATATATATATATATATATATATATATATATATATATAAAAACACACATTTATTAATAGAACTGCTTTGTTGTGTTGGAGTAATTCAAAGAAAATTTGCCTCCCATGTCACTAGGGCTAAATTAACTATAAAGCAAATTAAACACGTGTTTGGGGCACAAAAGAGAAAGATTTTTCTTTGGGTGGTAATATTATACTTTATAGTGACCAGAATAGATTTACAATAAAAGTATGAAGCAAAAAATGCTATAATACACTTGTTGAAAAATATTTATCCCATTTGGTATGCGAACTAGTTAACTATTTTTTGCAGAGGTCACTTTTCTAATTTTTTTTTTTTTGTAAGAATGGATTTTACCAATGGAAATTGGCTTCATTGACATTTCTGAACACCCAAAATTGTATAACTTCATTCAGTACTTGCTGCGTTAACGAAATACAGCTATTTTAACATCTGGTATTCTACAGATTGTATGAGATAACAAGTTGTAATTTCTCATTAATTAAATTACTTTATATTCACAATATAAAGAGGTAGATATTTTCACTATATATTGTGCTATTCAAGTAAAAGCAGTACTTTTATGCCTAATTTTTGGTCGGTTGGTTGATTTTGTTTCGCAGCATATCAGCCTTTATGGATTATTTAATACTGAAATCTAAATATTTTGTATGTAAATTTATGCTTTCAACTACAAATCTTTTGTACATAATTTTATACTTTCAAGGTAAATGTAAGTATTGTAAGTAATTTTTTAAAATGTATCACTGGTAATTTTACTATAAAAATTTTAATACTTTTTTTAATGTTGTATTGATGGTCATTTTGCTATAAAAATGTATTGTTAGTCATTTTATTATAAAAATGTACTGTTGATTCTTGTTTGAGGGGTTCACTATTTGCTATTTGCCCATAGATGAGACCTTAACAGGTGTTACCACCCCAGGTCAGGGTGAACCTGGAAACAACAGCAATTAAAAGGTGGTTCTACACTCCTCAAGACCTTGCTGCTGGGTGTAGTTTATAGTCATTCCCAGGATGGCCTACTTTTTGTGGGAAGAAAGTCAGTGCAGGGTTGTGCTTATGACAGCAATGGCCATATAATCTGATCCAGCCCTGTGTGTCACACAACACATGAAGCAATAATTTTTGTCTGTAATTCTCAAATGAGATACATGGAGACCCAATCATTCTTTGTTTAATAAATAAACGAAGCGTCTATTCAAATATGGGTACCCACTAAAAATATATGTGTGTGTGTGTTATGTATTTTGGGAATAAGTAAAAGTATACGTTACCTGCCAGAAATCAGCAACTGTGTGTGGCAGTGGACCTTGGGTGGCAATATAAGCAGGATTCCTTGGGTCATGGTCAGTCTGAAAATACAACGTAAAATAATATTTTGTTTGAGAGAAAGTAGAGACGTATGTCAGATATTGGGCCATATTTGTAAATCATCTCTTTGAAAACTGTCACATAAATCATTATGATCAATGAACGGATGTCATAAACTATTATTATTATTATTATTATTATCGTTTGGCAAAGTTAAATATCAGATTTGAAGGGAAGTTGAATGTACATTTTTTTTTAAAATATTTGCAATAAAGGCTACTTCATCTGTTTGCTGAGAGGAAGAAAATGCTTAATTAGCAGTTATGTGAAAAATGTCAGGAAATTCTTCAGTTGTCAGTGATTCATCATCTACTCATATCCCTTCCACCTATTTTAATAGGAATTTACTTGTAATAAAAATGATAAAAATAAACACTATCATCATTCATTTTAGCTTACCTGAGGAAATGTTACAGATAAAACATGTGCTTCTTTTCTCCCAAGTTATTTACAAGGGAGAATAATTTAATGAAGGGGACAGATGATTTCCTTTCAATAAAAGGAAGCAAAAAAGATACGTTTATTATTATACATTTTGAGAGAAAATTATGATGTGGAAATGGATTATCATTGATTTTGGTCCCTTGCAGATTATACTACCTTCTGTGATAAAACAAGGTCCAGTCATCTATTTAAATGTGCATCTCTCTTGTCAGAACTTTTATTTTCCTTCCCCCAAAATAAACAGTAATTTTTATGCATTTAATGAATTTTTGTAAAATTCAACATTTTCTTATTGCTGTAAATGTTATGTTTGTGGGTACATGTGTTTAAGTAATTGAATTTTTTTCTTCTAGATATCCTTTTGACACACTGGGTCACTTCTGTGAGAAAATAATGATGGAGGAAAAAGGATTATCATTGAATTTGCTCCCTTGCGGATTATCGTACCTTCTGTGATAAAGTAAAGTTCAATCACCTATTTAGATCTAGAGATATCTTTGACACATTGGGTCACCTCTGTGGGAGAAAATTAGGTAGGGTGAAAAGATTATTATTGAGTTTGCTCCCTTGCAGATTATATTACCGTATGTATATTTTACACAAAAGGGGAGTCTTTTTTTATTATTTTTCTTACACCTGTAAATGTTTTCACACCTGTGTACATAAGTAAACAAAAAGATAAAGGATAGTACTCTATAAATAGCATTTAATAATTATCTCACTTCAAAAATTGTTGATTTTCAGTTCGGCACAAACACAGACTCTACAACATTATTATTAGGTTGTAAATCAGACGGATTTAATTTTAGATGCACCTTAATTCAATTCTTATGTTTATAATGCAGCATTTAAGTTACTTAAAGGTTACATACAGCTATACAAAATAAAACCTTAATAATCATATAGATAGATATAATAACAGCTCTATTCTATCAGTAACGCTTACATTGATTCATGAACACTCACAATCACTTTTTCATGATTTTCAATGCATAACTTAATTTAAAGACAATTTGATGTACGTAGATCCTTATTTTCTGGACAAACAATTATTTTTATTTCATGGGTGGCAGAAAAGGGGACAACTTATAAGATAAAATTCATATAGTGTAAAGATGGGAAAATAGAATTAGTTATATATTCAACATTTGAAGAGTTAGAGAAACATAATAGCTAATTAAGTAAAACCTATATTATGGAATCTATATGAATAAATGCAAAATTGAAGCTCAATTCTCCCATGAAAGCTCTACTTTATAGTAATTTGGTATCTACCTGACCCCCTCCCCTCCCAAAAAGTTGCATCGAGACACTAGGTCGGTTTAATGTGGGGAGCCCGAGCGCATACACCCAGGCAAGGAACCAAAATTCCCCAAGCCCCAGCAACTGTTGGTTGTGCTGGCCTCAGTGCGAGCACCGATTAATTCTCTCTGGTGCAATAAGAGGGCACAGCCTCAGGCAGCTGTTCTCCAGGGCTGGGCAACTCTGCCCAAAGACAGAGACGCAACTGTGAGATGATAAATAAACATGTTACAAACTACTTTATAGGAATCTGTATTTACACAACCCCCCCACAAGGTCAGCTTAATGTGGGGAGCCCGAGGCCTTGCAACCGTTGGTTGCGCCGGCCTTGGTGTGAGCACCGATCCCTCTCTCTCGTGCAATGAGAGGGCATGGCCTCGGGCAGCTGTGCATGCTGGGCGCCTCTCAGTATAATATTCGTCAGTTGCAACTCTCTCCTTTGACGGGGTCGCCCTTGAGTGCACTCTGCCCAAAGATGCAACTGAGAGATGATAAATAATGTGTTACAAACTACTCAATAGAGTAATTTGTATTTACTCAAACCACCACGAGGTCAGGTTGTGGCACAAGGCCAGTTTAATGTGATAGGCCGAGAGCATACACCTGGGCCAGGAACAAAAATTGCCCGCAGCCCCCACAACCAACAGTTGCACCTGCCTCAGTGCAAGCACTGATCCCTCTCTCTGGTGCAATGAGAGGGTGCCCCAGGGCTGAGCACCTCTCAGTATAATTTTTCTCAGTTGCGACTCTGACAGAGTTGCAACTGAGTGATGATAAATAGGGTGTTACAAACTACTCAAGAAAGAGTAATTTTCACACTAAAAGTTCAATATCTGTATTATATATTATCTACTTCTAGGCCATATCACTCTTCAGGTTTAATTAATTTGCATATTGATTTAAAAAAAAAGTTTATTTCATTAATTAACTGTCTTTCATTAGTGTTCTTTTATTCAAGGATTGTTTTGATTTTCATATCAAAAATAGTTCTGTTTAGGAATATTGTCTTATATAGTGCAGAAAAGTGTTTGAAATTTGCATTTTACTTGGCCTTCAACAAGTTGGCATCTATTTGTAAAACTTTCCTTAACAAGTCAATTTATGAATGAAATGTTCATTTAAAATTTTTGTTTCAAAGATTTCAGGTAGGGAATATATCTTACTTTGTGAAGTGATAGCAAGCAAGCGAAGTCTGTTAGTATTCTATAAAGTAACTTGTTTAACTTTTGAGTCTATAGTGTCATACAAATTCTCTAGAATAATTGTTTATTTAGAAGTAGTCACGAAGAAGTTACATTAGTGGTTCAAAGTTTTGGCAAAGGTTTTGAATTGTAGAAGCGAAAACAGCTCATATCCTAGAACAAAACTCACTTGTACGTGTCTCATGTGCAAAATACATGACAGAAAATAGAGTCGATCCAGAAGCTGCAATTTGAGAACAACTTGAGCTGGATATTTTGCAAGATGAATTTGTGACTTATGCAAATTTCTGAATCTCAGCCACTTGATAAAATGAGCAAGAGAACATGAGACAGATGCCAATGAGGTGAGTAGGCATGCTTTATGTGTGGAGTTTTACAGTAGTTTCACCAATTGTGATTGTAAAGAAGACAGAGTACAACTGGTGCTCCAAACAGCTGTACCTTTTTTGCTACATGAATCTACCAACACAAAGTATATATTCATCAATCCTAATTTTCAAGTATTTTAAAGTTTTATACTATCTGAAAACAAAAGATCTGGATTTTCTGTTATAGAAATGCATTTCATTTGTTACCTCTGTAGATAAAAAAAAAATAAAAATAAAAAAATGAAAGAACTAAAATCAAAGGTTGCTTCACGAATCTTACTTCAAAAAAGGTAAAACCCCTTTACACTTATTCAACCACTACTCAAATATGAGGCTGTTATCTGGAGCTCAAACTACAAAAAAATGTCTTGACATTGCAATCAACCCAAGACAGGTGTCTCAACCTAGCCACAGGTGAAATAAAGCTATCATTCTTTCAGTCAAGATGCTAGTTCACTGGTCTTTGTGACTGTGAGGTATACAAAATACTTAATGGCTATTAGAAAATGGAAGTGAACCAGTTCTTCACCTTCTCAAGCAGGATGATATGTGGTCACTTATACAAGGTGATGAAACAGTACTTGAAAATGGTGGCAAGATCCAACTTCTTTGCCCTGAGGGTGACAGACAAGTGGAATTCCTTAACTAATTATGTTGTAAATGCATCAATGCTGGCTATTTTCAAGGAGAAACTGAGAATCTTGCTCAAATGAGCTGAAGGACTATCGACTAATTCAATTATATTAGGAATAGGCTATTATTAATTCATTTAGTCATTTTAAGCAGTCCAAATGGAATTGAAACTGACATATATTAAATGGAATGCAAATTTTATTACCAGAAAAAAATGTATATATTCGTATGAACTTATATCTGAAACGTCAAAAAGAATACTTTCGAGAAAATATTGAGTCATGTTTTTAATTTTTCTTATTTTTTTCTAAACTTTAATTTGACAAAATAAAAAGGTTAAAATAATTAATGAAATTTTGATAATTGTATCACACTCATAAAAGTGTGTGCATGTGTGCATATATATATTTATTTATTCAAGGCAAATATTATTAAAGACATGACATTTTGTGCTGATTAATTAAAAACCACACACACATATATCACACCTTGCTTCCATCATACTATTTGCCTATGTCACTAAACTCACTAGTTCTACAAAACACACCATTTATCTCTACCTATCCTGATGATGACTATACAAAGTTGAAAATGAAATTTTGGACAATTTCAAATGTAATTTCCTCCTTATTTGAGATAGATTGCTTATAATTTGGAAAAGTCAATCAATAATATTAATCAAGAAATAATGCTTGTTGTCTTTAATATATAAGGTAAATTTAGGCAGCAAGTATTTATCTAAACAAGTTTGATTAAATTAGACCGACAACCATCTTTTATTGTATTTTTCCAATTTTTTAATAGTATATTGGGAATTGAATTGGCTACATCCTGGTATTTTATAAAGAGGTGAAAGTTTGAAACAGTTCACAGTGATACATTTGTAATGGTTAAAAGGAGTGAGGCAGTACCAAAAAGAAAGCATTAACATTATGCATTGTCTTCACAGATACAAAATAGGTGAGAAAAAAAAAACTGAGCCAAAATAATTTCTTCTTTGGACACATTATTTCATAAAGAATTAAGCAACATTCAGCAAACATTTATTTATCAACAATAACCATAAACAAATAAAATTAGCCTTAATAGAATTTATAAAAAACAACACAAGCAATCAACCTGATATAAACAAAAATACACAAATGATTAACTTATTCTCTCATAACTAGGTGTACCTTAATTATAAACATTATGAAAAAGTAATTAAAAATGTAAGTCACCAGTATATATCACTTAATGATCACAAAAACACCTTAGATTTATCATTTACTACCAAAAATTCAAAACATCTAATCTAATTATTACCGATAACAGTGCTCCTCAAAAATTAAATATAATATTGTTTATGAATTCTCATGCTGTCTGGGAGATTGCATCTCCAATATCAACAATCAAAAAACAACATTAAATTCTTACATTGACCACACATGTATCACACTACCTCAAAGGCTAACTTGTTACCTGTTGAAATTCAGTGCAATTTTTGCACATATTGATCAGCACATCACAAACTATCAACAGAAGACAGTGGATAATGCCAAAATAATATACAGTAACCAATGCAAGGAAAGACTGAAAATTCTCAAAGCTATTATTATATAAAATAAACATTAGTATCTTGAAGTGTGTATGAAATATTTAATATGTGCAAAAAGAAAAAAAGTATAATATTAATGCATTCTTTTTGGTGTGGTCTTGATCCTTTTAACTGTTATACCTGAAGTCACATGGACTGTTTTAAACTTTCCCTATAAAATACGAGGATCGAGCCTATGGAATCTTGCCCACCATAAAGACAACACATAGTTCTTTATAATGATCAAGACAATCAAAAGTCATTGTCTTCTATATGCCATGTCCCTTTGGCTCTACACAATTACCTGTACTTTGTAGGTCTTGATAAATTTTGTTATTTTGTTATTTCTACTAAATGCTGTTCTACATCCATTTGCTCAAGCCTGCCAGGTAGATTATTGCTGTCTTCATCTTTTCTGTGAGTATAAAATTTTTCGTGTTTTCTTTCCTAATGACATGCCCTAGAAATTTCAACCGTCTCTTTTATGATGTTAAGTTAGAACAAATATGAACTTTGGACAATTTATACACAATTTAAAACCCAGTATACATCACCTTATTTGAAAATTGGAAAGATACAATAAAAAATAGACAAATCTTGTTGGTTAAATTTAATTGCTTGGATAAATATATATATATATATATATATATATATAGATCAGAATTTTTTTTTCTTACATTCGTATATTTCTTTAAATGAATTTATATAAATTAAAAATAGACATGTTCAAAAAGTTGGTTACAACAAATACGAATCTACAACAGAAGGTGCATTGGAATAGCAAAAAGTTGCTTTACAAAAGCTAAGTAAAGTATTAAGAAACAGGAAAATTTCTTTGAAACAAAGAATACTGAACTGTTACATAATATCAGTCCTCTTACATGGAAGTGAATGCTGAACAAATCTCCTCAAAGATGAATAAGAAAATTGGAGCAACAGAAATGTTGTTCTACAGAAGGATGCTGAGAATACCATGGATAGAACATGTGAGCAACAACAAAGTTTAAGAAGAAATGAAATCAAGTAGGATATTTATACTTAAAATCAGAAAGAGATAATTAAAATTTCTAGGGCATGTCATCAGGAAAAAGGCTTGGAGAATTTGATACTCACAGGAGAGATTGAAAGCAAGAGAGACAGAGGAAAACAATGCATAACATACCTAGTGAACTTGTGTAAATGGATGCGAGAAAACAGTTTAGAAGTTTTTAAAGATAAAATTTATTAAGGGCTACAAAAGATAGAAAATTGTGGAGAGCCATGATCAACAGTCTTCTGAAGGGACATGGCACAGCAAAGAAGAAGAGTTAAAAATAATTTTGAAACATTAATGAAAAGAGAAAAATATCAAATTATGAAGAATATCAAAAAGGAAAATATCATGTTATCATTGAGATAAATTAATTATCATATGCAGCTTTAGTTCCATTGCAGTTTGATATTTAATATTTCAATAAAATTATGTAGCATAAAATTCTTACAACTTTAGCATCTAATAATTATTACATGAGTTTCAGCACTAAGGAGTAAGAGAGGCAGCAGAGGGAAATGTTGAATAATAAATTAGTTGAAATAACGTCATTCAGTTTTTAAAACTGCAGAAAATACAGTTATAAACATCAGCAATGGATTTATATAATCTACTTTCAAGCATTTTAACTGCTCTTTGTTGTTCATTATTCATGAAATAACTAATAAATAATTCATAAATATATATTGGATTTTTGCCTATGTAAAATATTTTTTTCAATATAGATATAATTAATGTAATCATTGACAATGTGATAGAACCCAAACAAAAAAATTTGATAAACTAGTCTGTCATTTTTGCTATTAATTACTGACTCATTGATTGGTTTGTTTTTTTATGGCTTATCAACCCATTACAAGTTATTTAAAGCCAGAAAATATTTTTAGATTGTAAGAATATTTTTTGAGATAATAATGATTTAGTGATACAAGTCTTACTAATTAAGCCATAGCTTAGAAGAGATAGATTCATACCTTTCCCAAAGATATTTGCGCATAAGAGAATATAACGAGCCCAACTGAAATTGGAACTTGGCTCTCCAATTAACAATTTTGAGCCATTATACATTACACCACTAACATATCCAAGCTTACAGCACCTGGTATTCCCAAGTGGTCACCCATCTAGGTACTGACCAGGCTTGACATTGTTTAACTTTGGTGATTGTACGAGAATCAGTGTTTCAAACTGATATAGCCATTAGTTTATTAATTACTGAAAATAAAACATTACAGCTTCAACCAAATTTACAAAAATTAGGAACTCTTCAGTAAATTGCTCATAGCAAACTAACTGTAAATTATTTACATTATATATACTTGTACTATTGTCCTCATCTTTGCTGTTATTATCACAATGTTTCAGCTGTTATTCCCTCTGGCCTTCATCAAGTGCTTGTAACCTTAAGCAATTTTCAAACTGAACGCTTTATTTAATCTATGTGGATAGATTTTAGAACCAGATAGGATATCATTAGGATGACAGCAATCTACCTCCATAGATTAGATAAAGAATTCAGTTTGAAATCCCCTAAATGTTACCTGCAACAACAAGCACCAGAGGGATTAAAAGCTGAAACTTTGTGATAATAACAACAATGATGAGGAAAATAGTCCAAAGTGTAAATAAGATAAATAATGATAAGTCTTCATCCCAGAAATTCAGACAGAAACTAGGTTACTTGAAACCCTAGAATCTTCAGTAAATTAGCTATGGAAAGTGCCAAAATACAAAAAATAAGTTAAATATTACCAAGTTGTGAAATGAAAATTTTTTTGAATGGTTATTTGTCTAGACCTTTTTGCATTAATGTGAATATCTCGCAGGGCTCTATCCTTAAACTTCCATTCTTCCTAATTTTCAACAACCTTCCCGACATCATCAGTGCTCAACTTGCTATCTATACTGTCTTAATGGTAAGTCTATTTGGTTTGATAAGGTCAAATTGGCAGCTGATATAAAAAATGACTTACAATTTGTTGTCAACTAGTTAAGTAATGACTTGCTACTTTTAATTCCTCCAAAATGAAACTGTTCTCTGTTAATTGTCTTGAAGAACTTTTTTGCCTTCTATCAGCATGGCTTATGCTAACCTTCAGAAGAGTGACTCCTTGCACCTCCTAGGATAACATTTTCCACTAATATGAAGTGGAAAGATTATACTGAATCAATTGCTAGGTCTGCTGATAGGAAAGTTGGTTCACTGTGTTGTGCTAGACAGTTTTTCTCACCAGAATCTATCTAACACATTAGTAAGTCTATCATTTGTCCATGCACTGAATATTGCCACCACGTCTGATCTGGTACTTTTGCTACATATTTAGAGATTCTTGATAAAATCCAAAGAAGAATCTGTAATGTTATCAGTCCTGACCTGTCATCATGGCTTCAGTTACTTTCCCACTGCCATAATGTAACTTCCCTGTACATTTTCTATAAATATTTTCTTGGTAGTTGTTTTGATGAGCTTTCCTCTTTGGTCGTAAGACTTTATGAATTTAAGCGGACTACTAGATTGGCAGGTAGGTTTCATCATTTTACAGTTTAAATGGCTAGATGTATCCATAAGTTCTATGCTAGCAGTTTTTCTCTTGCACTTCTCACTTGTTGAACTCTCTTCTGACCTTTTGCTTTCTTCTTAATTATTGTTCTTTTATTGTCCTCTTTCCTTAATAATGTTTTTTTAACCCTCAGTAACCCCTTGCATCTTAGTGGTTTTATTCCCTTGCTGGGGGTGAAATAAATTTTTTAAAATTCCTTTGTACCTTAATTAAAAATTATTTTATATACAGTCAGAATCAAGAGTCTTTTGCTTGCTTTTTAGGAACTTCTAGAATTTACTAAGGTATATGCTTCTCTGCACGCAGATGATAGTTAAAAGTCTGCTGTGTTATAAATCACTTGATCGTTCAATGATCTTCAACAAATAAACATAAAAATGGTTAGCAATATAATAATAAATATTTTGTGAACTTTTCTGCATTACTGAATTATTATTAAACAGAATCTTGTATTTTCTGAATCTTACAAGTCTTTCAATAAACATGAGTTATAGCCAACAAGCCACATTTAGCAAAGAAGACTCTCATTGAGACCTAAGAAAAGAAAAAAGAAAAGAAAAGCAAAAAAGAATGACATCATTTTCATTTCTGAAGCAAAGCAGGAATGAGTGAATGAAACTGATAAAACTTACAATTGTACTTGCATTGATGTAGTCAGAAGCAGAGGCATTGGCAGACTGGTTCAGCACCACACGAGAATGGTCATCTGGAAAAGAAAGAAATCCATCAAATATGTTGGGCAGGGATAGCAATTGGTTCCAAATGATATGTGCTAATTGAAACCCAAGAGAATTTGCATCTGATGCAGATACCAATTTATAACACCTGCTACCGTAAGTGGATACAAATGTAGACACACAATTACAATTCATACATAAAGTTAGCAGTGCTGAAAAGTTATCAGTACAACCAACTCCTCAAAATCAGTATTTCAATGATGAAACATCAGAATATTGATTTTTGGAAAATGGTCAAGCAGAGTAGTTTTCAGCTTACCTTGTGTGTATGTGTGTGTGCCTATATACATTATCATACAAGAGGGCGCTAAAAAGTTCACAACTCAAAAAAGCCTTTCTCCACCAAAATTCTGATGTGTAGTCATTTGTTCACATTTATGAAAGTGAATTAGGCTAACAAAAACCATTTCAGCACCTCCTCCAACTGAACAAATAAAATTAATGTTTAAATACGCATTGTATAAAATTTAGTGTAAGATTTCAAAAGTAAATGATGTGTGTACAGAAAAGGAAACAAAAAGAAAGAACTGAATGTGCTGAAGGTGAAAGTGTGTACAAAAAGAAAGAAAATAAAGAAAGAATCAACTGAAGGTGAAAGTGTGTACAAAAAGAAAGAAAATAAAGAAAGAATCAAATGAAGGTGAAAGTGTGTACAAAAAGAAAGAAAATAAAGAAAGAATCAACTGAAGGTGAAAGTGTGTACAAAAAGAAAGAAAATAAAGAAAGAATCAAATGAAGGTGAAAGTGTGTACAAAAAGAAAGAAAATAAAGAAAGAATCAACTGAAGGTGAAAGTGTGTACAAAAAGAAAGAAAATAAAGAAAGAATCAACTGAAGGTGAAAGTGTGTAACAGAAAAAGAAAGAAAGAACTGATGGTGAAAGTATGTATAAAAAACTAAATGTTAAAAGAAAAGAGAAATTGAGTAGTGATTAAGAAAAAGATAATGAGAAGCTATTGAATAAATATTTGTGGTTACAAATTCTAATATTGTTAACTTTTTAGCAGTTAGTATCGTCATTGGCAGCAGTATAAAAATCCTTTGTACTGATAAACGTTTTCTTCTTTATCCAGATTTTGACTTTCTAACAAAGAATGTCACTTGGACTCATCCAATTTCTTTTTGATATTATAATTAACAGAGAATGTTTTTAATGTAATCAAGATTGTTCATTTGTCTTCATTTGTAAAACTACACACTAGCAAGTGAGAGAAATTCTCTTCCTATATACCATATCCCATGAAGACAAGGACAATCACGCCCTCCACAATTTACTGTCATAGTTATGCTAAGTAATTCTTTCTATTTCATGACCTTTTGTGAAACTTGTTCTTCCTTTCATTTACTCAAACTTATCATGCAAGTTACTTGCATTTTTTCTTTGATTTTCTCGCCTTCAATGTGCCCTGTGGGTGTTAATGTCTCTAAACCTGATTGTTAGCAACAGTTTCTTTGTTGTTCCTATTCTTAAAATTTCCTTTTCATCATATTGTGTGCCCATAGACTTCTTAATATTTGTCAGTAGAACCACATCTCTACCACTTCAAGTTTTTTCTTAATGTGATGAAATTGTCCAGCATTCACTGCCATATGAGATATAAGATAGTATGTAGCATTTTTATGCTGTTTCTAAGGAGAAATCTTTATTCCTTAATAACTTGCACAGTTCCTAAAAAGCATGTTTTGATATTGTTATGTATCTGTAAATTTATCAGTCATACTTTCTATTGTCGGTACTAAACAAATAGTTAAATTTCTGCACCTGCTTGATTTTAATGCCTCCAATATGTAAGCTCATGCCTTTCTGGACTGTTTTGCACTTCCAATCGTGCATTGTTTGCCACAGTCCTTTCTTCTTGCTTTCATCAACTAATTTGTTTAATAATTTTTTTCAGTTTTCCTTCTGAATTTGAAATCAGCACAGTGTCATCTGCTAAAGTTATGTTCACTTATAATAAGTCATGGTTGATCTTCTAGCCTTCCCATTGCATCTCATTGTACAAGTTAAATAAATCTAGTAAGAAAACGCATCCTTGTCGTATTGTCTCTATTTTTATGTATTCACTCAACCTGTTCTCTATCTGCATGCAAGCTGCTTTGTACCCAGTAGGTTATGGATTAGCACTTGAAAATTCTATCAGGTTTAAAATGGATCATTAAACTTTGTCTCCTTCCCAGGCAGTTGAGAATTTAGCTGCAAATTGGCTTTTAAATATCACAGAAGTATATTCAGTCTCGGTTACTTCAGTTTGCTAAACAACTTTTTTTCTTCTTCAGTCATTATTATTATTTACAGATTTTACATGTTTTTATTTTTTTTGTTTTTATAGGAATCAAAAATTAAACAAATAGAAAACTTTCTAATTATTTGATGCAAATAAAAATAATTTTTCTTAATGACTGATTCAGTTATAATTCTTGGTGTTCATTTTTATATTAACAAATGTTTTTATGTTCAATCTCGGAATATTCTGCAAATTCTCGCCAGTAAGTTAATTTAAAAACCTCAGATTCATTTTGTAACACACCCTTCCCCATAATATAATCATTAAAACTGACAAATTGATATTTTAGCTTAATTAATTAGCAAATAAAAAACTGACAAATTATTTTCCTCAAATGAGTCAACCCCAATTACACACTAACAGGTTTTTTTAATGATTTTTTATATTATTGTTTTAATTTTCCAAGATTTATGAATCTTATCTTTCAGCTATTTTAACTTTCATTTGTAATTCAAGCCCTGCATATTATACAAGAAAAATGTGGGATTAGATTTTGATTATATAAGAAAAAAGAAAAAGTAATCAAATCTCAATTTGTGATTATATCTGACATTTCCATATTTGAAGAAATGAATTTAAAGAAATTTTATACTGATAAAATTTCTTTAAATTTATTTCTTCAAATATTTTTCAGTGAAATCAGATACAGAGAAGTTGTTTAATTTCACCAAAGTGTATTTTAAAATCTATTTTAGAATATTACTTTATAAATTAATATGTTACAGATATCATGAAATTATACATAATTCGAATGCTAATATTTAGTTTTACAAAATAAAAAATTAGATTAGTAATCTCAAGGCTGTCATCAAGGAGAAGGGGACGAAAATGTATGAGGACTTTGTTGTTAATAGTTGTACAAATCTTTGAGGTTGTTTTCAGGTTTTAATAGGAAATAATGGATGACAAATTATTTGTTTTAAAATTATCATTGAGTTTTAATATTCTTTTCTATCAAGATGCTTATTTATTCATAAGTGAGTTTTTTAAAGTTGCAGCAATTTCTTCCCACACTGAAAACACAAGTATAAACAAATTCTGAAATAGGATACAAAAAGGTAACTTTACAAAAATAGAATATACTTATTATGATATGATTCTTAGACAAAAGCAACTTCACAGAAGTGTTGTTAAGAGTTTTTACTTCAATTCTTGTCACTAATACTACTCACGGATTCAGTCAGTTATGTGCCATGCATGATACACGCTTAGACAATCATGTATCGAAAGATACATGACTGATGAGGCAGATTATTCTCCTGCAGTAGGTTGCCATTTCTTTCCGCAGTAGAGCAGTTGCCATCCAAAGCTAAAGAACCTAGTCTGTCCTGTTATTTAGCCATAGCTAGGACAGAAGAGGAGGATTCATACCTTTCCCAAGGGTAGTAGCACATAAGTGAATGTAATGGATTCGGCTGGAATTCGAACTCGGCTCTCCGATTCCTCAATCTGAGTTGATATCCATTACTCCACAATGCCTCCTCAATGATTGGAGAGTCAAATTCAAATTCCAGTTGTTTATTATATTTATTATATTTATTTATAATATTTAATATTTAATTTATAATATTTATTATATTTATTTATTATTTATTTTTTATTATTTATTATATTTATTTATGCACAAATAACCTTCAGAAAGATATGACGCCATCTCATCTTACCCAGCTATACATTAAATAGTAGGATTTGTATCCAGCAACAAAATCATTGTTATTTTCATATCAATTGAAAAAACTACTCATGGAAGTTATCACTAAATCACCTGCCGCTGTGTATACATGTACCTGATGATGTCATTTTTGGTCATAATACTAACAAAGATGTATTTATTTGGGGTTTTAATTTCATGACATTTTATATTTCTCTCCTTATAATAAATTTTCGTTTTTCTTCTTTCTTTTATAAGTCAATGATTTTCCTTCTGACTGCATCAGACAAAGAGACAAGTATTGCTAAGATGTTTAATCATTTATTAATAGCAATTGTTAATAATTTTTGACAGTGAAATTAACAAAATAAGAGTTTTCATTTTTTAATACTGGAAGAAATAAACAACAAAGATATTTAATATTTAAAATCTTTCAGACTTTATTAAATCTGTGTTTGTTTGTTTGTTTATGCAACGTTTTTAAATCTGTTCATGTGTCTTTTTAAAGATTTAAACATTGGTATTTTCAGCATCTAATATACAAAAAGTAGAATGCTAAACCAGGAAAAAAATAACAATTCTTACGCTAATTTGTGTTCACTGGACCTTACTTCATTCTTATTTTTGATCAGGTAAAATAGGATGCAAAAAGTGAAACTCACTATTTTATCTCTTTTTTTTTTTTTTTTTTTTTTTAAGTCATGTGACCTTTTGGATAAAAATAAATTAAACAATTTACATGGAACAGTGGAGACGAGGTTCTGTGTCTTTTAGAAAATGAAATTTTGTTAACTTTTCACACCTTAATATTTGCTCGCAGATCTGTCCATCTGAAATTGTTAATTGAATGCTTTCAGCTGTACAGACAGTTATCAAAAGCACAAACTGAGATTAAATTAGTTCTTTCCATTTCATTTACAAAATTAAAATGCAAAGCATGTTGTTTCAATTTTGGTTGAAGATTAGGATCAAGTCAGAATTAATTATCATAATTATACAAAAAATTAAAGGATTCATACTGGAAATTAAGAAATGATGGTTTTATTTGCTTTTTTTATTTATCATTATGTCTTCAAATATTCTTAATTTTCTTTAGGCAAAACATGTATATGTATGTGTTACAAATTTATCAAAAACATTAATTGTATATAAATGGAATGATACAGATCATGTTAATACATTCAGAAAATTAAAAACCTGGCAAAACATAGTGGAAAACTCATAAAGTATAGAGAACTGCTTGCTTCACTAATTTGGTTTATTAAATTTTATGGCATATCAACGTCAATGGATTATTTAATGCCAACGAGGTTTTTAGAATAGCTTCCTATGAATAGAATATGTATTCTTAGTAAGAAATCAGTTTTTAGAACAGGTTCATTGATATATTTTTTTAAAGAGACAAATTTAAAGATTTTTTTTGTCAAAAGTCAAATGTATTGCTGGTATTTTTATACTTTTATAGTGTTTTGACCCCAGTTTGTGGGTTAACTATTTTTCCATAGCTGGGACCCTAACAGGTGCTACCACCCCAGGTGCAGTGTTTGAAATAACAGAGCAATCTATAATTGAATTAAGAAAGTCCAATCTTATACCCACATGTTCACCAATCCGAGATTGTATACCAGTGCCACCTACACCCACTTGAACACAATTTAAAAAGTGCATTGGGATATGGGGTGATTTCATTGCTAACACTGAAGTTCTGGATTCAGTTAGTATTACAAGTGTTGGAGCTATACTACAAGACTTATTTGAGATTGGCTGGCCACATGGCAAAGATTGGAAAGTGCTATCCCCCATAGACCCCTGTATATGGAGAATTTGTCTCTTAGTGATGGATCCTCATGGAAAAGATTCAAGGATTTCTTGAAAAGGATCCTCATCTGTGGATTTATTCACCAACAACAGCAAACCATGTCAGCCAACAGAAGATCTATCAAGAAGCATCCCTCAGTGTCAAACCAAAGATAGATTGCAGAAGAAAAGAGACAGGTCAACAAGGCTGGACACCCCATTGGATGCAGTCAATGCAGAAAAGATGTCTTTTCTATATAGGCATAATGGACTGATGTGGACCCCCCCACATCCCCAAACAATTGTTCATGAAGATTAGTATTAGTAGGGAACATGATGGGTGCATTTGGAACACCACCTAGAAAGTTTTAAAGAGAACTTAAAGCAAGCTGGAATTGAAATCTAGATTGTAGATATCCAGAAAAAATGCCATCATTTATTCTGCAAGGATTCTCCAAAAAGTTCTTGAGTTTTAAGGAGTCTTTGTGTCTCAAGAACAGAGTTTTGCATTGACTATGTCAATATGCAACACCAACTTTTTTCTTTACCTGGATTTACATAGATACATCTGCACTTCATTCATTGGTAAATATTAATCATATAGATTGAATATTATACAGTGAAAATTTAAAATCAAAATTCAGGTAATAACTATATATCAGGCTAAAGAGACATTGATCTACTCTAAATATCACAGATTCTCTTGTCAGTAATCACAAATGAAGGTCTGGTAAAAACATTTTTGCAGTCAAGTAAAAATACCTGTGAAGATTTTGAAAAAGTTAGGAAGGATGAGCTAGGCTTTACTGTGTAGAATGAATCTACATTGACCTATGAACTCTGTTTTTGCAGAGTTGGTGCATCTGCTTAAGATTAGCTCAAGTTCATCACAATACTCCTGCATTTTTCTTTAGAAGACATTGAACTAGTGAAACCATTGTGTGTATGACGATAAACTACATCCAGCTGCAAGGCCTCTGAGTGGGATGTTTTGAGGGGCAAGGAACCACCTCTTAATTGCTGTTGTTCCACATATATATATATATATGTGTGTGTGTGTGTGTACATGCATGCATGTATGCATATCTACAGCTACATAAATACATACACACACACTCATCATAGATCATAATCTTTCTCCTACAGCCATTGTAGCTGAACAAGCCTATCCAAACCAGCATCAAAAGAGGAATGCACTTTAAGATCTTCATTCACAAATCTGAAGCAAACAGAATCTATCAACATGGATTCTTTGCATACTTGTTTGAAAAACATCAACAGTATAGTTTATAAGGTGCTTCATCTTAATCTAAACTTTGATATGACATTTAGATTATTAAACCAGAACATAAGAATATTATCAATTCTGGAGAAACATTTAACTGGTAGGAAGTAACAGCAAATGAATTCTGTATTATATTCCACAATATTCAGAATAATCTGAAAAATGCATTCTGTTCGTATCACAAGGTGAACAACCAGCTCTGTTGCTAAACCACTGCTGATGCCACTAGGGTTGAGCAATATGACTGAAAGACAACGAAAATGACAAAATATTCACCACATTATGCAGAGGTAACAAAGGTTCTCTGTTCAATATTGCTTTAATGAACTTTTAAAAGTGTTTTGTTCTATCCTCAGGCAATCTAATTAATATTACCTGAACCAATATCTCTAATCATAACCATTCAAGCCCAGGTGAGAGAAAAAAAAAATGTCTCTTCCATTTTTTTTAAATCTCAAAAGCAAGCAGCAGTCTAGCAATTATAGCAACTTTGAGGTCACTGCAATAGAAAGAACATGTTCCAATTCTTTTTACACCACCTTCTGTCTTACCTTTAAATAAATGTCAGTTAAATTTTTACTCATTAGTTTTAAATCTGATGAAAACAATGTGTACTTTTTAAGAATTCTTTGAATCCAAAGAATACTTTAAAGTACAAGGTAAAGTCTTTCAGTTATTTCCAAATCTTTATTTTTTTTTTTTTTTTTAATTCCACTGAAAACATAGAAATTATATTTCTATTCAAACATTTCTGAGCTGTAAAGAAAGTGACAGGTCTGTATACTTTGATATTTTTAATAGAGGAAATGTCCTTTTGGAATAGTGGACATTCTATGAGCATTGTAGGTAGGTATATATAAGCAAATATATGAAATGTATATAGGTAGATTTACATTGCACATCTGTGTCTTTTATAACTTAAAGGTTACATTACAAATTGGACATTTAGCAAAGAAAATGACAAAAGAACTCAGATTATATATATATATATATATATACACAAACACACACAAAGATATCTACAAGACTAAGTCAGAATTTGAAAAATTAAATTATTTTGTCTGAATTTCTGAGATGAGTTGTTATTATTTAAATTATTTACACTTGGATTATTTTGGGTTAAAATGTTGGTTTGTACATTTGGTGACATAATAATTGTGAGTTCAATCCCTGGACTGGAGGATGCAGATTTAGACATAGTGGAAACAGGACTAGCTATAATTGAAAAGTACTAAAAAAGAATAGGGAAAGATATCCCTAGACATCAACAACAGATGTATTAAATAGAGAGTTCAGTTCAAAATTCTTTGATGGTTACCCAGATCAACTATCATCTGATGAAGGCTTGAGAGTGTATCAGTTGAAACATTGTGACAATAACAACAAAGATGAGAACAACAGCCAGGGTGTAAATAAAAGAAATATGTTTTGGGTAAAAAATTATAGCTGTATTAATGTTCTTTTGTAGTCTTTAAAAGAACTTTCTTGTCTAGCAATCCTCAAGCTATATCCCCTTACCAACTGAGCTCTTATATATCTTATCTGACTTCTAGTCAAAGTAACCTAAAGCAAGAAGTCAGTGAGAGTAACAATGACATTCATTTAGGAAAGAAATTTCTCCTCCCCCTGCTGTTTTACTGTGTTTCTAATGAGAGCTACAATGAATCCATTTAACTTTTTTCTTCTTTTTCATTTTTCTTCTTTAATGATTATTTTAGATTAACATCCTCATCTTAGTTGATTTTATTCCAATGTTTCAGCAGGTGCAGTCTCCACTTTCCTCCAAAAGAACCATTGAATAGTAACAAAAGATTGTCTCAGAAATTCAGGCAGAAAACTTTTACACAGAAAATCTGTACTGGTAATGTTAAACTTAATACACATGGGAGTGAATTGTGGACTTCATCAGTTTAAACAGAGTGAACATGATAATATTTCCAGTCCACTCCGTTCAACTGATTTTCAATCTTCTAATGCACTTCACAATATTGTATTATATTACATGCATTAAACAAAAGGATTATTATTATTATCATCATTATTATTAAGTTCTGAAAAGTTGATATTTATGATACTTTGTAACATGAAACGTTACCACTGGTTCTTGAAGTATAACAAAATAAAAAATAAGGCATTGTCTGTTAGAAAGCTAGCAAGAAGACAATGGATTTGTAGAAGGGATAGAATATGGAGAAGAGATGTTATGGAAATGATAGAGAAGTTAAATAGAAGCAAGAGAGTTTATAGAAGTGACAAAAAGAAAGAAAAAAGACCAAGGCTAAAAGAAGAAAGAGCAGAGAGAGAAAAGTGATAAAGAAATTAAAGAGTAGAAAGAAAAGAGGTTATAGAAGTGACAAAACAAAAAAAGGCTAAAAGACCAATAAAGAAGATTAGAAGAAAATATTCAAAAAATTTGAGAGAAACAAAGGAATGAATCTAAAGAAGAAGGAGAAAAAAGAAGGAGAGAGCAAGGGAAAGATAAAGTGTAAATCAAAGTGAAGTGTCTCAAAGTTGTCAGTGATATCTTCTGCTGAGTTTTGTCCTCAGAGAGACAGATTAGAACAGATAGATGTCAAACTCAATCAATAACTAAAAATGTCAAATCAGTCATCCCAGAAACATCATGTTTCCAATATTGCTTCTGATGTTGTATTATTGTGTCATTGCCAAGCAAATTACAAAATGGTAGTGGTTCATTTTTAAAAGCAAGGTTCAGAAAAATAGATTCACTGATTTTGTAGATGAGCCCAGGCTTTATTTTCAGTTTTTTATTTTCATGTCTCTTGTCATATACATCTTTTAATCTCTTGTACTCAAGAAATTATTAACTTGAAACTTCTGAACCCACCTGAAAATAAATGAGTTTCTTTTGAAATCACTAAACCAACCTACTGAAAATTTACCAACTAATTCCCTTTACTAAAGTCTTGATATAAAAAAATAAAACTCCTTGAAATCTATCTAGAAATATTCATCAAATTACTTCCAAGAAAAGTTAAGTCATTTTAAATGGTCATTACTTTAATCACTGCTCTGAAAATTTATCATTTCATTTTGATTTGAGAGTAAAGTTTAGGTACAATGGGTGTAATAATTTTATTATTTTTGCACTTTACACTAATTAGAAGATATGGTGTGTTTCTAGTATAGATAATAATAATATTTTTAACATAAACTTCATGAGAAATTTTATTAAAAAGAAAGCTAATTTCTTCTATTTGTTTTAAATCAGGAACCTGGTTTTGAATGCAATTAGTGTTTATGTCATATAACTAAAGAGATTTATTATACTTCAGTAATAAACAAAAGATCGAGAAAGCATTTTATAGTCAACAACTACAAAAGATGATACATACAGACAGGACAAATATTTTGGTTCTATTTATCAATATTATCTTTTACTTCCTTGAGGGAAAATTGGGAGAAAAAAATTCCAAAGATTTATAACAATTCTGAAATGTATATTTATCTATATGAATAAAGACAAAAAAAACTTAGCTGATTCATTTAGTCCTCTGAGGGACTTTATCAAGGAAAATGTGCATTGTTGTGGCTGAGTGAATTTTTATTTTCACTCTGTGTTTATGAAGAACACATCCTATTTTGTGTGCTTTATCAAAACATGTTGCTTCTTTTTCTTGTAATTCTTCTTTTGAGGATTTTAGGAATTTGTGTGTGTAGAGATGAAATATATGGTGTGAGTTTATTTGCCTTGATAAAGTCCCTCAGAGGATGAAATGTGTTGGTTAAGATAAGTTTCCCTTTTGTCTGTATTCGTATTGTCCTTTCACAGATACTCTGTGATATTTTTACACACACATATATATATATATATATATATATATATATATATATATTTCAAATGTATATTTATCTATGCAGCACCAAGTTGCTTAAAAACTGCTAATAGTTTCTTCTCTTGCATTTCTTACTTGTGAAACTCTCTTCTGGTTTCTTGCTCCCTAGTAAAGTTTAATTTTCAAAACTTTAAATGCAATTGCATTTATTGTTAACTTCTGTCTTCCTCATTCTTGTTCTTTTATTGTTCTCTCTTCTTAATAGTTTTTTTTCTCATATTCTCTAAATACTTAATACTTAGTAACCCCTTGAATGTTAGTGGCTTTATTGCTTTGCATGGGGTGAAATGATAAAATATATATATATATATATATATATATATAAAAATCATGAGTTGCATACAAGAGATAATTTATAATTCTAAGGAATAAAGAATAACTGGAAGAAAAGAGGGGATGAAATCTGTTAGTGAGTTAACCTATATTCTCCAAAGAGCATAACATAAAAAAATTGGGTTCAATATTTCAAGACAACTGAAATTGGGTTCAATATTGCAAGACAACTGAAATGATTAAAAATTATTCAAATGTTTCTTTATTGAAGAGGACTTTAAAAAAATGTATACTCATATCAATCTATATTTTGAAATACTCTTCAAATACAGGAGGTTACTGAAGATACTATTTTTTTGCAGATACTCTTTAATCTTTTATGATTCTGACTGGATAATTCTATTAAAAATGTATTAAAGTATACAGATTAATCACTTTCTATACAGTTAAGGAAGATCAGGATTGAAATACAAGGTGTGGAAAAAATAATTCCAACATAATGGTAAGACATTATCTAGATGAAGATAAAATTGTCACTAATGTCTTACCATTATATGGGAAGTATTTCTGCCACACACTGTATAATCTCTATGTTTTCTATAGAATCATAAAAAAAAGGTTTGGAAATAACTGAAAGACTTCATCTTGTGCTTTAAAGTACTCTTTGCATTCAAGGAATTATTAAAAAGTACACATTGTTTTCATCAGATTTAAACTTAATGAATAAACATCTAATTGACATTTATTTAAAAGGTGAGATGGAAGGAATTGATGTCAAAAGAATTGTAAAGTTTTCTTCCTGTTCTCATGTCCTCAAAAATGCCGTAATTACTGAACTGCTAAGTGCTTTTGAGATTTTAAAAAAAATGAGAGACATTTTTTTCTCTCACTTTCGCTTAAACTGGTTTAAGATGTAAGATAGGGATAGAACAACTTATGTATGTATATATATTCTAAAAAAACGAAATTAATTAAAAAAGTTTTCTTTGGCTATGAATTCTATGAATTTCAAAATTAAGTTCTACTTTTAACATAAAAATTTTCAACAATGTTTAATTTTCATGCCTGCAAAAAAAACAGTGTGTCAAATGAACAGTTATTCCCTTGGTACTATTATTACTGTATGCACTTATGACTCCCTCTGCAATGTTTTTCTTTAAAATGCAATGACTAGAATTTTAATAAAACCTAAACATATGAAAGTGGATTTATACATTTTCTTTATCCTTGAACATTAACAAAGATATTAAATACTATTTATTTATTAGATTGCTTATTTGCAAGAATAATTTTATATTTACAAGATTATAAAAATATGTGAACCAACTATAATGAAATATTTATTATTCACTGTTTTATAAAGAAATAAATATGAAAAGAAATTTTTTTATTAAAAAATTTATAAAAATGTCTGAAGAAAATTTAAACATAACAAGTAACTGGAATTATAAATTTTGAAAAAATGCATTTTCTGAATAGTTTTTTCATTTGCTCTTGCCACATAAATCTACTAATATAGTTTTTCATAGTTACTTACAAAATGGTAAATAATAAATATTACATTGTAGTTGGTTTACATATCTCGATAATTTTGCAATTTTTTTCTATAAATTTTTGAATAAAAACATTTCTTTTCAAATTTATTTTTTTATAAAAGGTAAATAATAAATACTGCATTGTACTTGGTCCACACATTTTTATAATCTTGCAAATAATCACTGAGTCAAAAGTGTACAGTAATAGTGATGTCAAGTGAATAACCATTCTTTTTCACACTTTTTTTTGTGGGCATGAAGGTTAAACATTGCCAAATTTTCTATGACTTAAATTATTTGATACAACCAAAAAACCGTATTCATTCAGCGATATGAGACCAGTTAAAAAAAATAAACAAGTGATTATGTTAACTTTATAGTTTCTGTCATCAAAATGTATTCACTGTTATGTTTTGTGATAATCACATAGTGCAGGTGCTTAATCTGACCATTCACGTTTGTGCCCAGATTGTCCAATTGCCTTGGGCTTGAGTGATCTCAACCCTGAATCATTACCCCAACCAAATCTAGTGACCTGGACCAGGTTATGGGCACTAGATACCTTTTAATAGAAAGAAAAAGAACTTCTCTAGATATTCTTCTCCAAGGAGAATAAGATAATTCTGAAAGTGCATCTGTCCACCCAAACATGCTCAAACAACTATTGTGCAGGCAAGGAGGAGTGAAGTCGTTTTACCTGTGTCATAAAGTTGAGCTCAGATTACAATAATGAATACAGGCTTTTAGCTGAGGTGAACCTATCCCTGCCACTGGCTGGCTACATGACTATTGCCAAAGTGAAAAAATGAAGAGAAAGATGAGTAGGGTGAAGTGAGAGAATTGCAGAATGACATCAATATAAACTACCAAGCCATTTCCACTGTAATAATGACAACAAAAAAAAATAAATAAATTAAAAGCAGTTTTGGGAGTAGGAAGCTATATTTGCATACCAACCAGTTCTCTAATATATTCAAGTATGATAATTAGCAGCAAAAGCATTAGCAGTTGAAGAAAATTAAGAACATTATCCAAAGACAAACACTAGAAAAAATTTAGGACTTTTTAAAATCTTTAGATTAAAAGATTTCTTTATATTTTTCTGCATTGATTAAATAGAGAAAGGCAGTGACAGAAATCACAAGTCCCATTGTAACTACAGACCAATTCAAAAGAAAAGCCAGTAACCTTGAACTGAAATAAGAATTTCCTTTAAAGAAGTCATTTAATCTATTGTACTTGAACACTCAAAATATTCTCACTGCATCTGAAAATTATTATATGAATAAATCTTAATTTTCAGGTTATCTGCAAGGACAGTAGAATAAAAATTAATTATATTATTCAGTTTGTAGTATAATACTAATTCTTATTGGTATTACTTTTGACTTAGAGGTGTAGAGTGGCCCTATCCACTTACCAAAATCTGATCAAATAACCAAACAAATAAATTTTGTTTTTGGAAAGGTTTCTAAACTCTGGTTGTAAACTTTTCAGTACATGCTTGTACAGCTACAACATGGAAAACAGACTTGGAGAAGTGAGTCCAAATTCCAAATAGGAATGGCTATATTAATTTCACTTGGGGAAAGTCATGAATCTAGTTCTCCCTCTGCACTTTCTCATTCCAAGATATGTTGACCAAGTATAACTAGCATACAGCAATGATTGGTTGATAGAGATGAAAATTGGAAGTCAAACATCTTTCCAGTAATTCCCTTAACTACCTAGATAATAGAAAAAAAAGCTGTTGGCCACATTGACAATCTTGACAGAAATCAATCACATCCAGATTCGGAAGCTTTATTTCTTTTGTGTGTGTGCATGTGTGTCTAAGAGCTAAAGTCAAAAACAAAGAATTAGGCTATTTGTTTCCAATAAATAAATAAAATTTGAATAAAATTCAAGAGAAGTGAATAAGTCCCAATTAGATTTCATGACTGTAGCTGACAGAAAATACACAGTTTCAATTGACTTATGGTAGAGTTTAACATACATACGCACAAAAAAAAATGGTGTGTCAAAAGGATGGTTTTTCTCTTGACACTGCTATTACTATATACTCCTTTGGCAATTTTTGGATTTATGCATTCTCTTCTTCTCAAGAGAATTAAACACTATATATTTTATTACACAGTTTATTTACAAGAATAATTTTATATTTACATTCTATAAAAATATATGAACCCACTACAATGCAATATTTATCATTTACCATATTATAACTAACTATGAAAATAATTTTTTTATTCATAAATTTATAAAAATATCAGGACAAGAAAATTTGAATGATGACTAACTATAATTATAAATTTTGAAAATGCATTTTCTAGGCATTTCTTTAATTTCATTTTGCCACATTCAGTACAGTTGGTTGCAAGCATCTAGGTTTATATTTTTTTCTCTTGAGAATTGACAACAAAAATGTTAAAAACTATTTATTTATTAGATTGTTTATCGACAAGAATAGTGTTTAATATTTTTGTTGTCAATTCTCACCTAAAAAGAGAATGTGTAAATCCAATTCCATATGCTTGGGTTTTATTAAAATATTAAAAATAGCTTTTTAAAACAATAAATATTTGCAAGGGAGTATACAAGATTAGCAATGCCAAAAGAAAAATGGTTCTTTTGAGACACCTTTTTTTTTCTTTTCTTTTTTTTTGCAGGTACATATGTTAAACTTTGCTGGCTTATGAATTTAGCACAAGAAATGGAATCAATAAACCATGTTCAAATTCTGGTTGAGACAGTCTGTCTTCACTTTACACTAATTGGGTGGAGCTGACTGGGCTCTCTAGCCATGGTTAGCAACCAGTATAGGAGAAGGACAACTCTGAAACCGAAATCTCTGGTGAAATCCACTCCTCACCCTAAAGTTTGGCTAAAAAAGCAAAAAGAGGTGCGATTTGAAATCATACTCCATAAAATTAACTTGCGGAAATATGATCAACTTGTAAGTTGAAAGATGGATCATATCGAGGATACAAGAATTAAGTTATATTTGAAGTCTTCCTCCCCAGACACATTCTTTAATATCAAAAAGGTATTGTAATTTTTATTTCAGAAGTCTTTATTACTGAGTGTTAGTCAAAAAAAAAGAAAAGAAAAAAGCTTTGTGCAAATGAATCTGTGTGAAAGAAACCTTGGAAGACATAGCTGCTAACCTGTTACTTTAATCACAAAACCATACCTGTGAATGTTTGAATCACTTGATGTAGGCCAAATGAAATTGAAATCTTAAAAGTGTAAAGGTATAAAATTCTGTTTACCTAGTATGAAATAAATATAGTTTTCATCATCATCACATTTTTTTTTTAATTTAACTGGTGTTGAAAATGACTACCCAAAATTAAAAAATTAATTTGATAAGTAAGATTTTTTTTTGTTGTTGTTGCTGGGGAAGAAGGTTTAGATATTAACATATTGTAAAGTATAAGAATTCAATTTTCATTGGAGTACTTACATGGTAAGATATCAGAGTATCTGTTTTTACGAGCATTAGAATAGTCCATAGCCACCTGCGTACTACATGGATCAGCCTCATAAGCACAGAGAGCCTCCCATTCTTGATCAAGTCGATCTTTATTCTGAAGGTGATCTTCCATATAAGACTGAAATAAACAAAAACAGAAGAATTATTTAGGTTGGAAATTAATTTTTTAGTTTCCAATAAAACAGAAATCACTGTTCACTACTTTTGTCCTGATTCTAATCAGAATTCAATGTATATATCAGGGTGACAAAAGAAGAAAGAAAAAAAATGTGATTACAGGTTGAACAAACAGGACATGAAGTCAGTAAGTAGATGAGGCTAAAAGTAATTTGAATTGCTACAAGATAAGAAATGATTTCTGTATTTTGTAATGTCTCAATAAATCATTTCATTTTGTATTATTTCATTTTAATTTATAACATTTTATTAGGAAAATCAATGACAAAGCAGAAAAAATGCTTGTATTACACATTTTGCCCATTAGGACTTCATCAGAAAAGTGATGTTTACAATGATGTAAGTACATATGCGCTTGGAGAGGGGCACTGAAATTTTAATCTTTTAAATTTAATTTCTTTTTTTTTATATTTTGGAATATAATTTTTTTTTTTATATTTAAAAATTTATATATAATTTTCTCCCATTGCATTTTATATTATAAAGTTATGAGTCAAATAAATTTGAGAAAGTTAGACCAGAACTGAGTCATTTATTTCAACTGATCAGATGCAACCAATCAAAGTGAAAAACGGTCACCAAGAGTCTTTAGAATATTTCTTCACATGTTCACATACAAACATAACAAATTACTTTTTATGTATTTTATTATTTAAAAGTATTACAATAAAAAAGTTTGATATTTTTCAAATGTTTTAATTAATGTTTTTTTAGTATGCCTCCCAAAAGCTAACAATTAAGACAAAGAAAAAATTAATTAGAAACAAACATGAGTGCTGAATTGCTATGCAATATCAGTTCTCCTATGTGGCAGTGAATGCTGGCCAATCTGCTGACAGACGAAGAAGAGACTTGAAGCAACGGAGATGTGGTTCTATAAAAAAGAGCTGAGAATAACATGGACTGAAAATGTTAGTAACAGGGAAGTATTAAGGATAATGGAAACAAGAAGTATGCTTATACTTAGAATCAGAAAGAGAGTTAAAATTTCTGGGACACATATTGAGGAAAGAGGGCTAAGAGAATTTGACACATACAGGGACACATTGAATACAAGAGGTGCCGATGGAAACAGTGAGTAACTTACATATTGGGCCTGTGTAAATTGATGGCAGAACAGAGAGTGGGAGGGATAGTGAAAAGACAAATATTACCAAGGGACACAAAGGATAGGAAGATGTGGAGAGCCATGATTTGAAGAGACACAGAAGAAAAGTTAAATATTATAAATTAAAAAATATAATTAAAGAAAATGAACATATGTATTTTTTATCTATCTGCTCACATGTATATATGAGTTACATAAAAGATCTCAATGTAAAATAAAATAACAAATTTAATGAAAATATTTATATGTAACGCACATATTAAGTATTTCAATTTCTGACCTTTTGATATTTGCACAATGTCTGGGATACAGACACAAAAGGCTTCAGGGAAGAAGATCAGGTAAGGTACTGCAGATAATTAAAGTATACATAACTTTAAGAGATTAGTGTCTGGTAGATTCCACATTATTCTGTGTTAGCAGTAAATCAAGGTAAATGACTAAGTATAAATGACTGATGAAGTCAGTGACATTATTTGTAAAGTGAAAGAGAAACAAGGAGAATCTGGAATGTTAATGTTGAAAGATGATGATGATGTAATCACACATGGAAAAATCTACATCTATTCTGTGTAGGGTATGATGGTAAAACTATGTTTACAGGCCATCTGTTCAAAAATCCATTTATCTATTACGTACGCAGCTTCTATAAAAACAAAAGTAGCACAGGGAAAATTTCTACTTCTTAACTACTTCTTTTTCTATGTGCCATGTCCCTTTATGACATTGGCAATCACAGCTTTCCACATCTTCCTATCCTAAAGTTTGTCTTTTTACTATCTGTCCTAATTACGGTTCTGCCAACTATTTACACAAGCTTGTTAGGTAGGTTATTCACATTGTCCTTCTTGCCTTCAATATATCCTGTGAGTATCAAATTTTCTAAGCTCTCTTATTAAGGCAACTTTTTTTTATACACATGTGATAAAAACCTGCTTAAATTTACAAGCATCTCATGTAACAGCTGGAGTATGGGTGACCAGAAATGACAAAATCTGATATTATCCACAATGGCAAAAGTATGTTCACAGCATTAAAACAGTGTCATATGTTAGTCAATGTACTAACATGAACATTATTAGTTTTCTGTTTTGAGAACAAATGCACTTTGATCCAGGATGAAGTGTTTCAGTTGATTTTTGGCAGTTGATACAAAGATTTGAAAACAACGTCGAACAGCATTATCTTTAAAATCAACATCTTTTGAAATTATAGTGACAACAAAATGGTAAATAGAAGCAGAAATCTCAGTTCAAAGCCACAGAGAAAAAATTCTGAAACAATAAAAAGTGAAAGCTATCTTGCAATGATTAAAAAAAACACAAAAATACAAGTGTTACAAGCTCAATGTGGATGATTACAAGGAAAATGGATTTGGAAACAGATTCAGTTGATTCTGTTAACAAATTCAATGAATCTATCTCA
Organism: Acanthosepion esculentum; assembly: GCA_964036315.1. Taxonomy (NCBI): domain Eukaryota; kingdom Metazoa; phylum Mollusca; class Cephalopoda; order Sepiida; family Sepiidae; genus Acanthosepion; species Acanthosepion esculentum. The sequence continues at coordinate 58,709,938 of OZ038490.1, forward strand.
GCATCATTTTATTACAGTTTTCCAATCTTTTCCATTTCGTCTTACATTAAAGATGGATGAGAAAAGACTAAATTAGCTTACAAAGATTATCCGGGTGCTTTCTTAACCTGGAAAAAGCCAGTTAACCATACTAGCTAAAGATAAAAAAAAAATCAAAAAGTCACTAAATAATTGTGCTTTATGTTAGAAAGTTGAGAGAGAGAGAGAGAACTCCATAATTGGCAGTGTGTATTTTAAGGAAATAAACAAAGAGAATATCTCCTCTTCATGACACTGTCATCAGGGTTACTTGGCAAACTATTTTAATGCAAACCTTCACAAAGAAAAAAAATTCTTAGGTTCAATAATGGCTGCTAAAAGAATTTAAAAAGAGAGAGAGAGAAAAATAGAAAGGGTGGATTTGTTGAGAGAGTGTGGATGTTTTCAAGAATCTTTTGTCTATATTGTTTGGACTGGATTAAATTGGATTCCTTGTGCAGATGTTAAGAATACCTGTCTACAAGCAGCAATGCATCCAATCCCCTCCCCGCAAGTCAACCCTTACCCCATATACCCATCATTTGCAGGCGTACATTAATTTAAGTGTACAAACTGTATATGAAGAATGAGAAGCTGTGTCTTCAATTTCTCATCCACTTCCCCTTGGGATTGAGGGTGGTTGCTTGATTTGTAGTGGGTAGATGGTTGGGATGAATTGAAGGAAATGAAGAAAGAGGTGGGTCAGATGGATTGATAGATACATGCAAAGATACAGAATTGGGAAGAGAGAGAAAAAGACTTGGAGAGAGAGATGTAGAGTGACAGAAACAAAATAAAACATTAAGATAAAGAAAATATTAAATACACACACACACACATATTGTAGACAAAATATTTTAATGTAGATATCAACTGGAGTTGAGAATTTTATATATTATGATAAAAGTCAATTAAAATAATGTTTCTGAGACTTAGAATGGAATCACTTTCACAACACCTTAACTAACGGTATGCAATTAAATTCATGTGTTATTTGAATATTAAATACTTTTTTTTAGTTTTTATACCATACCTGATAATAAATGGGACATGCTTTTTTATCTAACAAAATTATGAAGAAAAAAATCAACCAGCCTACTACAGGTAAAGTTGAGGTCCTTTCTCAAGCCAATATTTAACGGTCATTAATATAGACCACTAGTTTTGTTTTTTTCTGAAGTGACATATCAATTGTCCAAACAAGATCGGTGGATAATAATTTGTTAAGATAAGTGATTGTTTAGAAAAACTGATCTGATCTTAAAAAGATGAAGCCATACTGAACACATAAAATCAGGTTAAAAAGGTTTGTTTTAATTCAATCATCAAAATGAATAAAACAAGATATTGCTTTTAAATTTATATTTTATTTTGCAAATAAAATAATGCGGTCATTTATCAAAAGTACAAAGTTCAAAAGTCAATGAATCATGAAAAAATTTAAAATAAAATGTATCTACATATAGGAAGTGTACTGAGTTCATCAAAGATGTTAAGTTCATGTAAATAAGGTTCACTAAACTTGTGATCAATCATTGTTTTCTAATGAAAATATTCAGATTTATACCCAAAACAAAGTTGTAGATTTAATTAAACCACCACCACCACAACAGACTTTGTTGTGTTTTCAAATCCTTCATTTTAATTTGTTTTTTAATTTATGTGTTAAAATTATTTCAACACTATTTAAAGTGACTGTCATCAAGTTGACCAACTGCTTTCTCTTCCCAAACATAGCAACATCAATAAACCCAATAAAGTTGGTCAGTTGTAATTGGAACAAAGTCATAAAGTTAAATATTCATGGGACTTTGCAGTTTTATTCACATAATCTGAAATTTGGGTAAGTGGTGCTTGGGTAATGAATGTATCACGCCATTGCCTACTGAAATGTGGGAGAATCTTTTTTGCTCATGGATGTTAGAAAGCAACAAATAGACATCAAATTTGTTAAACAAATTTTGATAGTGTAATATTCATAACTGGCTGAAACTGAAGATCTATGTATGAATGGCTATATTCAAGTAAGAGTTATTCTAAAACAAACAGATATATAAAGAGTAAACAAATTAAAATATATTTAAAATACAATACCTTATAGCTTGATATCTCCAAATTTCAAAATTAATTGAGAAGTACATTACTGTATGTTTGATTTTATTATGTAGCTCAATGTTTTCATAATAAAATTGGTATTAACCGACAGATGTTGGTAAAACTTTCAGAATGTATTTATATAACAAATATTCCATATAAGTATCAGCTGATATGTTTTTATTATGAGAATTAATTTGTACTGTAAGATTTAACATAATTGGCAATCCATTGAAAGCAATCCACATTCTGAAAGACTGTCAACAAGTAGTACATCCAAAAAAATATTGAATGTGCATAGGCAGCAATCAAAATGCAGGAATTAGAAGAACTAGAGCAAAGTTTCTTCCCCAGGGAGGAATTTCAGGGTTTTGGGGGCGGTGGGGGGGGTCTCTTACTTTTTCTTGTTTTTTATCTACAGAATTTGGAACCCATTATGAGTGTAAAAAGAAACCTCTCTAAAAATAATACATAGAAATGTATATGTAAAAGAATTAAGATTTTCGGTAATATATGCATATTAAGTATGTGAGGTTCCAAGGAGAGTACTCTGAAGGAAATTACAGTGCCATCACCATAGGAAGGCTATAGTACACTAATATTAAATGGTAAGATCCTTTCCAGAGATATCTTTTATATTGGACATTATGAAGTGAAAATTTCAGCAGTTTATCTGTTTCAGGCAGCAGATTTACTAACATTCCCACATATATATTCTTTAGCAGAGTGTTAAGCATTTTACAGGGAATAGATTGAATGCCATAATTAGACATGGACTTTAATTTGAAATCATTTTATTATAATTCTGCTTGTCCCACTCTTAGCACATACGTTACGTTGCCCCTGCCAATAGGTCATAAATAATGTGCTATTCCATTTTGATCACATAGAAAGATGGAAAAGGCATATCAGAGACACTGTTTGATTTCTGTGAGAAAAAGAAAGAAAACAAAATTCAAAAAGGAAAGCTGTGAAATTTTCATGGGTACTACTAGTATATTTTAATGCTGTATTTTTCTTATTATTTTTGTTAGGTCAAGCTAAAGCCTGCTACAGGTAACAAGTAACCCATGTACAACATGCTGCACGAACAGATGGTTGACATCTAACCCAGCTGGTGAGAAGGATGGCATGTCACCCACAGGATGAAAAGCTATGTATGAATAGTTATATTCAAAGAGCAGATGAGCTTCTTGTAGGGGCCAACATTATATATATATATATATATATATATATATATATATATATATAATGGGCGCATGGCTGAGTGGTTAGAACATTTGCTTCCTGACCATGAGATCCAAGTTTGAATCTCACCATGGTCGATTTGTTGGTGACTTCCTGATGTTTGGGCTGGATTGAGGTCAATCCCAGTAAGCGGCACCTTTGGAAAGTGCCTGAGAACCATATCACGCCTTGTGAGTGAAATACGGTAGACAAAACTCTTGTGGGTCATCAATAGCTGTGCTAGCATGAAGCCACAAGTCATTGTGGCCAAGGGCTTGAGTGTGCTGGCCTTGTTCAAATGGATGATTATGCTAGATACACGCTCTCTCCCAGAAACTGTAACTAAGGTCTGCTCAGCATAGTTACAGTATAAACCACAGGTAGGCTCTGTGGGTGTTGAGCAAACACAAATGTGCCTGAGTGAGCGTCTGCAATAGGGATTGCCTAGCCACCCTAGTAGATGGGTATCCTTGAATATATATGAGGCTAGGATAGGGTCTCAAGCCTTGAATAGCAACCTTCCTAGAGATGGTGTCTCAATAAAAACACTGTCTACTTGGACTAGTGTGAGTGTCTGAGTCGGGTGTCAAGGAAGCGTATCAGGCCTTGCCTCAAATTATTATGTCAATTTCTCAGTATGTTAACAGGTGTATGTGGAGAGGTAAACTGAGATCCTTTGTCAGGTAGGACCCACCTTGCTTTGTGTGAGATTAATCCCAGTCCTGCCTCAACAAAAAAATATGGCTTTGATGATGATGACCATGATGATTAGTAAATCTAGTTTTGTATATAACTATGGCAACTGATTGCTTTTAGTCTACTCATTCCATACGACTAGTATATGTATAAAATAACCAGTTCTTATGCATTTCAACTCTAATAGACAGACACTATTTCAACATGTCAGAATATCTCAGAGAAGCTAATTCCTGCTTGGTAAAGTCTGTCAATGACACATGTCACATCTCACTTACAAACAGCTGCTTCTTATTATCATATAAAATTGACAAAACACAGAGACAATTCTTCATTTTATCAAGTGTCTTATGATGAATTTTTAATCAGGTGACTGGAGAAAAAAGCATTGAAAATTAGTTAAATAGCAATAGGAAGTTTCAGATCCAAAACATCCAAGAGCATAATTTCAAGGGTCAAAAATCAGTCTCACAAGTCCAACATCGGGCAATACTGGGGCTGTAAATTAAAAGGGTAAAAAATCAGCCTTACAAATCCAACATCAGGCAATACTGGGGCCATAAATTAGAAGGGTCAAAAACTACCTCATCATCCACAAAGAGCTAAAATCTGTAGTGAGGTCCAAAGTAGAATTCTTTTATTGGGGGTAAGAAAGCTTGTAATTGGTCGAGACTGGTAGAGAAGTGCAAAAAATTACCATATTTCATGGCCTAATAAAGTTGACTCAATCTTCATTCTGACTTTGCTTTTGACAGACATTACAAAGAACACAAATTATTTTTGAGGTAAGACTTTGTTTTCTCCTTCATTGCCATAGAAACTTTTTTTTTATTTTTATTAATAGTTTTTCTTTTTATTTGTTTGTTTTTACTTTAACGACTGAACCATGACCAGAAATAATATATCTTAGCTTCTGTATCTTTTCCCAAGTCACCAAAAGGAACTTTTACTATTTCAAGTAGGTTAATTACAGCATATATAGAAAACATTTTTCAACAAATAAATATTATAGAGAATTTTTTTTTAATCATTTCAACCCAAGCAAGTTGATAATGCCATGAGGATGCAAGGGGTTACTGAGTGTGAAAGAGAATGAAAAGACTTTAGTAAAGAGATAGGACAATAAAAAAACAGAATAGAATTCAGGAGGACAGAAGATGGTAAATGGCATTCCATTTGAATTTTTGAAGACTGTAAGTAGCAGGAAAGCAAGAAATCAGAAGGGAGTTCCACAGACAAGAAGTGCAAGAAAAGAAACTATTAGAATAGAACATATGGTTGTATCTAGCTAGTTCAACAGTAAATCAGTGAGACCTAGTTGCCAATCTAGGAGCAAACTTAAATTCATGCAGTCAAAGCACTAAGAAGCAAGGCTCATTAGAACAATCGCCATGAAAATATTTGTAGAAAAAACAGAGAGAAGCCATGTCATAACAGTAAGAGGGTGACTTAGGTCAAGATGCCAGGTCAGGATTGATTACATTACAGACCCTTCAATGAAATTGCTTATATAAAATCATTAACAGTCTATGTATTGAGTATGATCACGGATCATTAGAGGTATATATATATTTTTGTAGGTGGCCAACTCCAAAGACAATGCAAACCAACTTTTGATAGATTTGTTTTTTTACAGTTTATCAAACATTTGCAGGTTATTTAAAGCCAGAAAATATTTTTATATTGTGAGAATTGGGGGGGGGGGTAGATAATGATGATTTAGTGATACTTAGTCTTACTAATTAATCTGTAGCTGTGGGGGAGAAGAGGTGGATTCATACTTTTTTCCCCAAGGGTATTTGCATGTAAGTGAATATAACATACCCAACTGGAATTGAGTCGCTGATTAACAATTCTGAACCAGTATTCATTACACCACCTGCACATTCAAGCTTACAGCACCTGGTATTGCCAAGTGGTCACCCATCTAGGTACTGATCAGGCTCAATGTTGCTTAACTTCGATGATCATATGGGAACCAGTGTGTGACGCAGCTTTGCAATCCTAATGGCATATTAAGTTTAAGGTTAATGAAGTGTTCTGAATTGCTTTCTGATAATCTGAAAATATTTTACATACCTGAACATAATAATGGCCAATTTGAGGTTTAACAAAATAAAATACAAAGAGAAATGTATATTATGTAATAATATCAATTCCACTTGTTGCTACGATATAAACAAAATATGAACTAAAAAAAAACATCAATGAGATTTTTAAGTTTCAGAGAAAATACATTAAAATATATTAAAAACAAAAGAAAAACAGTGAAAATAACAAAACAGAATATTTGCGAATCAAACTAAATTAGTAATCTTAATTATAAAGCACAGAAACCTGATAAAATTTCATATTAATTATGTCTATGTAATTAATCTAATGATATATTGAATCATCATCATCATCATCACCATTTTAATAATCATCACTTAGCAGTCTCAAAGGAGTAAACATTTAAGAGATCTCGCCTTGACTTATGCTACAAGCTTTATGAAAATTTTGGCAAATATAGTATGATAAAATTCCTTTGTCTTATCTTGCTTTTAAAAACATGACTTGCAGCAGTGGGAAGTTTGCAATTGGTTTATATCCCTTTCATGTATCAAACATTTTTAATTAGGAAAAAGATTTCATTTCAAAGGGCTACATCATATTGACAATCATTAATTTGTACAACTTTGAAATAGAACTGGTGAGATTAAATAATGCAAGATATTCTTCACTTCAGAATAATGAAAACTAATTCAATACAACATTGTCTTTTCATAATGTTAAGAAATGAATGGTAATGGTAACATTAGCCTTTTCCCTACAAGGAAAAGTTTGGCATTCATTGACCAAGCAGTCAGCACTGTATTTGGTTGAAATTTATAAAATCTTTCCCTTAAAACACTTTTTAAGGAAAACAGGTTTCTCATATCCAGTAGCTGTTACTGCATCCTCCATAGTTTACCCTGACTTTCACATTCAGCCTTAAGAATATTTCTTAAATTAAAAGTTTTGAAAACCTAATGATATTTTTTACTTCTGTTTATGTCACAAAATAAAATTCTTACATTTGCTTTGGTAAAAGTTCATCAGAGGAAAAAATGCATTAGTAAAGAATACTTTTTCCTTTTGTTTTTATTCACAGTTACACATGTATATATATATATGTGTGTGTGTGTGTGTGTGTGTGTGTGTGTGACTAAGATTTAATGAATTCATTATAACTTCAGTGGTAACATTTCCAGAGAGTTGAAGATTAATTTTAATCACATTCTTCAGATTTATGTATTACTTTTGATTTCTAAAAAAAAGTACATTTTATAAAATTGTGACTTGATTATAAAAAAAAAACAAAATTATAGCAGCTGCATGGATTCCATTATATGTACCAAAATAATAAAACTTGAATCTTATTTAATATCTCATCTTCAGAATAATTTGGACTACTGATGCCATTCTTTGTGTTGCTTTTGTTAACAATATTTTGGACAATCTATTCTCCAGTTTTCCTCAAATGTACACTTCACAAAGATATCTTCTGTAATTCTGAGAAGAATCATTATCATTTCAACAGTTTTTCAAAACTATTGGACTAAATGTTGCTTATATTGTTAATTTGTTTTAGTCGTATTAGTCTCTAGATTTATTCAGATATACAATCCATATAGATACATTATCGAATTCTAAGTCATTATCATTCTAAATATTTTCAGTCTGTTTACCTCATTTTTTATATTGCGTTTGTTACAATATTTTGGCTCATCTATTTTAAGACCTCCTTCATGTCTACATTCTTAAGGTTAACAGAGATAATATTTCTTTTTGTCAGGTAAGACTAATTCATATTTCGGTTTATAATTTTGAAAAAGAATTATTATCATTTCAAAAGTTGTTCAAATTATCCAACACATTCTTTTTGCTGCTTGGTCATTACAACATTTCAGCTGGTCTATTCTACATGTGTACTATGTATAAAGAAAGAAAAGAATTGTTTTTTTATTGAAATTCTGGCTAATATACTGACTATATTTCAAGCAATGTGAGTCCCCTAGAAAACAATATTTTCAGCAACTCTTGTAAGATATTTTCATAGTGACAAAAGCAACACAATAGCTTAAGCAAATGAACTCTTGAACACCTGAGAAAGGCCAAAGAATAGACCAGCCAAAAACAACAAAAAGAATTTGATCTATAATAAAAGCAATTCTTGGAATGATTATGACTCTTCTCAAAATTACAAAAATGAAACATGATTTTTGTTTCAATTTTTCTCCCCTACCACCAGTTCTCTTGATATAGGTAATTACTGACATGAATAAAAATGTTCACATATTTCTTTCATAAATCCTACCTTCATAGAATGGGTTATATAAACAGCTTGTTTTTTTTTTTAATATTCCAAGATATGAAATATCACATGCACACATGAATTAAAAACTAAAATAACAATTCAATTTATTTGCAACTAATTTTCACCTTTATGCAACAATTCTAAGTTATGAGTAAGCTGAATTGTTTTTTAATCTTGAATTGCCTTTTCTGTGTTTTAATTTCACTATATTGAACATCATTTTAAGCTTGTGTAGAATTTATTGAATAGCATTCTAAGTAAGGTGGTGTTGGATGACCAGCCACTACTATGTTTCATGTGCACAAAACATGTAATCTTCAGGTGAGCAACTGTTTTGCTTGTATGAAACTTATAGTAGTGACTGGCCCTCCAACACCATTTTAGTTGGAGTAATATATAATAACATTGTTAGATTATCTTTGACACTTATAACCAAAAGAGAGAAAAAAAGAAGAAAAAGAATAGTGAGTATAAGGAGACAAGAAAATTATGAAAAGAAATAACCACAACATTCTACACACGTGCACATACATACCTATAGAGACACACACACACACACAAAGAGAAAAATCATCCAATAAAAAGCACATAAATTTTTTCTTAACTTAATATAAAAAATAATTAAAATGAGAAAATTGGCAGACAATTGCTAATACCTCCTGATGAGTGGACTGAATGATTACAAAAAGGTCAGGGTGATAAATATAATCAGATAAGTGACAAATTTTATATATATATATGTCCCGACAACTCTCTTATATCCGGGTTACACTATATATATATATATATATATATATATATATATATATATATATGATGTGTGTGTGTCAAAAGGTGGTGAAAGTTAATCCATATTCATCAAATGATACTTTTTGATCTCAGCCCAAATCTACATAATAGAAATATGTATAATACACTTAACAATTTATATCAATTAAAATCAATATAGCTGATTGAAATTCACTCTGTTTAACTGAAAATAACAGCCACTATGCTTATATCATGAGTATTTATGGATACAGGTACTAAAAAAAAAATTAAAAAGAAAAAAGATTCAAGACAAACAACTTTGATAAAATCCAAAAAAGAATCAGCAATATTATTGGTCCTGATCTGGTAGCTTGGCTTCAGTCACTTTTCCATTGCCATAATGTTGCCACTTTGTGTCTTTTCTATAAATACTTTTATGGTAATTGTTCAGATGAGCTCTTCTCTATGGTACCTAGACTTTTTGAATTTAAACACAGTACTAGACTGGCACCAAGATCTCATCAAATTACAGGTGAGCTGGTTAGATGTAACCATAAGTTCTATGCTAAAAAATTTTTCTATTGCACTTATTGCTTGTGGAACTCTGTTCTGGCTCTATGCTTTCCAGCCAACTATGATCTTCAAAAATTTAAATGAAATGTCAATCGTTACCTACTGTCTTCCCGATTACACTTTCCTCTTCTTGCTCATTATTAATGTTTCTGTTCCTAATTCTTCATCACACCCTATAACCCCTTATGTTATAGTGGCTTTACTGCCTTGCAGGTGGTAATACTGATTAAAAACGAAAAGAGACATACATATATCTATTATTCTCTCAGTCCATTTGAATCTGTATTGTTAAAATGTGGATCTGTCAAAACAATAATAAATAATGAATAATAAATATATATGTATTTTGGAAAGCTAAATAATATTACAAATCAGTATTTATGAAGCTTCAATATTATAAATAAATAGGTATATGTGAAGCTTAGATATTGCAGATAAATAGGTATTTATGAAATTTAGATATTGCAGATAAATAGGTATTTACAAAACTGAAGTATTGCAGATAAATGGGTATTCATAAAGCTTAGTTTAATCTGTCCTGATACAGTAAAGGTGAGTAACAAATTGAATTTTAAACGCATTACACATGAGAAAGAGTCTACTTGATTACTCTGTTAACCAATATTCAGTACTATAAGTGTGGGTTATCCAGTGAGGATCAAACTCACTACACAATAGTAATGTTCAAACTAGACTAGCTCATTAAACATTACCCAACTGTCAGTTAAACATGTACAAAAGTTTCTAGCATCTTCCTTTTTGAAAATACAAAGAAACTAAATGCATATCAGAAGGCCATTTTTTTTTAATAAAAATATGCTGTAGACTTTTGCACACAACAAGATATATTTTGATTATGTCTTAGTAAGATAAGCACCAGGCACACTTTTAAATTTTTACATATTTCAAGGTAAACTTTTTTTTAAATTTACAAGTTCACTTGTAAAATAAGGTAAAATATTGAGATAGTTGTCTAGCAATATATTTTTTTTTTCAAGAGATAGAGAAGGTTATGTAATTTAGTTATACCCTTAAACTGATTGGATGTTACCTCAAGCAAGTTAAAGAAAAAAAAGAAAGAGCTCAGGTAAATGTGATTTTCAAAACTAGAGTCAACTGAGTAAAAAGAGTTGGCAGGTAGAGAGAGAGGGTGGGGGCAAATGCTGAACCATCTTATATAAAAACAAATATAACACCTGTGTATTTACCTGAACCATAAGAATTTCAATGTGCATTGTTAATAATAAAATTTCTTATCTCTGTATCTATCCACGTCTATTGATCTCAATCTACACATCTCTATCTCAATGCCAGAAATATATTTAAATTAACTCATATCTGCCTGTGACAACCTGTTTCAATTTATCTACTTTATCCAATTTTAACCTGTCACAATCTATCTCTGTTTATCTAGCTTTCAGAGGGGGTGCTGAAAAGCTTTCAACTTAACCAAGAAGGGATTCCAAACTAAGTTCTGATGCTAGGACATTTGATCAGATTTTGGAAAGTGGGGTTAAGCCAAGACTTTTTGGCAGTCCCTTATATCATATTATCATATCTTTTTACTTAATCTGTACAAAGAAGTGATAAAAGTTCTCAACCTAATCTACTTCCCAGAATCTGACCAAATAACCAGAATTTTTTTATTTGTGAGGAGGGGAGGGGTTTATTCTTGGTCAGGCTGAGAATTTTTCAGCATGCTGCCATATCTATGTATCTGTACACTATACATAAATCTCTTTACATTTACTTCTAAACTTATCTTACAAGCTATTCCTACCTATATATCTTGTTCTATCTATGCATTTTATAAATGTATTTTATTGTAGTGATTTTGTTTGTATAAATTTTGTCTTCTTCTGTATCTCATTCATTTATTAACAGAGATATCTGTCTTCTTTCTTAAAGTCTCTTCAAATTCTTTTCAATGTCTCTCCAAATATTTTCACTTTTTCTTTTGCTTTCTACTTGTTTTCTCTCTTTTACTTATCCTCAAGCTGAATAAAATAAACAGAAACACAAAGAAACACTTGCTCCATCTTTTGCAATATTTCCAGGTGTAGACATATTAAGTGCCAATGACTACAGCAGCATAGCTCATAGAATGTAGCCATGATGGCAGATAGGAATGTAAGGGAGTCGGGGAGAACTGGGTAATTTTGGAATCCATCAAGGTGGCAAGAAATTTCTAAATATGAATCAAGAATACAGGTAAAGAGATGGCAGATACCTTATAAAAGGTAGAGAGATCAAATTCATGACTCTTTCTTTTTGGGCAATTTCTTTTAGAAAGCAAACACAATATTCTGGATATTTACAAGGTATTTTCTGATTTTTTTTATCCGTTCAAATAATGGAAAACTAATTAACATGATATTAATTTTTGAATTTTTATTTGTTTTGTAAATATAATAAATCATATAGATTTTATATAAATTTGGGATTTATAAATAAATTAAAATTATAATATCTCTCTAGAAACAGAAATGAAGTTCTCTCTGTCATATATATATATATATATATATATATATATATATATATATATATATATAATGGAGGCATAGTGAAGTAATAGATAGCAGCTTGGACTGAGGAATCGGAGAACTGATTTTGAATTCCAGTCAAGTTCATTGTATTCACTTATGTGCAAATAACCTTGGGAGGAGGTGTGAATCCATCTCTTCTCCTACCAGCTATGGATAAATAGCTGGACAGACTGGGTCTTATGAGATTGGGTGGTTAACTTCTCTATGAGAACAACAACTCTAAATTAACTCAGGAGGGTTGTCTGGAGATCTTGTGCCTCAAGATGTGTACCAGTTCTCTGTATTCAACTCTTCTAAAAAGTGTAGTTGGTTCTACACACACCTTCACCAATATAATCAAATCAAATGTGTGGATTGCAGAGGCTGTTTGGTTCTAAGAACTGAGTTGCTGTACCTTCATGTGTAAAAATGACAGGAGAGTCCAGTTTATATATACAGTGTAACCTGGATATAAGAGTGATTTTCTCTGGTCCCAAATTAGAGCCTGTGTTAATGTATAATAATAAACCCGGATATAAGAGACTTCTTCTCCGGCCCCGACAACTCTCTTATATCCGGGTTACACTATATATATATATATATATATATATATATATATAATTATTTATTTAAATATTATAACATAAATATGTTATAAAATCACTACAAAACAAAAATAGCCATTTTGTTTCAACACTTCTGGTGTCTTATCAAGTGATGATGTTGATATTCTTATTTTATATATATATATATATATATATATATATATATATATATATATATATATATATATAATTATTTATTTAAATATTATAACATAAATATGTTAGAAAATCACTACAAAACAAAAATAGCCATTTTGTTTCAACACTTCTGGTGTCTTATCAAGTGATGATGTTGATATTCTTATTTTATATATATATATATATATATATATATATATATATATATATATATATAATTATTTATTTAAATATTATAACATAAATATGTTAGAAAATCACTACAAAACAAAAATAGCCATTTTGTTTCAACACTTCTGGTGTCTTATCAAGTGATGATGTTGATATTCTTATTTTATATATATATATATATATATATATATATATATATATATATATACATATATATAATTATTTATTTAAATATTATAACATAAATATGTTAGAAAATCACTACAAAACAAAAATAGCCATTTTGTTTCAACACTTCTGGTGTCTTATCAAGTGATGATGTTGATATTCTTATTTTATATATATATATATATATATATATATATATATATATATCTCAATTTCTAAAGACGTAATGGATTTTTATTTATTAATCCAACAGATTTTATCAATTTTAATGTTATTTTTAATTGGTACATATATTTGAATAGATGCCCTGTTCATTTATCAAACTATTTTTATTCATTTTTGACTACCAGCCTGGATATTCAAAAAATCTTATTAAAAAAAAAATATTTTATACAACAATTATTTTTCCACATAAGCACCTTCTGAGCCAATGCTATTAATTCAGTATGTATGTTAAACCTGTTCAGGGCCAGTATGATGGGAAGTGATGTCTGATTGGGGGTCTGGGCAGTACTTTGTGATCCTCACTAACTTGTCAACATTTGCTTTTCCTTCTACCAATATTTATATATGTTACAAGTTAAACTAAGCATAACTATTAAAAGAATGAAAAAATTACACAGATGTTGACAGGATGTTCTGAGGCCCAATTTCTTTCCCCCCCCCCCCAAATCTATGAATTTGTTTGGCTCATACGAAGTCTTGAAAAAAAAAAAAAATAAAAGAAACACGGAATATAAAATTCACTATTTTTTATCCATAATGCTGAATGTCTTAAATGCAACTTTTTAACAAGAAAAAGCAAAAGTTGATGTTAAAAATTGTCACCAAACATTGTTGATTTATTTTAGATGGAATGATATGTCTCTAATTTGTATTTAGATACATTGTTTTTTCAATATTTCTAGTTGATTTGTTCACCTATATTGTATATGATCCATTATTGTACATAATTAGGTTACAATAAAATTTATATTTGATATGAATACTGCTTTATGAAAACCGAGATGTTGTAGTATGTGGGGGGGGGGTGCACAAAACTCTTGCACTGGCCCTGAGATACTGTTCTTCCAGTGGAGTATGTGAATACATCATCACCATTCTAGGTATTTCTTTTGTAGTTTTCATAGCAAGTAGGTTTGTAAAGGATAAAGTTGCTAGCCCCAAGTTGTTCTCCTATATTGGTTGCCAATTAATCTCTAGCCGCAGAAGAAGAGATGGATTCATACAATTCCAATGGTGTTTGTACAAAAGTAAATGCAACAGCCTTGGCTGGAATTCGAACTTAAATCTCCAGTCACATTTTCTGCACCAATAACCTCTACACCACATGCACATCAAATTAATTTAGTGAAGATTTGTCATTAAAACAAACATTATACAGTGAAAATTCCAAATGAAGATTCAACTTAAAAATACGTGACTTACTGATCTATCCTTGTAAGCTCACAAAAATATATATCTTATTTTAATTAGACAGAATACAGAAAAATGACCAACAAATTTTTTCTTTATTTCTGGGACTTGTATCTTTCTTTTGTTTTTGTTAACTTTTTCAGTTTGCTATTCCTTAGGAGGATTTTTCACTAAAGTGCTGTTTCATAACATGAGAGAACAAGTTATACAAAGACAAAAGAGTTGGCGTCATAAATAAAAGCATTATTTACTTGCCTCACCAAACACGACCTTCTTTAATGTGGGTCTGTCATTGGCCAATCCAAAAAATTGCCCAGTCCTCATGACCACAGAATCAATATTCCACCAATCCTCCCTCATTTAGTGCAATGTAGGCGATGCTACTGCAGAGTTAGAATCCTTGGGATCAGGCATCTTCTCCATTGATTAAAAGGAGAACAGATGCTACACAATGATCACAGGTCATAAAGAAACAAATACTGTTACAAGCAACACAGGTTTATATAACTGCCACAATTTTTTCCCACCACCAGTCCTTTTCATTCTTAATCTCTTTCAGTACAACATAACCTTTGATTCTTCCATCACTTTTTTAAAAATCTTCTTCTCCCTATCATAGTTCCTCTCTTCCCCACAAAGTATTTTTGGGAGTGCCTTTTGCAGAAGTTTGGATCTATGCATACTCTAACAGCTAATTAACTATTTATCAAGAGTTTGTTCACTTTTAAATTTGCAGCTACAAAATTATGTCTCCTGAATAGGCATCTCCAATTTTCATAGTGTAAAAAAGCAAAAAAACAACATGCATAAAACTTTATTTTATGGTCTTTTTTTTCCACTAATCAAAAACTGAAAGGATGGGGGAAAAAATTCTGATATAAATATTACTTCTAGATTTTAAACAGAATCAGAAAATGTTCTTTACTTTGTGTAAACACTGACACTACAAAAATATTATTGCCATTTTTGGAGTTGTAAAAAAAGTTGATTTTTAAAATCTGCCAAAATTCATCTAATTTTTGAATTCTAATAAAACTTTTAGCATTTATGTAAAAGAAAAAATATATTTATATTTTAAAGCAGTTTTTCATCAAAATTTTAGAGAAAATTCTTTTTTTTCTGTGACTTCACACTCACTTTTGAATTGTGGAGTGAGGTGGAGTGCATTGAGGTTTACATTTTTTAAAGTCCTTGTAAAAACAGAAAAATAAAAAAATCAGAAATCGAAAGGAATATCGATATGGATGCCTTAGTCTGAAATTTAAAAAAAAATGAATTATGACTCTTTTTGAACACTTATGCTTTAATTTATATTCTAAGACTATTGCCTGTAACAAAAAATAAAAAATAATTTTTTTATATTTTTACAGGGATTTTTTTCTAATTTCTTATATTGATTTAATAATTCGATATTTTAAAAGTCATTGTCTATTCTTTCAAAAGGTGTACCACACTTTGATTTCGTTTTTAAAAACTTGATGTTCTTTAATAAATAAATATACAGAGATATTGAGAAAATATTCTTTGCAAATTTTAAAAATATTACACAGCTGTTGATGGGATATTATTAACTACAGGTGCACAGACTCATTTATTTCTGCTTTTCAGTTGTCATCATTCTCACACTAGCTATGATGTAGCTAAGATACGCTTATTGAAAAAGCAAATAAACATTTACATTACTTTCTACAGAATTTATAGAAGAATTAACTAATATATTTTAAGTTAATATTGTAGATGGGGATATAAAAGTCATACATAGAATTTAGGTAATTGTAATGTGTAATTTAAGAAACAAATCTCAAATTTTGCTAATAATAATTATTGATGCTTCATTTTACAGAAGATGAAGATCATGAGAAGTATACAATTTCAAAATATGACCCAAGTGTAGATTATTTAAATAAGGATTTATTTTTTTTAAACTAATTTAGTCAATAGTGAATTGGTTTCTCAAGTCTGCATACCACTGAAATATTTTGCATTTGTCTTTCATATAAAACTCTTTATTTCACTTGTGTATTGTAAGCTATAAATTTTTTTTTGTTATTTTGAAAATAAAATAGTCTGCTTCCTTATTTCTTTAAACATCATAATAATCATTTTTATCAAAAATAATTATCACTTGAAACCAAAAAAATAGTGAATATATTTAAGTTTTTCTTACATATTTTCTTTCTGAATTTCTGGAATGAGGAGTTATCATTATTTACATATAGGTCAATGTCCTCATCTTTGTTGTTTTTATCACAGCATTTTGGACATTGTGCTCTCCAGACTTCTTATATTCTTTAAGACATGTTTCGTGAGTAAAAATGATCAATCGAGAAAAATTGTCAAAGATTGTATATTTATAAACAGTAATTTGGACTTTGCTAACCAGACACTTCTGTAGATAAATGGTACAGTATGTCAGGTTAAATGACAGTTTCCATATAAAAATACAGGTTTGATTCCTGTTGAAGAAAGCATATTTTCTACAAAATTTGTCGAACACTCAAGCTGGTAAATGTAATTAATACTGTTTAATTAAAAACAGAGCATTTACTTAAATAAATTGTATCAATAAAAATAACGTATAAACAGAAAATATATTAAATAATTGTTGGACTTAATACATTTCATCATATATATATATATATATATGCTTTTGAACACATATCTTCTTCCTGAAAATATACATATCTGCTCTGACTGGATCCTAATGTAAAAGACAATTTTATAGGAAATGGATTGAATCCAACAGATTTTTTTTTGTTTGCTTAAACATTATTTTTTAAATGGGTATATTTGAGTAGATACACTCTTTATATTTAGAGTCACTGGTGCCTACTGGATTTAAAATCAGCTCATTGAAACCAGAACGTGTGTGTGCATATATATATATATATATATATGTTAAAGCCATTTTTTTTTTTTTGTTATGGCTCTTGTTAATTTGTGGGGTGTGTTGTTTATCCCTGATACTATGGGGTGCATTGAGGAGCCTGGATTGTTTGTTTGTATATATATATATCATAGGTGTCTGTTAGATTATAAATCAGCCCACTCCAAGTAGATATGTTTTGTTTTTTTTTTACTCTACTAGCTCATATAAAGCATTTTGGTATTATTGCTTTTGCAATGCTTAGTGATATTATGTATGGTCTTGGTATTAAGTTTATTGTCAAGAATTGTGAGATTAGCACACTCTCAATGCTTTTTCTTCGTAGCAAGTCCTTTTCTTTCCTGATAAGGTTGATATCTATTAATTCAAAATAATGGTCAGATGTATTATGGTGAACCACCAGTGCTTTTAAAGTGTTGTTATGCAGCATATCTCTGCAATGTTCATATAGTCTTTTTTGAAGTTTCTGCATGCTTTTCCAATGTATAGTGTCTCTACTTTAACCAGCTTACACTAAATCTATTGATATTATCCCTTTCTTTCTTTCCTTTCTGTTTAGATTTGATTCCCTTTAATTTTGTCTTTGAACCACCCCCACAAACATTTGACAGGGGTTAGGGGAATTGTCAACTGTATACATTCCCCAAAAGTAACAAAAGACAGGAAGTTGTATGAAGGGGCCATGATTGAATGGGCATGGCACATAGAGAAAGAGAAGAACAGAGGTCTTTAATAGCTGCTTAGAATTTTTCATCTTATTTCCTTATTAAGGACACCAAAGCCTTAACATAGAGGCTCACATGAGTACATTTTAACAAGAACACAAACAGTGCAGTCCCCATGAATTTATCAGAATACTTTGAACAGGTTCTTATAATGCAATGAGAAGGCGCTACCTTGTGTTCAGAATACCAAATTTGCTTTTGAGCTATAGCCAGCTCAGAGACATGAACACATCCCACTTGATGATGAGAATATAGTTGAGGAGAACAGATACTACACTCTTATTAGGTGGAAGTGATGAAGACCAACACTTTAATCCTCAGCAGAGTACATAGATGCTCTGATCCAAGACAAAAGTACTGGTACATATGTAAATCAGTCAGTCAGTTATGTGCCATGCGTGATACACGCTTAGGCAATCACGTATCTTTCAATACATAACTGATGAGGCAGATTTTTCCCCACAGTTTTCTACCATCTCTTTCTGCAGTAGACCAGTTGCCATCCAAGGCTATAGAACCTGGTCTGTCCTGCTATTTAACCATAGCTTGGGTGGGAGTGAAGAGGAGGATTCATACCTTTCCCAAGGGTATTAGCATGTAATGGATTTGACTGGAATTTGAACTCAGCTCTCTGATTCCACAATCGGAGTCACTATCCATTACTCCACCATGCCTGCTCCATATGTAAATACTCAGATGTTTTTTATGTTTTAAATATTTACATATTTTGATACTTAGAATAATAGTGTTTAGCATAATGAAACTATTTCAAATAGCAGTTACAGTTGCTCTGTAATCATGTAAGCATCAGTTACTCTTATTTTTCTGATGGCACAGAAGTCAAAAGTAAATAAACATCTATGCTCTATATTTCATCTGTTATCTCACTGTAGCATTCATTCCGTTCCAATCTATTTGTTTTCTCACTCAACATGTGAATTACAAATTGGAGATACTAAAATCAAGTACATACATTTAAATTTCTAAAAAGTGTTTAACAGAGGACAGATAATGCAACACTGAAATTCAAAGGTGTATTGGGATAGCAAAAGATGCTTTACAAAAGCTAAGCAAAGTAATAAAAAACAGGAAAATTTTCTCAGAAACAAAAAAAGAATATTGAACTGTTATGCAATATCAGTCAATATTGCTGGACAATCTCATCACAGATGAAGAGATTTAAGGCACCAGAAATGTGGTTCTACAGATGAAGGCTGAGAATAGTATGGACCGAACATGTGAGCAACAACAAAGTTTCAGATAAAATGGAAATAAAAAATACACTTATAATTAGCACCAGAAAGAGACAATTGAAACTTGTAAGACACATAAGGAAAGAGAGCTAAGAAAATTTGATACTCACAGGATATATTTGTTTGTTTGGGGTTTTATGGCATATCAACCACTATGGGTTATTTAATGCCAGATCCAGTATTTACTAGATATATCAAAAACGTATAGTTGTCAACATCATTGGATCAAAAGCGTATAGCTGGCAACTGTTTCAAAAACGTATAGCTGGCAACTGTTTCAAAAACGTATAGCTGGCAACTGTTTCAAAAACGTATAGCTGGCAACATCATTGTTTCAAAAAAATGTATCCCTGGCAACATCATTGTTTCAAAAAAATGTATCTCTGGCAACATCATTGTTTCAAAAAAATGTATCTCTGGCAACATCATTGTTTCAAAAAAAAGTATCCCTGGCAACATCATCGTTTCAAAAACGTATAGCTGGCAACATCATTGTTTCCCATCACATTTTAGGGGTAAGGTGTTAGTATATTTAGTGTAGGCTTTGGGAGGGAAAGTTAATTGTAAGTTGTAATTGATTGGATCGACGGCCTTTTGGTTGGACGTAGTTTATCGTCATACCCAGGACGCGGATGCAGTTTATCGTCATACCCAGGACGCGGATGCAGTTTATCGTCATACCCAGGACGCGGATGCAGTTTATCATCATACCCAGGATGCGGATGCAGTTTATCGTCATACCCAGGACGTCACAGGATATATTGAAGGCAAACGGGAAAGAGGGAAGCAGTGCATAACAAGTTTGTGTAAATGGCGTGCAGAACAAGGATTAGGAAAGATAGCAGATAGAGAAAAATTGCTGAGAGCTACAAAAGACAGGACATTGTGGAGAGTCATGATTGTCAATGTCCTGAAGGTACACAGCACATAGAATAAGATACTGTTACAAATAAGCAGAGAAAGTTGTTTTCATTTGTAATGCTTTGAGGACGATCTAATAAATTATAGAATAGTAATATAATCACCCATGATCCTTGTTTATCAAATAATGATGATTTAAAAGTGGATAATTGAAGCCTTGAATAGAGAAGAACCCTATGTATACTATATTATTTTCCTATACATATGAAAAATTTAATTTATAAAGGAGGCAGAATAAGATGTTAACAGCAATAACTAATAATAAAGTAGAACAATTATAACAATATGCTGTAATAAAAATTACATAATCCATTACAAATAATCCACTAGAAATTTTATGAAGTTCAGACAATTTCTGACAGATTATATGTAACTTGGAAAAGTCAATCATTAAAATTAATCAACACAAAATGTCTGTTATTTTTAATACTAAATATAAAAGCCTACTAATATATAATTAATATCATCAATCTTATTGCCAATATTGTTATAATTTTACTGTCTTGTTATTAAATCTCTGTCTCTCTCTCTCTCTCTCTCTCTCTCTCTCTCTCTCTCTCTATATATATATATATATATATATATATATATATATATATATATATATATATATATATATATATCTCAAAAACTTGTATTAAAAATAAAATAAAAAACGTAAATTTGTAAACCAAATTCCTTTGTAACTAGAGATGTGACCTGATGAAACAGGGAAAATAAATTATAGTCGTGGAACTTTAAGGTTGTCTCTTTTTTTAATATAATTAATTATTATTATTATTATTATTATTATTATATATATATATGAATAAGGTATATTTAGTCAGCAAGTATTCGTCCAAACAAATTTGATTAAAAAGAACCAACAAGGTCTTTTTTATTTTTCATTATACTTTTCCAACTTTCAGATAAGATGTTGAGTATTATGTTCAGAGTTGTGGTTAAACTGTCCAAAGTTTATATTTTGTTATTTTTATTCAAGTACTTTCGACTTTTCAGTCAGTTATTATCAAGAACTGATGTGGTATTTGTGTGGTAGTTTTAACTCCTTTGTCTGCATTTTGGTATTCATTAGGACACTGGACGTTTGAAATGGTCTAACATGATGTGCAGAAGTGATATAATGTTATTTTTGGCTAGGAACTCACGAGTGAGGAGAGCTCAGTGACAGGATGTATTGTTGTCATGAAGAATCCAATTCTTTGCACTCCACAGATCCACTCATTTTCGCCAAACAGTCTCAAAACGCCTCAAAATGTTGCCATAGAACACTTGATTGATGGTCTGACCATGGGGAACAAAATCTTAATGCATAATATTGGGGATGTCGAAAATAATGATGACCATGCTCTTGATTGAGCTGCAACTCTATTGTGCCTTCTTCAGTCAGGGAGATGAAGGGCCCTTCCATTGTGTTGACTGCTGCTTTGTCTCAGGATCGTACTCATAGATCCAACTCTCATCACCAGAGATGATCCTCAACATGAAGGATGGGTCATCAGTGGCACACTGACAAAGATCTTGACAGACTTCTTTCTGCTCAGTGGTCAGCAGGTGGGGGAAAAACTTGGCAGCAACATGCCGCATGTTCAATTCAGACATTAGGATTGCTTGCATGGATCCATTTGACAGACCAACAACATCATCAAAATATTGTTGATTGTCCTCCAATGATCCTCATATACAATCTGATTCATTTTTCATCACATTTCCAGGACTGACACTCATGGCAGATATTTCAGATTGCTCGTCATCTTCCAGAGACATTTTTCCACTTTTGAAGTGCCCATGGCATTTGAAACATTGTGTATGACCCAGTGTCTCATCACCATAAGCTTGTTGAAGCATGCTCAATGTCTCTGTAGCAGAATTCTCAAATTGAATGCAGAATTTTACATTGGCTCTTTCTTTGTTCCAATTTCCTGTACATGACAAAATCGCAGGCTACAGTATACACATAATCACAAAAACACAAATTTTACAACTTGTGAAGTGAATACAGCGATATCACCCAGCAACACTGGTGGATGAAGGTGACTGCTAGCTGTCATTGCATGCACAACCATGTGTTGCCAACTGTTGGCATGTTACAGTACTAATCTGGAAACTTTCTGATACCACCTTGTATTAAACAACCAAACATATGAATGCACACACCAAGTACTGCTCTGATTAACATCAGTTGAAAATTTAAAAAATTATATATATAATTAAAGTGTTGCAAGTTAATCATATACATTTAATTAAATACCTGAAAAAATGTTAATTAATTTCATCAAAATTAAAAAAATTAAATGTTAAAACCAACATTTGGGAGTAATTAGAAAAAATTAAGTGTTTCTACAAATTAAAATCAAATTAATCTACATCTCTTTTTGAATTTAAAATAATCTCAAACCATTCATTTAAAAAAATCTTTTTTGCTTATTGTTCCCAATTATAAACTTTTAAAGATGTTTCCATAAAATCTCCCATATGAGAAAGGGAAAACTACATCTGTCTTGTTTAAACAAGGTAAAAATATATAAAGAAAAAGAAAAAAGAAAGAACTATAATGACTTTTTTAAATATAATAAAATGAGATCATTTGAAGCAAAGAGAAGAGCTAATGTTTTTAACTTGTATCACACTGTAGATTTGCCTTAATTAAAAGTTTAAAATGAGGGCAATTTTCTGGACTTCTTGATTTGGCTAAGGATATTGTCGGTGTATTTTCCTCCCTTTCTTGATCAGACTGAGAGCACCTATTACCACTGGTATTATCGTGGCCTTCATACCTTATATTCTCTAAGTTCCTATTTCTATTTCTTTATATTTAGACAGATTTTCTGTAGTTTCTGAGGAGGTACTTCTTTTGGTGAGGACAGACATGTCAATGAGTACAAAAGTTCTTTCCTTTTTGTCCTCCACTACTATATCATGTCTTGAGCTCTAATTTCTTTATCAGTTTGAATTGGCATTTCCAAGAGAACAGTATCCTTATTATTTTCTGACACAGTTGATGGCTTATGTTCATAGTATTTGTCTTTGGCTTTATTAGTAGTCAGTGAAAATTTTGTTCTTTTGTCAACAAAACTCCTCACAACTTGAGGACCTTTTAGAGAATCTTTCCAAAGTAATGGATGGTATTTTTCTGGAGGTCTACAATCTTGGTCTCAATTCCAATTTTCCCTAAGTGCCCTTTCAAGTTTCTAGGTGCTGTTCTATGAATACTTAATTACTAAAGGAATTACTTCAAAAGTCATGTTCCATAGCTTATTCATCTCCCTGGCCATTCTAAATTATTTTTCAATCTTTACAGTTTCTTTGGAGTCCCCCTTGTATCATATAGAACAACAAAATCAATAATTTGACACTTAATACTTTCCTTATCTATCACAATAATGTCAGGTCTCCATGCTTCAATGAGATTATCTATCTGGACAGAGAAATCCCATAATAATAATAATAATATTATTATTATTATTATTAAATATTTGTTTTCGACAAATTCAAAGAGAATTAATGTAAGATATTTAATGTGTAATTTCAGAATGATATTAGGCAAGAAAGAACATGAAAACTGCATAAAAAGGCCTCAAAATAAATTTGCATAAAAGGGAATGTGATGAACAATATTAGTGGTAATGTTACAAGGAAGGAGAGAGAGAAAGAGAGGCGGATGTGATGAACATAATGAGTAGAAATGAACTGTATGAGTAGAAATGGTACAAGGAGAGAGGGGGAGAGAGAACTAGAGTGCATTGCTAATTTCCATGAATATAATTCTATTTATATTTTAAACCATGTCAAAGGAGAACAGTAACAAAAGTCAAGTGCATTTTTTTCTCTGTTATGCGCATTAATTGAAAAGTTAATAAAAAAAATGCAAATACCATACATGTAATATAGATCTCGAAATGAACACACACACACACACACACACATATATATATATATATATATATATATATATATATATATAAATGAGAATTTGTAATGTGGTTCCTTTTAAGTGATAAGGTGAACATTCTTGTCTTGCTAAGGAAAGAAAAATATTGTATGTTGAGGTTGCTAAGTTTTATGCTAAGAATGAATTTTCTGTCACACATAAATATATATGGGAAGCATATTTCCATATATGTACCTGTGGACATGCATGTGTGTGTATATATATGGATGCATAGATATGGAGAGTACACACACGCATGATGAGGGTGCTTATGCAATATATCTCAGTGCAAGAGCACATGTTATTCAGTATTATATTAGATTGTAGATAATTTTTGAAAAGTTTTTTAAGAAATAATAACTTAAAAAGTAATAACTATAGTGAAACAAAGTCATTTTTAATGGTAATATGATCCATTTCCTTATAAGGAAAATTTGACATTCATCGACTGAACAGCTATTATTACTTTTGGTTAAAGTTTATAAAATCATTTTCTAAAAACAATTTTTCAGGAAAATAGGTTTCTCAAGTCCAGTAGCTGTTATCACTCTTTCCAGTATTGATGGAGAGTTCCTTCCTAAACTTTTATATGAAGTAGTGTGAAAGTCAACATATGAAGTATGTCATTATTTTCTCATCTAACTACATATGGTATCTATTTTAGTTGTTGCTGTTGTTGAAAGTCCTCAAGTGATTTGGTTTCTGTTATTTAGCAGTTCTTTGTGATTCTGTAGCACGATTCCACAAGATTCAAAGGAGGATGGTCTTTGCCAAGATTCACAAGTTTCAGTCACTCAAAGCCATCTTTAACCATTGATCTAAGAAGTTACAATAAAGGTTGGGGATAAAAGTATATGTAAAACAGTATTTTATTATTATTATTATAAGTATTATAGTAGTAGTAACAACAACACTGTTACTTTTATGATTGTGTCTTTGCCAACACTAAAGATTTACTTTAACCATTACCAACCATCTTCTTCTATGTGCCACACCCCTTCAGGACATAGAAAGTTGTGGAGAGCCATGATTGCCTATCTTGTGTGGTTCTTAGAAATTTTTCTCAATTTGCTAAGCAACCTGCCCAGCATTCTGCCATCCATTCATACCAACTCATCAGCTTGCTGCCTTCCCCTATCTCTCTTGCTCTTAATGTGCTCCATGATGGTTAAGTTTTCCAAGCCAACATTTCTTGTTATATATCCAAAGAATTACAGCCATTTTTTTCCTGATTCCGAATTATTAGTGTTCTTTCTATTGCCATTTTTTTAAAACTTCCTTGTTGCTTACTCACTCAGTCCATGGAATTCTCAGTATCCTTCTGTAGAATCACATTTTGGCTGTCTCTATTTTTTCCTCATCCGCAAGAGAAGATTGTCCAGCATCCACTGCCATATAAGGCGATGGATATCATATAACAATCCAGCACTATTTTCTTTGTTTCTAACAAAATAAGTAATATTATGTTTAAAAAATAACAGATTTTAAAAATGGAAACAGATAATTAAGTATATTAAACAAAAATGTATGTAATGTGCTTATCCAGCAGATAATACCTTCCCTTTAGGAGTAGGGCTAGGGTCATTACCTAGCACCTGAGACATCCTCAAAAGGAGAAGTACTTATGGTACTTGAGCAGTTTTTACCTCTAGTCCATACACATATGGGCTCCCACTTTAAACTTGCACATTCCATTTGAGTGGGTATGTGAATAAATATCTTTAGTATATGAGATGTTACAAATTCACTGTTACAATACATTTTACTTCTATGAATACATTCTTGTCCAAAATAAATTTATCAGTATAGGTATACTTGTAAAAGTTTTATGAAATATAGAATAATAATGCTCTTTGGGGAAAGCATGAATCAATCTCTTATTACTCCTGGCTATAGATTAAATAGCAGAGTAGACAGTGTTCTCAAGATTTGGATGTTAGCCAGTCTTGGAAAAGAACAATTCTGAATTCAAAACTGTAGATAAGGCAATAGGAAATCACTCCACTATCTGGCAATTCACAGATAATAATAATGAAAATGAATCTGGGGAAAGTCCTGAATGGATATAGCATTTAGAAAAAGAGAAATTTCTGTTCTAAATATACAATGAAATTGAGTGAATTGATATTAATATCTTATTCCCAAATTTTAATGTCTCACATGTGTGAGTAATGCAACAGTTTTTGGAGCAGAAAGTGGAATCAACGTGCCATATATATGTTTTAAGTCCATCACTATCATTCTTTCTAGCACAAATTGGAGTTTCCTTCCAGGCCTTTTGTTTAAAATAGTATTGAAAGTTAACATCCTGATCAGGGCTGATATATACTACCCATGACCCATTGGCACGCCAGGTAGAGCTTTGCGACGCTATCTTAAAATTTGCTTTTCTTCTACCTACTTTTATATATGTTACAAATTAAACTAAGCACAACTATTAAAGGATGAAAAATTTTCATGGATTCTGATGTCATTCTGAGGTCTTTTTTTCTCATCCAAATCCATGAATTTGTTTGGCTCATGCTAAGTCTCAAAAAAGCACAATATAAAATTCACTATTTTTTTTATTCATAATGCTGAATGTCTCAATATTATTCAACATTTTAACAAGAAAAAAAATCCAGTTCAATTCCCATGGCCTTATTGATGACATTTGCAACTTTTTAATTCCCTAAAGAGAAGAAATTAAATAAAAAGAAACTCCTTGGTATCAACAGAGTTATATAATTATTCATCTTGATAAATTAAGTGAAAGATGAAGAAAGTGTAACCGGTGAAGAAGGTTTCAAATTACTAATGGAAACTTGATCCATTTGAAAGCATAACAAATATAGGAGTGTCAATTTTAAGAAACTTCCTGGATATAAATCTCTAATTGTTAAGCTGCTGCTGCTGCTGTTTGACTTATATCAATACACGATTTGTTCATTCACTGCAGCAGACAATATATCTGGAGTTTTCTCTCAATCAATAATTCATAGAAACAAATGGAGTGCAAGACTCTACACTCTTCTTATTGTTTAGCAAAAGAATTTCTTTAAGTAACAGTTTTCTCAATGCAGTGAGAAAGAGAGAGGTAAATTTTATTACTGCTAACGGGGTTATCTGGTGCTGTACAGGTTAAGATAACTTTTGAAGTATTAAAAAAAAAAAAGAAAGAAAAAGTATTTCTTTTGACCAATCTGCTTTTATCCCTCAAGAGGTATTATTTGGGGAAGGATGTTTTATTATAGATTTTTAAAGTGCAGGACAAGTGGCTTTGATTTAGGCATGCCTGCACTCAGTAAAACCTCAAAATATATAAAGGTATCTTAAAATTTCTCTTTCTTCCAATTCTAAGTGCAGGTTGTTAAGGATATGAATATCTTAACCAGATTGCTTCTTTTTTTTTTTTCCTTTTTGCCATTGTAAACCATAAAGTACATGATATAACACTCTATATCTAAATTAAATCCTATGACGAGTATTTAGTATAAATTTAAAGAAGAATCTGCGATATTATCGGTCCTAACGTATTTTGGCTTCAGTCACTTTCCTACCACTGTAACATAGCTCCAATGAGCCATTTCTATAAATATTTTCTTGTCAATTGTTCTGATGGTACCACACTTCACAAATTTAAGTACAAATTGGCTTTTAGGTCTCATTATTTCACTGTTGAAATTGCTAGATGAAACCATAAGTTCTATTCTAATAGTTTCTTCTCTCACATTTTTCATTTGTGGAAATCTTTTCTAGCTTCTTGCTTTCCTGTCAACTATAATCTTCAAAGATTTAAATGCAATCTTAATCATCATTTTATGTCTTTTTGAATTTGGTACTTTTATTGTCTTTTCGACACAATAACATTTTTTCAGATTCTTTCACTCTCAACAGCCCCTAGTGTCTTAGTAGCTTTATTGCCTTGCTTAGGGTAAAATGATTTTTAAAAAAATGTAAATTATTGTCAGGAACAATTTTATTCTCTAGCAAATTTTAATTCTTCATTGTCACTCAAGTATTTGGTGACAGCAATTGGGAGTTCAATCTCTGGGCTTGGTAGTACAGATTCACTAAGTTGACGGAGGGTGAGAAATAACTGAGCAATATTAAAATAAGAACAAGATAAATTATTCCCAGACATGGGCAATGGAACAAGAACAATCTACCCTTGCAGATTAAATAATGGATTTTGAAGGTTACCCAGATCGCACAATAGCCAGAACTTTGCGATAACAACTCCAAAGATGAGGACATTAGTTCAAATAGAAATAATGTAAATATTTTTACTCACCTTTAAATATGTGTTTTCTATGAATCATTAACCTTCCATTAGTACTGTGAGGCATTGTAACAGTATTAGTTGTGTGGGGTTTTTCAAACACCTCATTTAAAATAATACAAATGCATCATTTAGTTATTAATTTTCTTGTCATAAATTGTTTTGAGTGTTATTCTTGGTTTTTATAGGAAAAACAAAAGGTTTTATTTTGAAATATTGAATTAAAAGGCCAATACAGAAAAATGAATCTGTAATTTTTAAAAATTTAAATATGTAAAAATAGGTTTAATTTTTATCATCAGCAAACAAATAAAACTGTTGTAATTCATACAAATATTAAGACTAAGACGAGAACTTCATAGTTACTTGACAGATGTAATCAGAAAGTTACTTGGCTAATTGTGAAAATTTGACTTGCCACTTACTAAATATTAAAGAAAAGCATTTTGTGTTGTGTTCAAACACTCCCTAGTACTAATGACACAATGTGGGGGTAATTTCACTCTTTTTTGAAAAATGGTTACAGTTGCTCTATTTTAAAGTGTACCTATTAACTATCAAAAAAGAAAAAACAAAAAACAAAGTGTAAAACATTTATAAATACAGTAATGCTCTGAGATACAAGTTTAATTCATTCCAAGATCAAGCTCGTAACTCAAAACACTCGGATCTCAAATCAATTTTCCTTACTGAAATTAATGGGAATATTTCCAATCTGTTCCAGGCCCCTAAAAATTCACTACTGCTATTTACACTTACTTACTTCAGACCCATATTGTCACTAAAGGAATTTTGCAAAATAATGGCAAAAACCCAACCCAACACGATAGAGATCCTTCCAAAAGCAGAGGTGAACAAGTGTATTGCAGATGCTTAACTGAAACTTGCTCATATCTCAAAGCAAAAGAATCGGCCAAATTCTGGCTCATATCTAAAAAACTTATATGTCAGTACACTTGTATCTCAAAGATAAACATAAAACCTATATATATATATATATATATATATATATATATATATATATAATAAATGTGAATGTCAGTGTGTCACTCTGCCACACTTTTTCAACTTTACTCCTAGAGGCCGTAGCTCAATATATATAATTATGAAATCAGGCTGACTGTAAACAAATTAAAAACATTCCGGGCTAGACTTTTATATGATAACAATTTTTATAACTTGGAAATAAATTTGGGAATAATTGAAATTAATTGCAAAATCAAGCAAAAGTCACCCATGAAATAAAAATTATTGTTTGTACAGAAAGTAAGGACCTACATACATCAAACTGTCTATAAATTAAGTAGCGGGAGAAAAATTATCATTGAACTTTTAAAAGATAAGCTTAAATATTAATGCAATACTTAAATACAGTGATTAATTTTGAGTTCTTCTGTAGTTTATTGTAGTGTATTGCATCTACTCCTCCCTACGTATTGTGATGAAGGCCTAATCAAGAGCCCTCTGATGGAGCTAACTTAAATGCTTTCCCAATAGGGTGGCTATTAAGCTAGTATACATATATATATATATATATATATATATATATATATATATATATATATATATGAATCAAATAATAAGAATCAGTAAACTCATACTTTCATTAATAACTAAAACTGGAGAATTCACTTGATAAAATGATTTTTCTTTCTTCCGAGTACACAATTGTAATTTGTTCTCAATTATTTTTTGTTTTATTTTTTGTTTTTGCCAAACATGATACAAAACTGATAGAAACATGTAGGGACCTGTTTCTTAGTCATTGCAGATAAAAGAATTTTTCCTTGTAAAGCCATTTTTCTTTTAAGTTTTACCATTGTTGCTAATTTCAGTTGTTTTCCTAATACTCCAAAATTTGTTAAGAACTCCATTACAAAATTTAAAAAAAAAACAGAAGAAAAAAAGTTATTTAGAATTTGTTCTTTTCATTTGTAGCTTGATTCTTTGCAATGTTATTTCCATTCTGACTTAAGAACACAAATGTTTTCATTATCTTTCCACCTCATTGTTTATATGATGAAAAACAAAAGACAACCAAACAATAGTTGGACAAAAATGTAAATAAATAATGCCTACATCTATGCAAGTGTTCCTTCTGGATAATAATATTGGATTGAAAGATAAACAGTTTTTATATTTATGTAATACTATCAAACACATGATAACCAGTTACATAGAAATTCATACCTGCCCATCAGTTAATTTTCATATGAAAAATGAAGGTAACTTAAAAAATCGTGCTTGTAGATAATAAATATTTACAAACAAGACCTTTGGGTCATTCTATCCTTATTTTAAATTTTATTCATTATTCATTCTTAAAGCATTATTATAATTACAAGCATAATTTTAGAATCATCTTCATCTATGTAAACAAATTATAAATTTGTATTCATTATAGACAGAAAAAAAATGAAAGAATGTACAATGAAGCTAAAATTCTCATCTTTACTATTTCAATGACAATATTTCGGCCAGTACTTTTCTGACCCTTATCAGGTATATGCCACATCTGATAACCTTCCAGAAGCAATAAACAGGACTCTTTATTTCATTGAAAGTGATATATATCAAATTTATTCTCACATCTACAATCTTTTGTAGTTATTGACTTCAGAAGACTTCCCTCTTGTTTCATGATTTTTCATTTGGGGTCTATATGAACTTTCATAAGTTTGTCTTTCCTCTCATTTTCACTTCACATATACCAGCAAAACAAGTTTTTGTAGGCGGCCTAAGACAAGGATTGAACTAATAACTCCAGGGTTTTCAGTATGACAACGTAAACAAAAGATTTTTTTTCTTAACATATTTTTCAGAATTTTATTTGCACAACTATCATCATTTTTGTATTATAAAACCAAGTGGTACCATATTTAATAGCATATAAGATACCCCAACCCCATCGATATATAACAGTATAGAATTATGGAGTTACAGTAAATATAAGTACTGATAGCCTGTGATATCTAGGTACGAACTTGTTCCTCTCAGCTTCACATATAAGCCCCCCCCCCAATATATATTTTAGCCATCTTTGGTCAGTTTGGTTGATTTTTCAAAACTCAACCCTTGTTAGATTATATAATGTTGAAATCAGTCTTTTTTAATTATTATATTTAATTTTTAATCATTTATGTGTTTTTGAGTAGGTCAGTACTAGTTGTTTATATTTACTTGATGGGTGGCAGTTAGAGTGGGGGGAGTTTTACTACTCTGTAATTCAAAATCAAATATAGTATATTTTGCCAAGATTTGAACCAAGAATTTTGACTTACTTTTATTATTAATAATGTTATTTCCATCATTAATATTTTTTTAGAATGTTATTTTTGTGACTGCATTTCCTCGTCTATAAAACATATTTTCTAACATCATTTTTTAAAATTCTGCTCATCATAACTCATCCTTATTCTTTAGCTGTATGTACAGCTTTAGCCTCTGGTGATCTGCCCTCCAATCACAATATGATATCTGAATTTGGATACATTATTTTTAGAAAGAGTACTGAACTGTTGCACAATGTCAGTCCTCCTATATAACAGTGAATGCTGAACAATTTCCTCACAAATGAAGAAGAAACTCGAAGCAACAGAAGGATGCTGGGAATACTATGGAATGAACATGAAGTTTTAAAGAAAATTGGTTTGGTCTGTTTTACGGCATATCAACCTCAATGGGTTATTTAATGCTGACAAGATTTTCATTGCTAGTAATATTTCTTTTCAAAAATGTATTGCTAGTAATATTTTTTTTTCTTCAAAAATGTATTACTGGTAATAATTTTAAAAAAATGTATTACTGGTAATATTTTTTTTAAAAAAACATATTGCTGGTATTAAAACCTATTATTACACTTTCATAGGGTTTTGACCCCAGTTTGGGGGTTAACTATTTGCCCATAGCTGGGACCGTAACAGGTGCTACCACTCTGTGCCAGTGTGGACCTGGGAAGAGGCCTTGTTGCTGGATGCAGTTTATTGTCATACCCAGGACAGAAAGAAAATTAGAACAAAATGGATACTTATACATAACAAAAAAGAGATAGTTGAAATTTCTAGGGCACATAATGAGGAAAAAGGGCTTGGAGAATTTGGCCTTCATAGAATATATTGAAGGCAAGGGACAGAGGAAAACAGCACTTAGCCTACCTTACGAGCTGGTATAAATGGTTGGAAGAACAGGGTTTAGGAGGGATAGCAAAAAGGCAAACTTTACTAAGAGCTACAAAGGACAAGAAATTATGGAGAGTCATGATTGCCAATGTCCTGAAAGGACATGACACATAGAAGAAGAGAAAGTCTTGCAGGTAGAAAACAAAAACAGTACTTTTCATTCATCATATAATTTTTGTTAGTTAACATATTTGTTATGTCCTGCTAATACCTTAGAAATAATGAACTATTCCATTTTGATCATGAGGAAAGATTGAAAAAGATGCAATTTGGTTTCAGTGAGAAAAGAAAGAAAGAGGAGGACAATAATACCAATATCAAGAGAAAAATAATCCTTTTCAGTGAAATAGAAAAACTTGTCTTGTTATAAATTTCAATTTTTTTTATTTGTATCCTCTTACTTCTTTAAATAACCTACATTCACATTTATGATTGATTGATTTTTTTTTCTATGGTTTATTAACTCTGCAGGTTATTTAAAGCCAGAAAATATTTTTAGATTGTAAGAATTTTTTTGGCCGTTAATAAT
This sequence comes from Acanthosepion esculentum, assembly GCA_964036315.1. Taxonomy (NCBI): domain Eukaryota; kingdom Metazoa; phylum Mollusca; class Cephalopoda; order Sepiida; family Sepiidae; genus Acanthosepion; species Acanthosepion esculentum. The sequence continues at coordinate 58,743,343 of OZ038490.1, forward strand.
GATTTAGTGATACAAGTCTTACTAATTAATCTATAGCTATGGAAGAAGAGGTGGATTAATATCTTTCCCCGGGGTATTTGCACATAAGTGAATTTAATGAATTAGAATTGGAACTCATCTCTCTGATTAACAATTCCAAGCCATTATTCATTGCACCATCTGCACACCCAAGCTTACAGCACCTAGTATTCCCAAGTGGTCACCCATCAAGGAGGTACTGACCAGTCTTGACATTGCTTAACTTCAGTGATTGCATATGAACCGGTGTTTCAGTGTGATGTGGCTGTAAGCCCTTATATTTATGTTTGTTATTGCAATATTTTGTTAATATTGTTAAGCTCAAATATTGGACAATACAATAGGGGAATTTCCCTGTCTATTGAACTCACAAGGAATTTATTTAATTATTAACTTAAGAATTATGATTCATCATAAAATTGAAATAACAAAACGGTGAAATTTTCACAAGTATTTCTAGTCGTTATTAATATCATTGTTGCTTTTATGTTGTTATTACAAAACAGTGATTAGAGCAAAGAAAAATATAATAATGTTGATAATAATGATGAGGCAGGTAATAAGGAAAATAATGGTGGTTGTCATAGCAATAAGAAAGATTGTGACGGTGGTCTGTCTCTTCATTTGCCCATCAGCTGCTCATGGATGAGAGAATTCATCCCTGGCACATCTTATCTTTTCTCTACATATGTGAATGAATATATATATATATATATATATATATATATATAAGGAAAAAAAACATTATGTACATTATCATGAACAAAATGCATTCGCACCATGGAAGCATTATCCACTAGAACTTAAATATTATTTTGGATTATACTTATAATATATAGTTTTAACCCACGGCACAGCTAACTTTGTTTTCGTTTCTTTTTAGTCTCTTTCCATCCGTCTATCCATCATTTTCTCAGTTTGTCATTTAAATGCCTTTTTATTTACCTAAGACTTGAAGGTGTGAAAATTACATTACTTCCAAACAATTCCCTTTCACACCTGCTTTCTTTCTGGATTTGTAATCATTACAAAATAATAGAAAAAAAAGAGAGATAGAGAGAAATAAAGAAAGACAGACTAAATCTATTGTTGGATTATCACATGGTTTTTAAAACGTCATTTGTTTCATATAAAAAGTTCCCACTCTACTTCTATCAATATGTTAAGTCTATTTAATTCTCAAAGAATTGTATCTATGTGTTCTCTGATTTTATTATGATGATAATGATATTTATTATTAGTTTATTCATACTGACAAAAGGCATATTTTGTTAAGTAACTCAGTAATGTAGTTTCCCTGTGCCTTTTCTATAAATATTTTCATGCCAATTGTTCGGCTGAGCTTTAGTACCTACACTTTATAAATTTAAGCACAGTAATAGATTGTCTGTTAGGTCTCATCATTTTATAGTTGAAATATCTAAATGTAACTGTAAGTTCTATGCTAACAGTTTCTTCTCTCACACTTCTCACTGGCTGAACTCTCTTCTGGCTTCTTGCATTCCAGTCAACTTTGATCTTCAAAAATTTATATGCAATGTCAATCATTATCTTCTGTCGTCCTACTTCCTGTTCTTTTATTGTTCTCTCTCCGTAATAATGTTTTCTTTTCTTCATATTCTTTCACACTCAGTAACCCTTTGTATCTCAGTGACTTCATTGCCTTGCTTGGGGTGAAATGATAAAAATGATGTCATAAGAAGTTTCCACATGTGGGTTTTAAATATATAATTATGCATAGTACCAGTCAAAAGTGACAGGATTATTATGTACACCAGCATTTATGCTAAGGATCAGAGTAGTATCTGTGTCATCTGCCTAACTTAAAATTTGCATATTTAATTTTACCATGATGTTCAAGCAATAAAATGGTAGCATAATGAATATATCACTTGACTGCTTATCACCTGGTCACTTGTTCAAATCAGGGCAACATTCATTTGTTGTTTTATATATGTTTTTGATTTATTATAGAAAAAAGGTAGACAAAAAATTACATTTTTTTTATAAATCATTTCACCCCAAGCAAGGAAATAAAGCTACTAAGCGTTACTGATAATGGAAAAAAAACTGAAAAAATGTTATTGAGTAAGAAAGACAATACAAAAACAAGATGTGAAAAAAAAAAATGATGATTGATATTTGAAAAATAGAGAGATTACCTACATTATAGTTATTTATTACATTTTGGAATTTGTTTAATCTCAAACTGTTCCATTTCTGATAGTATATTTTATTGAATCTAGTGAGTTTTGGAAGAAAATTATGTACACATTTCAATCATGTTTGAATTCATTAACAATTGCAGAGATAAACTCTGTAAGTGGCATATTCTAGAAAATAAACAGTATATTTCTTCAGTCTTTTATAATTTCAGTAGTACTTGAAAAGTTTTAAATGGTCTGATCTGAAAAATAAAAGTTGTAAGTAACATGTTCTGAGAGTAGAATAAGAATATTTTATTTACTTTTACTCTTTTGACTAAGATCAAATTATAGCACTTGTTGCTCTTTAGGACACACACACACACACACACATTAAATTTTTATTTGGCATCTCACCATGTAGCTTAAAAACCATTACTATCATAGAAATTTTGATCCTCATTAGATGACCCACAGTTTTAGCTTTGTGGCAGATGGAGCTAAGTTTAATTTATATCTGAATTTCTTTTAGTGAGTGAAAGTATAGGTTCATGAATTTAGTGACATAGTAATTACAAGTTCAATCCCTGGGCTAAGTAATAGATACTGAAACTCAGTGGAAACAGAGTGCCCAATAAATGAGCATTACTAAAAAATAAGAATGAGATATCCTGAGGCATAGACACTGGGATGAGAACAATCTACCCCCTGTAAATGAAATAATGGGTTTAGCTCAAAATTCCCTGAAATTTACTAAGTGCATCATACCATGGAGCAATCAAACTATTACTACTAATATTACTATGTGTTGTGTCCCTTCCAGATGTGGACGATCATAGCTCTCCACAATTTCACATTCTTTGTAGTCCTTAAAAGTGTTTGACTTTTTACTATATCTCCTAATCCCTGTTCTGCCAATCACTTACACAAGCTTGTTAAGTAGGTTTTTCTTTGCTTTCCACTGTTCCTCTTGCTTTCAATATGTCTTGTGAGTGTTAAATTTTCCAAGTCTTCTTCCCTCATTATACACCCTAGAAATTTCAATTATCTCTTTCTAATTCCGAGTAGAAGTGTCCTTTTTGTTTCCATTTTCTCTAAGACTTTGTCATTGCTCACATGTTTCATCCATGGTATTCTCAGCATCCTTCTGTAGAATAACATTTCTGCTGCATTAGTGAGTTCAGTTCTCAAAGGAAAACCCTTCACTTTTGACCTTATGTTAGACAAGAATGAATGCCTTGCCATATTGAAGTGTCTAGCAAGGTCATGTTACCAACCAAATTTCTCAATTCTCATTGGGTACTTCTCTCTTGTAACCTTGTGCCAAACTAGGCAAAGCATAGTCAACACTAAAAAATAGTCAATACTAAAAATTAATTTTAGTAAGTTGGCACAGTTTCTGATTACTTACCAATGTGATAGTAACACTGGTACTTCAATTAACTATTTAACAGATTTACTTGAAAGTAATGAAAAAGGGGTAAAGTTCAACATATGTAACCACCAAAAAAATGGTTGGTGTCTCAAAAGGATTATTTTTCTCTTGATATTGGTATTATTGTATACTCCCTCAGCAATTTTTAATTGTTTTAAAAAGCTATTTTTAGAATTTTATTAATTTATGCATTCTCTTTTGTCTTGAGAATTGGCAGCAAAAGTATAAAACACTATTTTTGTAAATAAACAGTCTAATAAATAATTAGTGTTTAACATGTTTTCAATTTTTTAGTAAAAAAAAGTGTAAGTCCAGATGTTCTCAACCTATTTTAGCAAATTTATGTGGTGAGAGCAAATGAAAAAAATTACAGAAAATGCATTTTTTCAAAATTTGTAATTAGTTACTTGTAGTGTTTATTTAAATTTTCTTCTTCGCAGACATTTTTATAAAGATTATTTATAAAAGAAAAAGAATTTTTCTGTTATTATAAACTTAGCCAATAAAATGCCATAATTTATCCATGTCTTAAATTATTCTCACTTGCAAATAAAATGAATAGTAATTTTAGTATTACATTGTACTTATAAAATACCCCAAACTTAAATATTTCTCATTTTTTCATAGTATGGGTAAACTAGCATGCACACACACATATATTATATATATATATATATATATATATATATAATCAGTGGTGATTCTAGGTCATCAATGTTTGTCAGGCTCATTACAATCTTTAACAAAATATACTATTGGTATAACTTAGAGGCTAAAATAATTCGTTTACTCTAACTAAAATATACAATTTTTAAAAATCTCTGTGCATAAAATTTAAAAAAAAAACACATCATGGTATTTTAATATTAATTGTAATAATTCTATAAAAATAAACATTTATTTTTAAAAAATTTCCAGACATGTAAAAAAAAAAGAATGAGGACAAAAGCTTTGATATGTTTATCTGTTTATTGCCCCCTTTCCATTTTTTATTGTTCTATCAAGTCACTAATGGTAGAGGTGGGAATAGTTGACTGATATCATATCTCCTCAACACTACACCAGTCATACTCCTCACCCTAACTCTCCAGATCATGAATTAAGGCTGCCACTTTCTTTGAGTTTTGCTAAATTTAATTTGCTCTTATTCATTTGATACATTCTGCTAAAAAGAAACCTTACACTGTATAGAATAAATTAATAAAAATGGGCATTTGAAAACAATAACTTGAAATAAAAATGTGTTCTTTCAAAAACAGGGTATACAAGTCATTAGAGATTTTTAAAAGAGTATTTATAAAATTAAAGTAAGAAATACATTACTTATTAAGCATAGGGCTCAGATTTATGTAGCCTGACTAGACACATTAATTTTTTAATTCATTTTTTTTTTTTACTTTCTTTGTTTTTCTTATTTCTTTCTTCTTAATTATGAACAATATCAACAAAATGTATTTTAGTCACTATTTTGAGACATGGAGTTAAAACATTTAATTTTGGATCCAGCTGAAGTCAAGAATCAAAAACTCTGAGAAAGATTTTTGTTGCTTTGAAATAGATATGCTTGAAAGCCCCCCCCCCCACCAACCAGAGTCGCCATATATATATATATATATATATATATGAGACAAACTGGAAAACTTTTACATACAACACATTTCCTCTCTGTGTGGTAGGCATCTTCAGATTAGAATAAAAGACAAAGCCTGTGGGTTGTAATTTTTGTGGAAGGGAACTTTATCAGATAAGGCAGCCAGAAAATACACTTTTGCTCCATAGTACCTGATGAAATTATCTATTATCCATCCCTCAAAAATTCCAATAAACTTTCCTTACACAGGTTTATCTTTCATACCAACCTGAAAATGCTTAGCACATAGAAGTTAAACATGTCTACAAGAATTTTCCACTTTGTCTCATAATCCCCACTTTTGTTCAGATACCATTCTACATCCTACTAACACCCACACACATGTATACATGACAAAAGGAAAACTTTTCTTTACCTATTTTATCAAGTCAGATGTCCACCAGAGGACAAAATGCATCATTAAAAAAGTTTTCCTTTTGTCTATATTCATATTTATATCTGAATTTTTACACACACACACACATATATATATATTATATATTATATATATATATTTACACACACAAGCAGTTTTGTACATTTTACCAAAGTCAGAACTGTAAAAAAAAAAAAAATATATTACTACACTCACAAAAACAAATTTTAATTAAGAAAAATAAAGTTATTCAATATTTAAATTATTCATGACAAAGCATAAATCACTTCTTTTTTTTAATAGAAGTCATTGAATTTTTGAAACAATGAAATATTTAAATTTTGTCTGGAATATTTCAGATTTTTGTACTGTGTTTTCATATTACTGTAAGATTATAAAATGTCTAGAAACAGACTTAGTCTATTCCACTTTGGTTTTTTTTCAGCAATGGAAAACTGAAATAAAATGGTTCAATCATTGAAAGGTTTCTCTCATTTCTTTGAAATATATCAATAATAAATGTACAAATATTTTTTAAGTCACCAAATGAAGACAAACACATAGTATCTCTCTCTCTCTCTCTCTCTCTCTTGTCTGTGTACTGTGATGAAATGTTGAATTATGGGAAAAGTCTAATTTTGCACTGAGTGAGAAAAACTACATTTAAAATGATAATATTGATATAGATTTATTTGTGTATAGTATGCCAGTCAAAGAAGATCAAATAATACTGAACAAAACACAATTAATAATGAAAAGTCAACAAAGACAAGGATGTTAGTTCAAAATAAATAAATTGACTGCATTATTTAAACAGCTTTTCAATCAAAAGAAAAGTGTTTATCAAAAATGTTTACATTTTACAATAATCTAAGTTTCTTTTTTTCCCCTCTTTTACCAAATATTATCTTTTATTTTCTTTGCAGAATGGCAACCTCTTATAGAAGAAGAAAATAAAAAGGAGAAAGAAAGTAAATCAATCAAAAAGTTATGTTGTAATCAGTTACCAGTGGTAACCATTGCTTTCATTCATTCAACCATACTTGAGAAAGTTGCTTAAAGTTTTCATTAGAAAGTGAAAATTCAGATTACACTCTGAATAATGAGAGGGAGGGATAAGAATTATGCTGATGATGGGATATGATTTTTATAAAAGTTATCTGGCATCTCTATAAGTGTTTTATAAGACCAAAACATTGTAATTTTGATTTCATATCATTAAAAGATTTTAAAGCCAGTTGAACATTTATTTTTGGTAAATGATTTTGGTACCATCAGTATGAATGCCATTCAAGGAAATTTGTACATAACTATTAATGTTTCAATTTCTTAAATTTTTAATACAAAATGTCTATTTCTGTACATATACATATTTATTTGGCACCTCTGTGTGTGTGTGTGTGTGTATACATACATACATACATACATACATACAAGGTAGTAATCTGTTGGTATAATCCAAGTGAGTTTTATATTAAATGTTAAAACTGACTCACAAAGAGCATTCAATGTTTATTTACATTAAACAGAGCAAAATTTTTCATACAACTGGAATTAAGGTACCATTAGTTAATGAGCATTTTCAACTGTGAATTTTAAAATTTAAAATTCACAGGATTTTTCAAACTCTTTATGGTGTCAGAAAATGGTCATTAATCAATGGTACCTTAATTCCAATTGTACAATATATATATATATATATATATATAAGTGATTGACAGTATTTACATTAGTCGGACTATTGTCCTCATCTTTGTCGCCATATTTGTCACAACATTTCGGCCGTTGTACGCTCCGGCCTTCTCTGAAACGTTGTGACAAATATGGCGACAAAGATGAGGACAATAGTCCGACTAATGTAAATACTGTACATAATACCTCATCTCAGAAATATAGACACTCATAAGTGATTTAAGTCAACATTTAGAAGTGACAAATTGTTTCATGCTAAATGCAATTGTGTTTAACATGTAACAGTCTGTCACCTCTGAGTGTTGACTTCAAATGTTCACTTTTATATTTACATACACTCGCTGATATTGAACACTTTATCCCATAAACATAGCAGACCTAAAACTAAATAAAAATATATGTCTAAAAATACAATATGAATAAAGACAAAAGGAAATCATTTTTTACCAACACACTTCATTCTGATTGGGTTTTTTTCAAATAAAATCCTTTCATTTACCTTGATGAAGTTTATACACATATATATATATATATATGTTAATTTATTTTGCTTAAATGTTATTTTAGATGGATACTCATATTCAAGTAAATGGTCGGTTTATTTAATTAAACAGTATTCTATTTAATTACACTGACTGGCCTGAATATATATATATATATATATATATATATATATATAATTAAAATATATTGCACATAGAGTGCTGGTGTTAATAAAACAGTGTTCGATGTGATACAACAGAGTTATTAAGTATATATTAATAAATATACATATTATCCCCGACCGATAGCATCAATACTTAAATCTACACATAATATTTTAATTACAAAATATATACAATATAAGGGTGTATTATACACCCTTACATATGAGGAGGTGCTGAAAATATCTCAGCCCTACCAAGAAATCCTTCCAACTGAAATTGTAAGCTGAGAACTTTTCAGCACCCCATTGTAAATTTGTAAATCTGCATCAGGATATTTTCTGAGATATTTATACAA
>OZ038490.1:58756639-58909139 GCA_964036315.1 Acanthosepion esculentum
AAATTATATTCCTTGAATTCTTCCTTAGGAAGAGTAGTTTTTAAGGGGGAGATTGATGAATGAAAGAAAAATGTATGCTTCTAAAACTGATCGTTTTGGAATTTTCTCTTTACAACATTAATATTGGCTAATTATCAATTTGGAATAGAGTGCTGAGAATACTTTATTTAGTGCATTTTATTCACTAAATAAATACCTCATATGTACAATACTTTATTGCTTTCTTTGAAGGCAAAGTTTTTTTAACCCACTAAGTTAAAAAAAGATTTGCTCTAGATCAACATATTCTTTTTACATCAGGTGTTTAACTATGGGTTCAGCAGAGTTGGATCAGTACAATTTACACTTAGAAAAAATAAAAAGTTCAAATCTTGTAAAAACTAAAGTTGAAGAAACCTATTCCTGGTTGTTCTGTGTTAAAATATAAACAAATAGCCTATATGTTTTTTTTTTCAGAATGTGGGCAATCATTACTCTCCACAACTTCCTGTCTTTTGCTACTCCTAATAATTATTGTCCTTTTTACTTGTTCTCCCTTTCAAACATACTATGAATAAAACAATTTATACTGAAGTGTTTAGCAAAAGTCACAAACTATTGAAGTAGTGAGCTAATTCAATCCTCACTGGATGTCATAGACTTGTGGCCTAGTTCTGTAAAAGAATGCGTTTCAATTTTCACCATATCTTTTAATACATTTGAAAGGAAAGATAAACAATGCTGAAAATTATTGGGATGCTGGTGGGGGGTGATGATGATGGCAACGATGATGATGATGAAAAAAAAGAAGCAAAAACCACAGTGTGAAAAAGATCAGAAGTGATTCTTGGTTATCAATTCTGACAGCTTCAGTCTAGACTGTCTCATCTGTGGCCCTGTATACTCTCTATGTATGATGTAGTCATCATCCATAAGTGCTTCAATACTCAAAGGAGGTGAAGAGAAGAGGAATGGGAATTCTACCCACACCATACTCCAATCTCTCTCTCTCTACCAATTCTGTCTCTCACCTTGCAGCACCCACTTCTCTTGATGGGCACTCATTTTATTATACAAGGATTGGCAACTTCACAAGTTAGGGTGGCATTTACACTCATTTTACACACCCGCTACTCCATCCCGGGTTTCATTCAGAGCCCGTGGCTTAATAACACAGAACAGATTCATGATTTCATCTGCCTCCCACCCCCACCCCTCTCCAGAAAGATATTTGCCTCAGGGAAAAATAAATGAAGAAGTGGGTTGGGATGACATAGGGTACCGAGAAAAAAAATAAAAAGCTATATATATATATATATATATATATATATATATGTATGTGTGTGTGTGTGTGTGTGTGTGTGTGTGCACAGACATTTTTTTTATTTTTTCATTTCTACAAAACAATGAGTGATGTCACTATTTCAAGTAGTTGATGTGGCAGGCTTACATTTCCCCCATGTTGCTAACCCTTTCTCTTGCCCACACAGGTGCCCAAGTCCCCTGCTCAGCCCAAGTTCGTAGTGTTTTCCTTATGCACTACTTGGTCCCAATTCCCTTCCCTGAGGGGAGAAAAAGTTTGAAAGAGAAAAGGAATTCAGCATGCTTAAAAAAGCAAGTTGGAAAGATGATTTGCTTGAACAAGCGTGTGCCTCATTTCAAACAGGTACAACACTTTGATCGTAATTGAAGAATTTTTCAGTTCATACTTATTTTGTATAGAAATAGTTATGATGATTCTTCATGGAATTATTTGAGTCAGAAAGAAATATGTACACAGAAACACCTAAAGGAAAGCATTCTACACAGTTTTTGTCCTTACAACAAAGTATCTTGGATCTTGGTAACAAATGAATAGTGGGAAGTACTGGATCAAAAATATTTTAAACTGTTAATCATTGACCAACGTTTACTCATAAAATTTTTTATAAGCATTTCTTGTCTATGTATTGTATACAACTCTATCAATTTAACAGTTACAAACAATAGGATCTTTTCTGTTAACTCACCCAAAAAAAAAGGATTCATATTTACTAAACTTTACACCAAATTCTCCCAGAGTGAAGCCCTTCCATTGCACTCTAGTTGGGTTGAGTTTTGTGATTGCCCCAAATGTGGGCGACTCGTGCACGCTATTTCTGTATGTGGTCGACGTTCATGCTCACCCTGATAAAAATGCCAAAAACAAATTCTTTTTTTTAATTGTAAAAAATTCCTTATAAGTATCATCCACACTTACGAAAAGTGAATAGCTCCTCGATTTGTGGTAATTTTTCATTCTGAGGATTGGAGTTGCTGTGAGGCAAGCTAAACAAATTTTGATTTAAAATTTATAATTTCAAAAATGCCAAAAATTAATTTAAAATACAAACTTTGATTTAAAATTTATAACATCATAAGAGTGCCAAAAATTTAACAAGAAAAACAAACTTTGATTTAAAATTCGTAATTTATTTTTAATATTTGCAATAAGTAACTTTACAATATTTGGGGTGAATCAACAGAAAAGATCCAAAGTAATAAACTATATGTCTATTATTAATGCTTTTGCAGATCTACAAACTCATCAATGGCAATAAATAATGAAATCAAGAAAATGTAGTCATGTTTAAGATCAATAAATAACAAGTATAAATGAAATAATGGTAGCCATATTAAAAAAAGTCACTGCTTTTAAAATGAGAATTATCACAAAAATAAAAATTGCATCTTAGATTGTAAAAAGAAGAACTGTTATAAATCATTAAAAATTTAAGAGAAATGTTGATAAATAAAAACTATCTTTTGAAATAATTATTATTTCTAAATGCTCATAAGTAAATCAAAATTCTCTTTTCTAAATTGTTAACATCTGCCTTTTTCTATTTACACCAAAAAGTCATCTCCAAATCCAAGAACCCCATAAATGAGAGATTTTTTTTATCAAATGTGGTCTAATGGAAGAAGAAGAAATAATAATAATAATAATAAAAAACTCCTTCTCCTCCCATGAATTGGACCTGATAATCTTTCATAGCTTAATTAGTAAGACACTGTCTACATCATGCAGCATTTAAAACCTTGTAGAGGCAGGGGATGGAAATTGCATCTCCCACCTTTGATCCATGTTATATATATATATATATATATATATATATATATATATATATATATATTTTACTAATGTTCACCAAATACAAGGCCCAGGAGCCACTCAAGGTAGATGGATACTGTGTGGAGTTGCATTAGCATAAGAAAGGGCAAGAAGTGAAGTTCTTGGGGCTATGCAGGAAAAACAATAACTAATTCTAGACTTGAAGAGGTCAAAATTTAATTTGTGAATAAAATTTCAGAGTTCAGGCAGAGACATTAGAAGTATGGAGCTGAAGTAGACATTAGAATGATTTGGAAACCCAATCCTAAACAGGAAACAAAGGATAAACCCATTCAAGAGACTGGGGAGGAGTATGAATTGGACAATAGGCAAAAGTATCTACTCATATTGGGGGCAGAGAAAAAATAAAATAAAATAAAATAGTGAAAAACTTCAGTGTTCAGGCAGAGATATCAGAAGTGTAGAGTTGAAGCAGACTTTAGAAGGAAGCAGAAAGCCGATCCTAAACGGGGAACAAGGGATAAATCTGTTCAAAAAACCAGGGAGGGTGTGAACTGGATGATAGGCAAGCTATGTAACAGATTGTAAAAATGACCGGAGTATTTCGATGAAAAATCTGCAAAAATATATCAAAAATGAATAGTGACATGAAAAACTTCTGGCAAGTAAATTTATGTATTATTTTATTTGTTTGTGTTTTTTTCTCTCTAATGCCATTCTTATTTCCTGATCACTTCTAAATTTTCCATAAAGAAAGATACACACAGAATTTAAAATGACCAAAATATGTCTCTACAATTTTCATGAATATCTATTGTACAGTATTTTACTGATGCTTTTCAGTTATTCTGTACTGCTATTGCACAATATGCAGATTTAATTCTATTCTCTATATATCTTACATAATGGCTGGCTACTCTTGTTTCCTGAACAATCCTGTCTGTTAGAGTAGCAAGCCAATCTCTGTTGCAGATGCCTGCTCAGGCACATTTGTGCTTGTTCAACTCCCACAGAGCCCACTTGTGGGTTATACTGTAACTATGCTGAGCGAACCGTAGTTACAGTTTCTGAGAGAGAGAGAGAGAGCACATAATCTGTCATGGTCAACAGTTGGGACAATGCCAGTACTCTCAAACCCTAGGTCATGATGACTTGTGATTTCTTGCCAGAACCAACATTGAACTGTTCAGTCTATTCACTTTCACTCACAAGGCTTGAGTCAACCCGTGGTATGGTTTTCAGGCACTTTCCAAAGCTGCTGCACACTGGGATCACCTCCCCAGACCTATAGCATCAGGGTCACCGTCTTGACAAATTGAACATGGTGAGATTCAAATCCGCTCACAGAGTAGGAAATGTTTTAACCACTCAACCTATATACAATAAATAAGACTTTTCATTTTGTGAGTTTGAAAAGCTGTGTCAAACTATCTGGAATATGTGCGTGCGCATGTATGTGTGTATAATATATATATATATATATATATATATATATAAAATGTATAACTCTGAATAAAAACAAAATGAAAGATTTCTTTTACAATGTGTAGCCATTGAGATAATTACATATTTCCTACAAACGCTAGTAATTGGTATTTGAGTCAAAGTAAAAGCCAAGATTTAAAATATTGATTTTTAAGATGGCAGGCCCTGCACAACTGGAAAATTGGTGTAACACAATCGTCCCTCTCTATTTTCACCTGATTTGGCCTTATGTGAGACTAAGCTACGGTTACAGTCGTGTGTGTAATATATAACAGGAAGCCTGCCTTAAATATGCACACCTACATTGTCTATATAGGCTGAACAGTTCTTGGTTTGATTCATTTCCCAAAAATCAGTATTCTGATGTTTGATCATTAAAATAATGATTTTAGGAATAGGGTCAGGCTGAGAACTTTTCAGCACACCTACATAAAAATGAGGGTCGCTACAAAAGTAATGCCTTTTATTTTATCAAGGTGAATGTTGGTGGCATAGCAGTAAAGGTTGAACCTTTCAGTCAATAACCCATATTTTTTGTCTGTGCAGCAATCTGCTAAAATAGCACCTAAATCAAAGTGTATAGGAAGTGTATATTCCTCTATGTGAAAAACCACTGCACAGTGATATTCATTGATGCTTACTTAGTATTCATGGTGACCAAATAGTGGATGTGAGTACAGTTGGGTGGTGAGCAATGCATTTCAACAGAGGCAATGACAATGTAAATTAAAAGTCATATTCCAGATGGTCAAAACACAGCTCTCAGTGGATGAATGGAAAAATCTTGTTCAACAGTGCATAACTTATAGTAATGATATTGTGGAAAAGCAGGGTTTTTTTAACTGAAAATTTACTCTACCCAATGTTATTGTGCGTCCTTTAAATGTTGTAGTTTTCATGGAAATAAATAGGAGCATATTTGAAGAACATCATCCTCCACCTCCTCCTCTCTTTCACACAATAGGACACTGAATAGTTCTTGGCCCAACCCACTGGTTTTTTATTTTGCAGGAAATGCTCTTGGTTAGGGAGAGAACATTTTGAACACCCAACCTTGTAGGTGCTTAGGTGTTTGTGTTAAATTTCTCTTTTTAAATAACTTATTTATTCATATACCCCCCCCCCTGAATAGAACACGCCACATAACCGAGTTTAAAATAGGAATCCTACTCATACATGGGATTAGTAACAAAAACTGATCAGAATAAACTTCCACACAGTAATACCTCAGCCATCAGGGATTCATTCCGACCCTGAATCCTCTTACTTTCTGTGGTTTTATCATTTCTATCAGCATGTTTCATATTTTATATATTACCAAACTAATTTTAATTTGTATATTCCATTTTAAAAATCATTTAAAACAATATACGTTTTTTAGTAATTTCCAAAATGATATTTTGTGATCTTTACAAATAAGCAAGCAATTGTTTTGTTGGTGTCTTTTAATTAAATTATTAGGTTGGTGCAAAAATAATGTCGTTTTTTGACATGATCTTGAACGTCAAAAAACGACATTATTTTTGCACCAACCTAATACCTACAGTGTAACTCGGATATAAGAGAAACCCGGATATAAGAGAGATTTTCTCTGGTCCCAAATTAGAGCCTGTGTTAATGTATATATAATAGACCAAACCCGGATATAAGAGACTTCTTCTCCGGTCCCGACAACTCTCTTATATCCGGGTTACACTGTAGTTATTTATTTTTCTTAATCACTTCACCCACAAGTAATACAATAATGTCACTAAAACGAAAGGGGCTACTCAAAGTGAAAGAGAAGGAAAAGATTTTAGAAACAACCGGAAACCTAATCCTAAACAGGAAGCAAGTGATAAACGGAAACCTCACTCTTGTTCAAAAGACTGGGGACGTGGGGAGGAATGTGAATTTGATTCAAAAAACCATTTTCTGTCCTGAAAGTAGTAACCACCTTAACATTTAGATCACAATATGGTGGAGGAAAAGAGACATTAGCAATGTATAAAGGAGAATAAACAATGTTGATATATTTTTTTAATAGTATGTTTTGAAAATCTAAAAATATTGAAAATTATTAAAGCAGATTATCATCATAACATGTAAACGACTATTCAAAATGTTTTTAAAGCTATGAATGAACTGCTTTAATAGTTCGATCATCCAACAAGTGTAACCATTTAATTACTTTATTGCGACCTTATGGAACAGCCTTGAATGAATATTCATTCAGGTAAAAAGAAAATCAGATTTAAAGTTAAGTGAGATGTCGGTTTCCAAATGAAAGGTGACATTTTTTTTTATTACTCACAAGTAATTTTTGCGGATGTTTGATAAAAAAGAAAAAAAAATTAATGATTAAAAAGGTATACATTTTACAGTAGTAATTACCACGAATAATCAAGCCACTAAAAATAACGTTTTGATTTGAATTTTGAAGTAACACTTGTTTTATGACTTATTTTGTGTGCGTGTATGTTCGATTTTGTATAGTTTATGAGATCTAGTTTTTATTAGATTTTTTTAGCACTGTGTGCTACAGACAGGTATAGCCGAAGAATTGTAATTTCCAAAAACTTTTAACGGGTTCCACATGTCAACTAAATAAAAAAACAAACAAATAAAGCAGAAAATATACAAAGAATATCTTGGGCGCCAATTTTAGTTTTATGCCAACAAAAGCGAACCTACAATTGAATTCACCACATAAGAAAATACCTTTTCCTTATAATTAAAATAAAAAAAAACTGGCATTTTATTTAACACAACAAACATCAAGTGTGTAGTGAGAAAACAGATAGAGCTTATCTTCAGAACTTTTACTTTTAATCACATATTCCCTGAACCTGAACATCAAATAAGCGGTTTTAAAACTACAAGAGAGACTCAATTTTAAATAAACAAAACATGGGAATGTATTGCTTCTTTCTACAGTTGAGAATGTTGCTATCATCGCTCATCATCAGAGACAAAGGGCACTATGTATCCATAGCAACAGATTAGAACAGACAACTTACTCTCGCTCGATTTTACTCCAGCACTGAAACTAATCACATACAACTATATTTTTTCACGACAAAAAATAAAATGAGAAAAGAAAAAAAATCATCACTTGAGGACTACCAACAACAGTAACAACTAAAATGGATAGCACATGCAACTCGAAGAAAAAATAATGACACAATCAAAATGCTGACATTCCACACTAAAATAAAAGAAAATTCCCACCAATACTAGAAAGAGCAATAACAGCTACCGGACTTAGAAAAACTGTTTTAAATAAACACATAGATAGAGAAAAAAAATCTTTAATACAGAATTGAGGAATTGAGGAGCCGAGTTCGAATTCCAGTCGAATCCATTACATTCACTTACGTGCTAATACCCTTGGGAAAGGTATAAATCCTCTACCTCTCCCCCTCCGCCCCAGCTATGGGTAAATAGCAGGACAGACCTGGTTCTATAGCCTTGGATGGCAATTGGTCTACCCTAGAAAGAAATGGCAACCTAGTGTGGGAAAAAAAAAATCTGCCTCGTCAGTGATGTATTGAAAGATACATGATCGCCTAAGCGTGTATCACGCATGGCACATAACTGACTGAATGTGTAAAGTCATCAGATGTTAATGTTGATTCCTGGCAAATGAAAATGGGTCTAAAAAATATCCAACTCTTTTGCAACTTTTGAGGAAATGGAACAGCCATTTTAAAACAGCTATGTATATGTCAAAATGTGACTTGCTCGTAGTTGGGAGAGTTACTTATTTTCCTACTTGTGTAAAAAGAGTTTTATATTCAAACAGATAAAAACCAGGATTCTTTATGCTGATTTTCAAAGGCAGGCAGGCAGGCCATCTCCACAAAGAAGTTTTTAGTCTTCCTACTCCCCATTTGATTCCATTTGACTTGGCAGCCAGATCTGAGTAATTATCTATAAATTTCTTCTTTTTTTTTTAATCATTTCATCCCAAGCAAGGCAATAAAGCCACTAAGATGCAAGGGGGGGGGGTTACTTAGTGTGAAAGAATATGAAAAAAGAAAAACATTATTAAGGAGTGAGAATAATAAAAGAACAGTAATTATGAAGACAAAAGATAACGATCGACATTGCATTTAGATTTGTAAAGATTAAAATTGACTGGAAAACAAGAGTCCGAAAGAGAGTCGCACAAATAAGAAATGCGAGAGGAGAAACTGTTAGCATAGAACTTACGGTTCGGGTTCTAGCAATTTCAACTCTAACATGATGAGACCTAGCTCGAATGACATGAGATTTTGTTCATAAAACATTTGGAACCATTAGCGCCCCATCAATTTTTTTATTTAATAAAGTCGATATTTAACGCCAAATAAAAATAGCAATCCTAAAGAACAATTGACATTTTTGAGAGTGAATTATTACACAACCTTAAAGCTTGATTTTCATTTGAGTTGATTGTCCGAAAGAAATACCAGTTTCTATTATCTCTTTACAGACATGTTTTAAAAAGTATAAAAGTTTATTTTTTTTTTAGTTTTTTTTTTTTAAAGAACTTTCTAATTTTGTTATGAGACTCTAACCACCACCATCAAAAAATAATTTCAATAAAAATAAATAAATTCATATGAATAAAAATGAACTAATCACTTGATCTTGGATTATAGACCTTTCCATTTCTTTGTTTTGTTCTTTATATTTTGTTAAGGCAAATAAAGCTTAAGGTTAACCACTTTACTTTTATTTTTTCTTCTTTTCAGCTCATAAATAATATGAATATAAAATATAAAAAAAATGACTTCAGTTCTAAGCTAAGCATTACACTTTAACGCAGGCTCGACTAGTCTAAAAATTTATTTTAAAAAGAATGTGTTTTTTAATTGAAACAAGGTTTATCTAGAAAATTTTTTACTACTTCAAAAAGTATTTTATAAGTATGGGAAATTACAGTTGAAAATGTTTTGATTTAGTGGAAGAAAATTCCAATAATTTAAAAATAGAAATGACAATAAAAAGAAACATGCTACTTTTTTAAAAGTGGAATTGTTAATTCTTTCTGTTTTTAACGTTTCAGCATGTATCTTCTAAGAAGTCGCAACAGATTTGGGGGATCATTTTTTATCAAATTCAAATATAGCAATGAAATAAAAATGAACATGCCTAAGTTGAGCATGAAAAGAAGAGATTGGATCATTGTTCTTGCGAACCTAGCTTCCACATATTTCCCATACAAGCTCAGAAAGTCAAATAAAATGTACTCTAACAACATTAATAATTAATGTCAGTACATTTTGTATGACTGAATTAATGATTAATTCAATCAAAATATAATTAATTTCAATGGTGGGATCATTTGGGATTAATTTCAATGGTGGGATATATATATATATATATATTTATGAAACAAAAACAAAAAAAACAATGATTTCATATTTCTGAAGTATTTATAAAAATGTGTTGATACTATTTCAGCACAAACTAAAAATAATTTTACATACGAGATCAGGGCCGATACATGATACGTCCCCATAACTACATCCCAATTTTCACAAGGTATTCATAAATTTTATTGTAACTGAATTATGTTACACTGATGGATCATATGCAATATAGGTGAACACTTCAACTAAAAAAAAACTGAAAATAAATACAATGTATCTAACTAAAAATACATTATTAGAGGCATGCTATCATTCTATCTTCTTAAATAAAATAAATCAACAACTTTTTTATGACAATTTTTAACATCAACTTGAGATTTTCTTGTTAAAAAGTTGAACAACACATTCAACATTATGGATAAGGAGTAGTGAATTTTAGTGTTTTTTTTGTTCTGTTTTTTTTTTTCAAGATTTAGCATGCACAAAACAAATACATGGATTTGGACAAAAAAATAATAGTATGCACCAGCCCTGTATGAGATTTTGGATCACATGAAAATTGTGAAACATTAAAAGTTTTCCTTTTCTAATAAAATTCTAACCTTGTGGATGAGGTGAGGAGGAATGGTCTGAAAATCAAATACAATTTTGTTTGAACAAAAGAAAAAAGATCTGAAATGCAACAACTTTAGGTAAAAATAGATCTGCACTAAAGATATACACTCCAGATCAAAAATTTAAGACCACTTGAAAATTTTTCATAAGCGACTGTCATGGATACATTATAAACTTTTTCTTACTTAAGGTTACTAATCCTATAATCTAAAAGGTTATGTAGACAAAAAGTTATAATTCGATCAATTTATTCAGAAATGGACATTTTTATAAAATGAGGCGTTTTACACTTGATCAAAATTGTAAGACCAGGGTGTATAAATTGTTAGATCTAGGGTAATTCCAATGTTTTTAGTTCAGTTAGAGATTAGCAATCACTGCGTAAAGGTGTCACCATGCCTAAAGCAAGCAAACTTACTGAAGTTGAGTGTGCTCGAAATTCTAGATTTCCATAATCAAGGTTTGTCACAGTGGGCAATTGCAGCTAAGGTAAATCACAGTAAAAACTGATTGGCAACTTTCTAAAGGACAGTGCGAATTATGGAAATGCAATGTCTACTGGTAGGCCCCCAAAAATTTCTCCGGCATTGAGTAGGAGAATAAGACGGGTTGTTGTGAAAGCCAGTGGACTTTCTTCTAGTCAAATTAAGGCAGCCCCAGATGCTGATTGCAGTCCAGTAACCATCAGACGACACTTACGACAAAAAGGCAAGGTAAATAAAAAGCGCAAACAAATTCCTCGGCTGCTTCCACGTCACAAAGTGAACCGTTTAAGGTTTGGTCGTGAATACCAAACGTGGGACATTGAGAAGTGGAAGAAAGTCCTGTTTTCTGATAAGAAAAAATTCAATCTAGATGGTCCTGATGGCTTCCAATGATATTGGCATAACAAAAACATGCCTCCTGAAATTTTCTCCACACGTCATAGTAGTGGAGGGTCCCTAAAGGTATGGGATGCCTTTTCTTACAGAGGGACGATGGAGCTCCAGGTGGTGCATGGTCGTCAGACAGCGGCTGGTTATGTTAGCATGCTACAAAAAGCATCGTTGGTGACTGAGGGCCATCGTTTGTGTGGGGGTGGATGGTTATTCCAACAGGATAATACTGCAATCCACGCTGCATGCTGGACCTTGACCTTTCTACAAAAAATGGGGTCCATCTCTTGAGACATCCTGCATACTCACCGGACTTGAACCCAATTGAAAATGTTTGGGGATGGATGACAAGAGATGTTTATCGAAATGGCAAACAATATTCAACAAAAAATTAACTTCGTGAAGCTATCTTCAGAAGCCGGAGCAATATTCCTCACAGCTTAATGGAAACGCTAATTTCTAGCATGCCCCAAAGAATTTTTGAAGTCATCAAGACCAGAGGAGGTAGAACTTATTATTAAATTTGGTTGTTGAATGTTCTTGTACACTTTTTGTAGAATTTTGTAGAATTTTTGTCTCTGGTCTTATAATTTTGATCAAGTGTAAAACACCACATTTTAATTTCTCAATAAAATGTTCGGATTATAACTTTTTGTCTACATAACCTTTTAGATTTATAAAATTAGTAACCTTAAGTAAGAAATGTTTAATATTTTTCCATGAAAAACAGTCTTTTTAAAAAAATTTTCAAGTGGTCTTAAATTTTTGATCAGGAGTTACATTTAATACTGAAGAAATTAAATAAAATTAGAAAAAACAAATTATTCATGACTACGGTTAAAAACTTAAAATGTTTAAAATATGTGTTGTCAGTCGAGGTAAATAAACAGAATTTATTGTGTATGCATATGTAGTAACGGAGTCTCAATTTTATTCCACAACTTGTCAATGATTCACTGACAATACATCAGATTTTTATTATTTTTTTTTTATTGTTGTTGCCCATTACACAGACAGGTTTATAAATCAAAACTGCCACGTGTGAATTCTAAGAATTTTGAATGGAACTTTAGTTTGATATTACTTTTATTTACCAACAAGAAATTGGAAAATTAAGTCGAAGAAAAGATATGATTTATCTGTTCTTCAAAGGTTTAAATTTTTAAAACATGAAAATTTTTGAAAAAAAAAACAAAAAAACATTATACTTTTAAAATCTGAAGAGGTAATTTTCCAAATTGTTGGATTTTTAATTTTTTCATATTTCTGGCAGTTCAAAGCACAAACTTATATAGGCACATGGCCAAGTGGTCAGGTTGTTCACTTACTGACCATGAGAATTAATTCAAATAAAATTAGGGTTGATTTGTCAGGAAGTTGACTTCTTGATGTTATCGGGCTGGGGGAGGCAATCCCAGTGTGCACCAATTTTGGAAAGTACCTGAAAACCATTCCATGGGTTGACCATGTGATCAACAATCTGAACAAGGCCAGTACTTGAGCATACTCATCTTGTACTAACACAATGATCAGAGTCACAACTAGTTTTGTCTACCCAATTTCACTCACAGAGATTGGGTCAACCTGTGGTATAGTTTTCAGGTACTTTCCAAGGGTGCTGCAATTACTGGCCTTGTTCAGACTGTTGATCATGCCAGATAATGTACACTCTCCCAAAACCTGTAACTAGAGTCTGCTCAGCATATTTGCAGTTTGAACCACAGGTAGGCGCTGTGGGTGTTGAACAAACTGCAGTAGGGATTGGCTAGTCTCTTTGGCAGACAGGCATTATATATATTAGTAATTAGCCAATTCCTTATAAGGAAACATTTGGCATTCATTGACTGAGCAGCCAGTAATGCTGTCAGTTGAAATTCATAAAATCTTTCTCTTAAAACAATTTTTCAGGAAAATAGGTTTCTCAAATCTAGTAGCTATTATCACTCTTTCCAGCACTGACTGGAGGTTTCCTTCCTAGCCTTTAAAATTGGAATCATGTGGAATGTTAACATTAAATTATATGATTCTAAAAAATTTTTTTGTCCAATCCATTTTCCTGACCCAATATTAGATTTTTAATTTTAATTATTTTTTAATGGCTTTGTGATTGATTGAAAAAACTTTTCAGTATAAATCTGCTTCAGCAGAATATAGCTATTGTTTGATATCTAACTATTGAACAGGTTCACCAATGTGCAGCACAAATGTTGCTTTTGAGGGACCCACACTCCCTGTTACATTGTTATTATTAACTTTCATTGAATTTGAGTGCCTTTTTGTTCACCCATGACCAGTCATTGCACTTTAAATACACAGATCCTTTCAGTCTCGTGATATTATGAACAAGCAAGGGACTGTGCTTGAAACAGTGTGAGTAAAAGACACAGTTTGAATATCACCTTGCACTAAACAACAATAACATTTAAATTTCATTTACCCCAAAAGAATAACTAATTTATCATTAAATGCAACCATTGTTTTTCATATGCCACGTCCCTTCAGGATGTGATCGATCAATCGCAGGTTTTGTTTTACTATCAAAGTGCTTTCTCCAAGATATACAACTTAACAAAGATGAGTGGTTCATCTGTCCCAGTGAACTAAGCAGGTCACTGAGCTAGTTTTCCATAGAGATCTATTTTGCCCATAGATAGGACCGCTCCAGGTATGAGCGAACCTGAGGTCAACAGCAACTAAGGTGCAATGCATATGTGAGTGAGTTTGTGTGCGTGTGCGACACCAAATACTTAGTAAATATATTTAATCATCCATGTAGGAAAACCTACACTGAGAAATTTATGCAAACACAACTGAAAGCAAGCAACCTGACACATCTTTAGGCAATTGAAATCAGCTAAGTTGTTCTGTATCTACATGTTGTCAAAGCAAATGAAACAGGAACCAGATTTTTCTCCACAAACACCACCCATCTATTCTCCATCTAGGGTCATAGTAAAAAAAAAAAATCTGAAGTCATAGATACATTAACTGACAAGTACAAATCTGTAGGAGTTATTTTTCTGGTCACTTTTAAAAATAATATATTCATCCTCATTATGTTTTTTTTTATTTATGTGAAGCTAACAAATTAATAACACCCTGAATTGCTAAAAATCTCTCCAGTACTTGCCAAGGTTGACAATGGGTGTAACAGCTTTCAAGTACACCTACTGCCTGAATGTAGAGAGTGGTTTGCTCAAGTGCTCACTCAGCACCATTTTATCCCATCTACATGATGTATGTCATTGACAAGACCTTTTCTTTTTATAAAGACATGTGGGGATAGGACAGAGTACAGGGAAAGTGGATTCATGCCTTTACCAAGATTATTAATGCTAAATGAACACAAGCAATCTGAAATTCAAACTCGGTTTACTGAATATATTCCAAATATTTAATTACCTAATATTAGGTTTGTAAATGCAAATGATTAACCATTACAATGTATATAATTATTGAAACACACTTCTCAGACATAGTTCCTCATTTTTTCATGTTTTCTTTGTGTGTAATTTTGTACAGTACTAGAAATATACTCTGTAAAAATAACGAATTAAACTGGTAAACTATTTCAATTACTGATATGTAGACAAGGTTTAAATTTTCTTATTGCTGCCCACTGTCTATACCTTTACTTCACTTTCAATTTCTGCACTAACAAAATAAATATTTCAGGCTTTGGAGTTGGGCCTTAGCAAATTTTCAGCATTTAAACTGCATGTTAAAGGGATTGTCAGTGGTCAGGAATTAATGTAAGCATTATTGATAGAATGGGGATTTTACATGTACAATGAGTTTATTTTTACTGTCAAAATATGATGAAAATACTTAATTTTGCAATTGCATGTGTAATCTAGGATTTTTAACCACTTCATTTTTCTTTTTTGTAAGCCAAGAATAAAACAATGGAAATTCTTCACTGAGACATACATTACCGAAAAACTGGTTTTAGTCACAGTAGTATGCAAAATGAAGACAAGGTGCTGTTTTGTAAAAGGCGGATATTAAGTAATAATTAATGTTTATTAGTGCTTAACTAGTATAGTACCAGAAATATTAATTAATGTCCTTTGGCTTTAAACATGTTAAATATAACTAAGTTTAAATAAGGTGTTACTTTTCATAGCCTGCCTTAAGAAAGAGATGCAGTAATTTACTCTACAAGCCAGGAATAACTGAAATGATTTATGTAAACTTGAAATAATCTATGTGAATTTATAAAAAAAAAAATAGCTTATTGGAAAGCATTCCTATTTTGTTGGAAGAAAAGTTCTTGAAATTTCTAAATAAATTTAATGTTCTATAAACAGTGAGAACTTTGCTTTTAACCAGATACATTAAAACAACATTATTTTTTTCTCTAGTAAATTTAATGTATAAAGCAATATTCAATTTTAATAACTGTGAAAGCAGCTTCAAGTAAATAATGATTTTATTTATATTTGTGCAGATGCATACTAAGATTACAGCACTCTCTCATAATATATGTGACTGGCTTAAACGTCTTTAGTGTAGACAACAGGTATAGAAGGCAGGTGTAAACAGGTATGAAAGATCAAGAAGTAATTCAATTTGCACACCTCACCATATATTCAATATGGCTACAGTTGTAAGTAGGTATGTTAAATTATTTGATTGCAATATATTCATCAACACAAATGATTTGAAAAATTGCAGGTGTATGAAGAAAAGAAAAGTCAGTTTGTAAAAGTATATAAGGAATGGATTTTTTTTGTTCACACTAAAAACTAATGTAAAACGTCTACAATTTTAAATTATGGAATCATAAGAAAAAAAAGGAAGCTTATATTTATTTGCTTGTCCTTGAAGGCAAATATGACAAGGTCAGGTTTTACAAGGTGCACCATATATCTGTTGTAGAGAAAAAAAAAATTGTCTGGTCCCACTGGCTTTTATCACTTGTATCAGTGCATATCTGTATTGGTGCAATTGGGAAGTGTTGCATTGGAGACAGATTTCCATAAAGAAGTTACATTTCAAACTTGGGTCTCTATCAGTTGAAAATATACAGTCAACAATGAAATTATTCGTACACCCATCAATTTTGAATATTTTTATCCATTTTTCAAAATCTAATGCCTGTATTATGCCAGGTTTTTTATATGTTAATAAGTGCAAAAAAGGAATATAAAACTCAATTTTCAGAACAATAGGTTAAATACAACAAATTTGACAGGCAAATTATGCAAACTAGTAAAAGACAAAATTATTCATACAGCATGAAAGATAGAAAAAACTGAACAATTTTCACAATATTAATAATCAATAGCATGGCCTCTCATCTTTATAACTTGCTGTAATCGTTTTCTAAAGTTTTTGATTAGATTTGGACAAGTCTTTTCTGGGATTTTCTCCCATTCTTCAATGGTTACACAGTCTAATTCCTGAAGGTTTTTTGGTGACCAACGATTTATTTAAACTTTCAATTTTTGCCAAATACCCATCGTATCCAAACTTTTTGAGATGTCTTTCAAAATAACTCTTGGGTTTATATCAACCTTGTGAAACAGTTTTCATGCAGTTCTCAGTGACAATTTCTTCCATGCCCAAGCAAATTCTCTGTCGTGCCAAACTGTTTAAACTTCTTTATAACGGACTGTACTGTAGATCTAGGGATAGCTAACCAGTTTAAAATAATGCTGTAACTACTTCCTGTTTTGTGAAAGTTAATAATTCTCTGTCCCAAGTCAACACTAAGCTCCTTTGTCTTCTCCATTGTATTGTTAATGTAAGAATGACAATGGTGACACTCTATGCACCAAGTGATGTTCTTTGTTGGGATTATCACAAATATTCTACTGAATATATAGTCTAGAAGGCTTCACCAATAAAATAATTATGCAAATTACTTATACTTACACGAATCAATCAATTTAAAATGATATTTTCTACTGCATGAATAATTTTGTCTTTTCCTATTTTGCATAATTCACCTGACAAATTTGTTGTATTTAAACTATTGTTCTGAAAATTGAGTTTTATATTCCTTTTCTTGTGCTTATTAACGTATAAAAAAACCTGGCATCATACAGGCGTTAGATTCTGAGAAATGGATAAAAATATTCAAAATTGATGGGTGTACGAATAATTTCATTGTTGACTGTAATATCTTTATTTAGTGAAAGGAATTGTACATGCATGACAGTCACTTTTCTCACCTCAGTCAAATCAACTCTATGTATAAAAACTCAACTACGTTTTGATTAATTCATCCATTCATTTTCTATCACTTACCAACCATTTTCAGGATATTTAAAACCAGAAAATTGGAACTTGGCTCTCCAATTAACATTATATCACCTGCACATCCACGCTTACAGCACCTGGTGTTCCCAAGTGGTCACCCATCTAGCTACTGACCAGGCTCATTGTTGCTTAACCTTAATGATCATATGGGAACAAGTGTTTCAACATGATGTGGCTGTAAGCTTCAACATCTTTTTAAGAAACAGGAAAATTTCAGTAGAAACAATGAAAGGAGTACTGAACTGTTGCATAATATCAGTCCTTCTATATGGCAATGAATGTTGGACAGTCTCCTTACAGATGAAGAAGAGACTTGAAGCAACAGAAATGTTCTACAGAAGGATGCTGAGAATACCATGAATCAAACATGTAAGCAACAACAAAGTTTTAGAAAAAAAATGGAAACAAAAATGACTCTTAAACTTAGAATCTGAAAAAGATAATTGAAAGTTCTAGGGCACATGAGGAGGAAAGAGGGCTTGGAAAATTTGATACTCACAGGAAAGATTGAAGGCAAAAGGAAGAGAGAAAAAACAACACATGACCTACCTAGTGTGCTTGAGTAAATGGATGTCAGAACAGGGTTTAAGAGAGATGATAAAATTTATTAAGAGCTACAAAGAACAGGAAATTATGGGAAGCCAATTCTACATGGTTTATTATAGTGTTGGAAATTCTTTCTTTATGATCTGTATCCCCTCAGGAAGTAGGTGATCATGGCTCTCCACAATTTCCTGTACCTCGTAGCACTAAATAAATTCTGTCTTTTCGTTATTCCTAAACCCTGTTCCAACATCCATTTTCTCAAGCTCGTCAAGTATGTTATAGTTTGTTTTCCTCTGTCCATCTTTCCCTCAATCTGTTCTGTGAGTAACAGATTTCCCAAGCCCCTCCTGTCTCATTATGTGCTCCAGAAATTTCAACTGCCTGATGTTAAGTATAAGTTTCCTTTTTGTTTCCATTTTCTCTAAAACCTTATCAGTGCTCAAATGTTCAGTCCATAGTATCCTCAGCATCTTTCTGCAGAACCACATTTCTGTTGCACCAAATTTATTCTTCATCTTTGAGGAGACTGTTCAGCATTCACTGTCATACAGAAGGACAGATATCATGTAACACTTCAATACTCTTTTCTTTCTTTTTGTTTCTGTCTCTTAATACTTGGCTTAGTTTTTGGAATGTATATTTTGGCTATCCCAATGCATCTTCAGATTTCAGTGTTGAATTTTTTGTTCTCTGTTAGAAAACTTCCCAGATATTTAAATTTTTGTATTTGGTTGATATTGGTATCTCTGATTTGTAATTTTCTTTTTGGGCTCATTGTTTTGCTAATAACAATCCATTCTGTTTTTCTGATATTTACATTTAGTCCTTTCTTTTATAGGAGCTTTTGTAGTTTTCTTTCTATGCCTGTTATCAACACTGTGTCATCTGCATATCTTATGTTGTTAAGATTGTGGCTGCCCATACTGAATTCTGATAGGACATCTAATTCTCTCAGAATTGCATTGCTGTATAGTATTAATAAATGCTTATATTTTCTATGCTGCAATTGTTCAAGCATTGTTGGCTGGCTGTGCTGGCCCATTTTTGGAAAAATAGAAAATTGCCATTTACAGAAAATAAATGAGTATAATGATACTGACGTCAATTTCTTATGCATGCCATCATTTTGGTTTTGATCAAATGCACTGCAGTGCAGACTAAGCTACCCTGCTAACACAAAATATAATAAAAATATTTTAGAAAATAGGTTGTATTGTATGCTACTATATGTTGAGGTTTGGAAATAGCACTAAGTTCTAGTTAGTTTATAAACAAACACTAGGGACTGATATTCACACAGTCTTGAAAATGCATATATGTGTCAACAGCAGGCAATATGTTTCGTAAAGACATAGACAGCATAGTAAAGACAGCAGTGGAAGTGTTAAGAGACATTTATGGTGCATTCATGTAAACAGAATTATGAGATTTTTATTATCTACACGAGTGGATGAGAGATACAAGAACGATCACAAAAACACAAAACGTGAACGTTTCATATCAGGTATTTCTGCAAGAACCAAATATATAAAATATATAATTTATATTTGGGAGATATGATATACAATTCTGTATATCAGACTAATAGTGGATAATTGAATTTTAATTTATTCTTTCCATTTTGTCATTCAATGACACATCATTTATATTTACAGTATCTAATATACTCTGAGTAATGTATGTACAATGCATTTTCATTAGAGTTTTGCTTGCTTTCATTGGTTCTGCAATATTTCCTATGTTCTATTTTCATGTACCGATATGAAATTAGTTTGGTAAATTTATATATTTTGTATGTATACTGAATGTTCAAAAATGAATCAACATTACTTTTTGTGCATGTTCTACTATACACAATAAATCTATTATTTACATAATCTATTCGATTATTAAACTTTACAGCAGTAGTTCCCAAACAGTGTGGCACACTTCATAGGTGCAGCAGAAGAGGACAGCAGGTGGGGTGTAATGATTGAAAGACAATCAAAGATTTAGAAACAGTTTCAAAAAATTCATATGCCAAAAATAAATATGATTTAAAAATTTAAAATATTATGGATTACTTGTAATTGCATGTATGAGTTCCAGTATAAATAGTTATAATTATTGATTGATTTTATCATTGTGACACTTTTGCATTATATCAAGTATATAAAAATTATAGTAACTAGGCTCTGTAAATTGGAGGAGAGAGTTACCAGTGATAATGTTCTGACTTCGAATCCATGGTTATTTCATTTTAACCCTCTCTATTTTTATTTTAATGTTATTTTTATCACATAGAATTAGTTGAGGTGTGATCAAATTTTCATTCTGAAAATGCTGACCAGAGAAAAAGTTTGGGAATCACTGCTTTACAGTGACAATTTTTGTATTATAAGTTTTACTAGCTTTTTTATGTAATCATATGGTTTTCCTACAAGTAAACATTTGGCATTCACTGATCAAGCAACCAGTACTGCTTTTGGTTGAAATTTATAAAATCTTTCTCTTCAAACAATTTTTCAAGAAAATAGGTTTTTCAAGTCCAGTAGCCGTTATGGCTCTTTCCACTACTGATGGAGGGTTTCCTATTAAACATATGTCAAAACTATCTAATGATTATATACATATAGTGACATGGTAAATTCTATTATACTTTTTGTATACATATGTTCTATTTTACTCAATAAATCCACATAACTTCGAGGACCCATGTATTTTGGTTCTTGTTATCACCCCACACACAATCATACAAGAGATTTTCTTCATTTTTCTCTGGTATTTTATTAAAAACTTTGTAATGATTATATATATATATATATATATATATATAGTGATAAGGAAAATTGTATAAATAAAGAAAAAAAGAAGAAATAACCATGTTTGTATTTTAGTAGTGACTAGATTTAAAATTGGTATATGTAGGCAAGGATGTGTGGGTATTGGGGAGGAAAGTGAAATCAGCAAGCTGTGTTCAAATTCTACACTAGTCTGTTGAGTTCCCTTTTTGCACAAATACCCTTGGGAAGAACATGAATTCATCTCTTCTCTCCCCAGCTCAGGATTACATAGTAGAGTGGACTGGGCTTTCTGCCTTGGGTGGCAACCAGTGTAGGAGAAGGAAATATCTGAATTCAAAACCATGGAGAAGGCAACAGAAAACCAATCCAATATTTTTCTCAAGGAGGCATGGTAAATCATAGATAATAAAAAGAAAAGTGGAGAGTGATTAACAACTACATCCTGAAAGAATATTAAAAAGAAGAAAAATATGTAAGCAAGGTTTGGCCATTTTGGCTATACTTTTACTTCACTTTCTCAATTAACCTTTCGGCAATTTCTGCATTAATAAAATAAAGATTGAGTTGGAAATTACGGCAGAAAATTTGCTTTAGCAATTTTTAGCATTTAATGTTATCTACTGAAAATCAGGAAGAAAGGGATTGTCAGAGGTCAGCAATTAATGTAAGCATTACTAGCAGAATGAGGATTATACATGTACAATAAGTTTATTTTTACTGTCAAAAAAACGAAAATATGTAATTTTGCAAGTGTATTGCTTATATTTTCTGCATGAGTAATCTAGGATTTTTATCTATACACTTAATGCTATTGTCATATGTAAGGGTTTTTGCTTTCTGAATCATTACAAGTAAAAATGCCCTCACAAAAGTAATTAGAAAGAAAGGAAAAAAAATCAATTTATTAGGAAACTTTTCTCACTACTGACTAATGAGATATTCTGTTGTTATGATAACATAATGTATGTTCTAGTATTGGTATCCTTTGTTGGTTACCACAAGAACGGAATATCTCATTAGTAAGTAGTGTAGATCAGGCTGTGTGACCAATAAATCTATAAAGTTATGCTGTTTTTTATATTCTATGAATAGATTATTTGTTCAGTGATGAGTTTTAATCATTAGAGTTGTTGATATTTGAAAATGAAATGATATACACAACTTTAATTTGTATTTCTTTTTTTGTTTTTATTGCATAAAACTTCCATAGTAAAAAAAATGATTTCTCTGTAAATTTGTATATTTATTGATTCTCTCATGGAAATAGGGTATGGCACAGGGCCATTTTTTAAAGTTGGGAACACAATGTGTATGTGGCATTCTGTAATCCATTAGATTACCACATCTATAGAAGCAACAGTGCCTTGGGCATGATACCCTAACAAAACCCATCCTACATCTGACTGGATTTGAATTCTCCTAGATTGGTTAATCACCTCAAAGCTAGAAAGCCCAGTCAGCCCTATTATTTGATCCTTATCTGGGGGAGAAGAGATGGATTCATACCTTTGCCCAAGGACATTTGTGTGAGAGTGAACATAACAAACTCAGCCAGAATTTCAACTCAGCTTTTCTAATTTCTCCTTTCACGTTGTTGACCATTACATTCCTTGTACATCTGTATCTGGAGTGGAGGACAAGAATTGCCCAGTTCCTTCAGTACTTGTCTTTTTTGTCTGTCCCCAGACACAAAGAAATACCCTGAGCCTACTCCCATTTTGGTGCAATGGGAAGGTACTGCTTGGAGAAACGGATCATCTGATTTCTAGAATAAGGGCCAGGTAAGTAATTAATATTATTAAACTGAAGTATAAAAGGTTTGGTTTGAGAAATAAAAAAATGGTAAAACTTTAAGATGTAAAAGACTTAACAGAAATTTTATTTGGAAGGTGTAAAAAAATTAAATCTTACTACACAAACAAATGTTTACTGTGTCAAGTTATCATGAAATAATTTTACATATTGCATAAAAAAAAAAAACAATTAAAAAAATGAAAAAAACACAACACTGAGAATCTTTACATCACAAAATTGGAAAAAAACCTTAGCTGAAATTCATGAATGCGAGAAAGGTGAATTTAATCACATGTACGGTGTACCCGATAAACGCCCTTTATCATTTTTTTAAAATCCAAACAAACTATTCGGATCGGATCAAAGAGATGCACAGACGTTTTAATTAGCTTTTATAATGTTCTCTTTATAAAAAGCTATGAAAAAAAAAGTTTTTTTAAAAAAACATTACAAAGACTGACAATGTCGTTGCACGTATCTAACGACGAGTATCTTCGCTATTGTATTTTTTGTTTGTTTGATGTTTTAAATCTCAGCATGCGTGGATATAGTACACTAATCCTGTTGACTTGTACGTAAAAAAAAGAAAAGAATTGTTTCTAAGCACTAAGCTCATGCTCATGCTCAATCAACTCTGAGTAGTAGATGGAGGGGTTGGGAAGAATGATATTGCATCATCACAACAATTAATTATGAAGCAAACTGCACCAAACAGTTTTTTACTTCTTTTTTTTTACTCATTCTGAGACACTGAAAGTGAAACATAAATCAGCAGAAGAAAAAGATAAAAAAAAAAGGTTTTTAAAGAATGAATAAATAAATTATGTTGTCTGTTTTACTGACACTGGGCAATAATGTCCATCATAGACATACAACGTGGGAAGCACCACTTTAACAAAAGACAATTGAAGGTGTTACTGTTAAAAAAAGAGAATTCTCTGTCTAGAAAGTGAGAAAAAGATTTACGAAAGTGGATGGATAGCAATGGACCAGGTATATTTCGCACATAGTTGACGTGAATTGGAGGGGAGAATACTTCATCCCATTGCTTCAACACCTGCTATTGATGAGGCAAACAAACGCCACCCTTCATCACAACCAAAGCTATCCTCCATAAAAAAAAATAAAAAAGAAAGTAAGAGAGGGCCTTTCGGATTTAGAAGCACCTCTCTCTGGTTGCTATGACAATATTGATCAGAATAGAGACAAGCAGAAAAACGAACTATCACATATGTTTGAAAAACGAAAGCAAAAAAATAAAACATGGGAGTGTCCAACAAAAACGAAAGAAGTGCTATTATTTTTTACACAACTCTTGGAGTTAATAACTAGCAGGATTTTCTTAGTTCTGTCACCTTTTTATTTTAACAGACAACTGTGGAAACAAGAGTTTGAAATGTTACGTTGTTTTGTTGGCAGGTATTGACTGATTTTTTTTATCCATTATTTTTTTTTTCTGTCTAATGTGAATTAATACAAAGTAAAATATGCATTTTTTCAGCATTGTTAAAAAATGTTTCGTTTCACAATATTAAAGATTATCAATTTTTACAATTACAGATTCTGTTTTTAAAAAGTTCAGTAAAAAAAAATCTGAAAAATTCCGAACTTATAATAAATAAATAAAACAGGAAAAACGGTCTTCAGAAAACTTTTTGACAGTATTTTAACTTTTTAAAAAGTTAATTTTATTATTAAAAGACTCATTTTAGAGAGATTAAAATAAGATACTGCCCATTTTATTTTTAAATCCTAAATTATTGAAAAATAAAAAGTACTTTTCATGATGCCATAAAATATAAAATTCTTGAAAATTGCAAATTTACGTTTCATGAAGAAATATAGTGTTAAGATTAAGAATAAGATGTGCTATATTTATGGGATAAAGTGCTCCATATCAGAGACAGAGCGTGTGTGTGTGTGTATGTGTGTATATATATATATATATATATATTATAATGGAAAAGAATTTCTAAATATGCCAATAATCTTTCCGACCGACCATCCCCAACCCATATGATAAAAGATAAATTGTACTTACCAGGACTATATGTCCAGTTGATATATCCATATTTGACGTCACGGGTTCTTCACTCCTGGAAAAAGGCAAAACAACCACTTCAGTACGATACAATGGCTGCAGCATTCGTCTTTGCATTATTTTTATAGATGGCAATAATGGTAGGGGGAAAATCAACTATTATCACAGACAGAGTTCTTCGAAGCCCAGCTTTGACACATCTTCAATGGCTGATCAGGAAGTGGAAAAAATCCATAGTTACATTATTATAGAAAATAACGGTGTCGTGAATAGACCGTGTACTTGTAAACATACCCGTTGTTTTTCTTGTTCCTTTGAAATAATATATTTATTTATTTACCTGTCCCTTTTAAAATGTCAGTTGATGATGCAATTGTTACGCATAGCCATATGGCCAGTTAATAAAGAAGAACGAATAAGCAACAAGCGGTTAAAAAAAAACAACTTGCTGTCACACCTCTAAATAATCAAGTCAAGTTGTTTTTTTCTTCTTGGTGAGTAGGGAGAAAACACACAGGACGGAGGTATAACACAATCAGTTAGTGATTATTTATTAGTATTTCTTGTTTTTCTTCTTTTTAGGCCATTCCACACTCACACACACACACGTTGTAGCCTCACTCCCTCTTTGGTTCAGTCGAGTTTAATTTTCCCACACTAAATCGGTGCAGTGCGACATAAAGCTTTCCTTTATACGACTGGCCGTAATTGTGTTTAATATTTACTTACACTTCTCTAGAAACGAAACCAACACTGTGTTTTGTCTGTGTACCCAGACCACATGTATACTGTACTTATGTTATTTCTCTGTTTACGTGTGTGTATGTCGGAGTACACTACACTACACATATACCTGTTGAGTGTTGTCTGACTGTTATAATCGACAGTACATACACAGGTTGTTTTTTAAAATAAATACTTAGTTTTAAACTAAAAGGTAGCGTCCATGTTTGACAGTACTTTTAATCACCATCTGTTGCAACAATACATGTATTATTTCTTTTTTAACTACTTACAAAAAAGAAAAAGGAAGCTCAGTGTGTTACTGTTTGTTCATGTATTGTAAAATGACTGAATAATTGGGAAAAGGTACAGAAAAAATTGTCACTTCCTGATGGAACTGATAGCCAATTGAATTAAAATTATAACCATATTAGTAAATTAAATAACTCCGGCGAAAGGATTGTAAACTTGTTAAACTTTTTTTGCTTCTCTAATTAATTTAAGAGAGTTTGTTGACATTTCAGATGTCTTCTTTAAGAGAGGGTAGAGCCCAACTGTCGTGGAAATGATTTTAAGTGTCAGCCTAAATGAATGAGTCGGAATTAGTATCCAATAAGGCACACGTTGTTACACTTTTAGATTGAGAGAATTTACTAACAACGCAAAGTACTTACAGCCTTGATTACAAACATATGGATACGCACCTACATACATAACAACAAACTAACACATCTATCCACAGGTACAGCAACAGTATATCGATTAACACACGTATATACACATTCATAAATTAACGCTTGTATAATTTAATTTACTTGACACTTTCCTACTTCTTATTTATACATACACATAAGCTAAGGCTAAAAAAAAAAAAAAAAAATTGACGCCCACGAAAGTTCTTTAAAATAAAAATATTCGATATTGTTTTTTTTTTATTCAGAAATTCACTCACCAATATTGTTTTTACTGTTGAGTGAATTTCTGAATAATTAAAACAAATTGTTTTTAAATAAGTTATCAGAATATTGGATAAATTCCCAAATATAAAATTATCCTTCTTCCCCACACACTCATAGACAGGTGTAGATCTGAGATCTTCACAGATGTTGTATCCATTATTTGGCTATCGACAACAACAACAGTTATACATCTTCACAAGTGCCACGTATAGATTTCTATCTATGAAGATAGATTTACATACACACCATGTTACACATCTATATACAGAATGAAACATTTGTGTAAACTTCCACTCATGCCTACGAATATACTTTCTAATGTATGCAGTCATGCATTCATTCACACACACACAACCACCCACATTTACAGGTAATTGTGTGTAAATGTGCATACCGCATGTTGTGTTGCATATGCTGAGGTACTAATTAAAATTCATATATGCTATGACTGAAGATGAATCAATACATTCGTATGTAGCTGACTCTTGCACACCAGAAACATATAAGCAGACAATAACATATACTCTCACACATTTAGCTTGCAAATCCCCTGAATTAGCCTCATACTACATTATAAGCTGGATGTTTCTATGCAAGGAATATAAAACTGAATTCTTGAAGGGAGAAACAAGAATAAAACCATCCAACAGTAGAAGTGGTAATAACAGCAGCAGTAGCAACAGTAGTCACCATCACAGTGGAGTTAATTTTGAGATGGGCAAAGAGTTACACCCTGCTTCTCCTATTGCAACTTAAAGTATTTCCAGCACACATACACATTCATAGGTGATACACATGTGCAAATAGGCATGTTGATGACAGCTGTCAGTGCCAACTTAGAGGTATATCGAATATTTTGGTTAAAGGAGAGGGAGACAGAGAGAGAGTTGACAGATAAGGAATTTAATAATTTTGAGAAACGTAAGTATTAGAATAAAAGCAAAAAAATTACCTACGCCATTATCACTGAAAGAAGCCTTAGTGGAAATTGCTCATAAAATGACTTTGTGTAATTTAAAAATATATTTGTGAGTAATACAATCCAACTTCTTTAATCCGGCGCTTTTAGGACCAGACCAGTGCCGAACCACAGAAAATGCCAAATGACACAAATCACCTCTAAAAGAAAAAAACCTATGTATAGTCTTGCCAGCTCATTCTCTTTCTCTCTCTCTATATATATATATATTAATGTGTTATCAAAGGTAGAACAAAGCTTAAAACAGGAAATAAAACATTAATGCTTCCAAACAAGGTTTTATTGTTTCATGCGATACAAGGGCAGAATATGAACCTAAAACCAAAAAATGATATATACTGTAGTAGGTCTACATTTGTAATTCAAACAGGAAATAATAGTGTATGTACTGTAGAATAATTAATGCTCCCAAACAATTGTTTCACGCAATATAAAACTGCAAACCCCCAAATAAAACAGCACTGTTGGGTATAGAGTAGGCCCAGGCCTATAGGGTACCTGTAGCTCCGATTACATCTGGTTTATTCAAAAAGATATTCGACCATGGGAGTTGCTGGATTAAAGAGATCAGACTATATATATATATATATATATATATATATATATATATATATGATTACACTCTCTTGTCAAAAGAATACATTCTCTTCATGTAATTACTGGATGAAAATGTGCACATATATGACTCTTCAGCCCAACTTTAGTCTTCCATGTTTGTTTGCAGATGTAATACTTGTATTACTTAAGAAGGAATAAAGGAGTTTATGAGGAAGTTTTAACACCACACTTACCGCAGTATACCTGTCCTACATGTGGTTTGACCAAACATTCCAAAATACACAAAAATGTATTTCAAACATGAACCTCAAAAGGTTGGATATATATATATATATATATATATATTCAAGCATGTTTGGTTAAATAATTTAGATGTATTATGTCTATTTATTTTAGTTTTAATCTTTTCAAGTCCACAAAGAATTAAAATTAAAATATGTCTAAATTATTTAACCAAACATGCTTGAAAGAAAATATGCTGTCTAAATATAAATATATATTTGTAGAAATTTGTTATATTTATAAGTGAATAGTCCTCAAAATTGAAGGTCGAGTGTTTATAGATATAAATTGTGAGGACATAGGAATCAACACTGTATGGTGACAATTTGTTTCATGCTTCTATATGATCTTCAGACATTATAACATGGAATCATGAAATTCGCAATCACTATAAACTTTAAAGTGTTGATTCCTTGCTCTCTCTCTCTCTCTCTCTCTCTCTCTCTCTCTACATATATATATAAATATTTTCTGGAAAATGTCAGAATGTAAAACATCTTAAGGTACCTCATTTAATAACTGCATTTATATTACTTTCAAAATTCATTAAAATTATGCTACAATTGTTAGCATCCCAAAAGACATGGTCAAAGTAACCTAGGACATGGCAATCAGCTGCCCTGACATCTGAGTGGAAATTCACAGAAGGTCAGCATCTGGAAGTGCCAAATTTAAAGCCAATCAAACTAGACTTGACTTTTCTAAAACAAATATCAATGATCAATTTGAATGGATTTACAAAGGCGCTTATACTCTAGGAAAATTGATTTGTTTGTTTTTGTTTAGCGGCATATCAATCCATACAGGTTATTTATTGCCAAAAACTAAATATGAAAACTTAAACTTTCTAATTAATTCAAGAGTATGACATTATTTCATAATTAAATTATAATTACTTAGCTCCATGTTTTTCTTTTTTTACAAATAATCTTACAAAATCAAACAAGGAATGAAAACTTGTTTCTACTTACAAGAAATGAGATTAATCATAGCAAACTTTTTTTGACAATTTATGACAATTTTACTATAAAATGTATTGATTTTCATTTTACTATAAAAATATACTGTTGGTTATTTTTTTTTTATGAAAATGTATTGCTAGCATTTTTATACTTTCCTAATGTTTTAAGTTTTGTTTGGGGGTTCACTATTTGACCATAACTTGGCAGGTGCTACCACCCCGGGTCATGGTGGACCTGGGAACAACAGCAATTAACTTCCACGCTCCTCAGAAGCTCTAATCTCCTGATCAGAGGCCTGGCTGCTGGATGTAGTTTATTGTCATACCCAGGATGATCTGGGAATATTAATGAAAAAGATGACAGGTAAACATTAAGTTCAATATTTATGAAAGTGAATTTAGTTAAAATCTGCTTTGTATTCTGAGTAGCCACATTGTTATATTGTTGGAATTACCTAAGTGTAGTTAGGAGCCAATGAAAGAAGTCTATTCATTTGATATTATCTCATATATATATATATATATATATATATATATATATATAATTTTGATGTTTATTGCTCACATCATCTTGACCTTTAAATACAAATACCCCTGTAGATTAAAGAAAGGGTTCAGTGCAGAATTCCCTGTAGGTTACCCAAATCAATATACACCTGGGGAAGGCTGGAGGGCACAACAGCCAAAATGTTGTGGTAAAAACAACAAAGGTGAGCACAATAATCTGAACATAGTGTAAATAACCACAAAGATAAATAATGTAGAAATAATTAACTGACATGAGAAGCATGAACTGTGAAACAAGCACAATTTACCCTTATTGATTGAATAAAGGGTTAGTTTTGAAATTCCAAGGTTACTGAATAAGTCAGAAACCTAGAAGATGCTAAGCTCAAATAGACAATACAAAGATGAGGTCACTGGTATGAATAGATTACTGTAAAATAACTAAAGAATAATGACTGTAAATAACCTGAAACCCCCAAAGCTTCATCTCTTTTAAAATGTAGATTTGGAGTTGAATATTTCATTGTAAAGAGTTATAAACTTATAGAATTTTGGCAGGAAGAAAAACATTGTTGAATACCTTTAACTTACAGTAACCAATTAAAAACTTTTGTTAAATTGCTCTTTTGGGTGAAAACAAAATAAATGTTGATTACATTTGTTCTGCAGAAACCATATAAGAGTTGAGGATTCTCAAACAAATAATATTTTTTTATTTCATGCTAAAGGCTGAAAACTTGAGAGGATAAATACGCATACCCAGTTGCCATCAAATATAATAAAAATTCTGTTAATTGCCAAAAAAAAAAATTGTATTGAGAAGGAGAAGAACTCAATGGGGAAACTAGTTATTTGATAAGCATGCTTGATTAATAAAAGGAAAGAAACTTCACTAAAATTCCAAAATCCTTTGTCTTAATTATGATGGACAATTGTGAAATATACATACACAATTCTACTAAAAAAAAAGTCGAAATAAAATATTACTTATATGATGAACCAATTATCAGATATTAACTAATAATCATAAATAAAAGAGCTGAGCTTTATCAAAAATAGTAGACTTAGAAATTGGTAATGACTTAAGAAGATTGGTACCAAGCAATTACAAATGGAATAGAGATTTTATATATTAGTATTAATGGCAATACTTTTAAATTTCAAATGGCATAACAGTTGCCATACGACCTGGAGTAATATATTTAATTATTGAATTTTAGTAATATCCTAATTTTACTTAAAAGACAACAAATAGTGTGGTTATTAAAGTAATATTATTAAATGCCATATTTATTTTTCAAATAGTATATTTTTAAAGCTTTTCCTGAAATAATACTCTTGCGATGAGAACAAAAAATGAAAATTAAGATGAAAGAAAATACTAGTTAAAAATTTATGATGGATTTCATAAAATGGTTGCTACTTTTGGAATGAAGTTGAAGAAAAAATCCCAGATTGAAAGAACTATTGGCTTGTGGTGAATTATTTGGTTCAAAAATATAAAATTCAGCATTACGCACATGCAATCACACACACACACACAAAAAAGAAAAAATGCTGTCAACTGCAGAAAAGAGAAAAATAAAATGAACTAAAAATATTTCATAAAAACTAACTGAAACTATGTTTTTATTTAAGACATGCTATTAAATGTTGATGATAGATTTTGAATTATTTTTAAACATAGAAGAAAGTTGGAAAAGAAATTGACAAAAATGTAGAAGATAATTTTGAAGAAATTTGGTAAAAAAGTAAACTTCCGCTTGTAAGATTCTTGGAAAAAATAAAAAAAAAACATTTGATCTTCAACCTTTCTTTCTTTTTTTAAATCCTTCAATTTATTTTGTTTTTATTTTATTTTTGTATTTAAAAATTAAAAGAAAAAGTTTTTATTTGAAAAGTTGTATTTATATTGAAATCTGTTCATTATCTTTCTCTAACATATAAAAATGAAAGAGTGAATGTGTGACTTTGGAGTTATTTTCCAAGACAGCTAAAAGGGACAGTATAAATTATTTTGGTTTCAGTATATATATTTTTTTAATTTTAAGTCTGAAGTCAACATTATAAGTTGATCTCTATATATTTTGTTTAACCATTTATGTTATCTATTTTTAGTTTCATATATATATATATATATATATATATATATATAGGTCAGAATTCACGCCTGAAGATTGTATTAACTGCATGAAACTCCAAGTAGTGTTATCAACATTGGATATTATTTATATTCACTAATATATATATGTGTGTGTGTGTGTATGTTTAGTTTTATATATATATATGAAAATATTGTGAAGTGTTTTTGATTAGGTATTACTGCTCTGTCTTGGTCTATGCTATAAGTATTGAGCACTTTGAATTATAGGTAGGTGTTTGTCTATTTTTGTGTCCTTTTTAGTCATTTTTTGTTTCCTTTTTAGTCATTTTTTGTTTGTTTATTGGTGTCTTGTCTTGTCTTGTCTTATTCTCTTTTGTGTTGGTGGAGTTGCATTTGCAAGCTTTAACCAACACTTTATAAAATCTTCTGATATCTTATAAATTAACCAGTTCTTCCTGATTTAAAAAAAAAAGCACAATGTATAAACTCTAGAACAATTCTAAAAACATTTCTTTTAAACAAAATAACCAAGCCAGTTTGTAGATCAGAAGGTGAAACTGCAGTAGGAGAAGTATTTATATATTTTTAAAAGTAACATTCTTATATATGGAAAGACAGTGGGAAATCTATATAAACTTTCTTTGAAATATGTTTCAGTGAATGTGATAGACAAGGAAAATCTTAAGTTTTTATAATATTCATACAGTTTTCTCTTTGGAAGGATTAAGGGAATGCAGAAATTGTCTGTAATGATTATTGCCCTAAGCACTTTTGGCCAATTCATTAGTCATTTTCTAGGGGCCCATTGTTAATGTTTTTCTATGTTCATGTTATAAGGTGTACTGTGCATAAGTATGATTTTAGACTGTGTGAAATGGATGTGGGCATAGGGTTAGGGTCGGGGTGTCTTCTTAGAATACTACTAACACATTTGAACTATTGTTAAATAAAATAAGGCTGATGCTTGGCTTGAAGTGTTTTATATAAAGAGCCTCAATATTTTTTAGTTGCTGTTGGCAGACCA
Source organism: Acanthosepion esculentum (assembly GCA_964036315.1). NCBI lineage: Eukaryota > Metazoa > Mollusca > Cephalopoda > Sepiida > Sepiidae > Acanthosepion > Acanthosepion esculentum. The sequence goes on from OZ038490.1 coordinate 58,789,555, forward strand.
ATTTCTTTAGAATAATGGTGTTATCAACCAGGATTTTTCTAATGGGAGCAGGCAGTTGTTTGTGGGTGTCAGGATGATTTTTTATGGCATTAATATCACTTATGTGGCTTATCATTGTTTGGGAGGGGGTTATTGTCAGTTTGTCCAATGTAGGTTATCAGTTTATGACAACAGACTGCAGTCTTATACTTGGTCATTTAAATTGATATACTACATTGGTGTTTTTTTTGTTTGTATTTTATAGGAGTGTTGTTATTTGTAATTATGGGGGTGGCAGATTTTAATTTTCTATAATATATATAAGTTTTACATGTTTGCCTGTGTCAATGAATGAAATGCATTGTCTAATGCTGTGTCACATGACAAATTCATTTTGTTTATCAATTCTGTGCATCTAGTTGCAATAAAAGCTATTAATGTTTTCTACTATTTTTTTGTGTTGTGGATCTTTAGTTTCTGTAGGAATAATTTTATTTAACAATAGTTCAATGTGTTGTAGTTCCTTAAAAGACACTAAAACAAAAAGCCATGGTCATATACCTCTAGCACAACCCAAGATTACTATTACTTCTACACAATATACCTTATAACATGAAAATGGAAAAATATTAACAATGGATCTCTTGAACATGGCTAATGAATTGGCCAGAAGCAATTGGCACAATAACCATTACAGACAGATTATGCACTCATATATATATATGTGTGTGTGTTTGGATTGATACAAATATAAAATTTATCACTGATTGATGTTATCAGCACCCCAACTCCAGAGTTTCATAGACAAACCTTTTAGTAATCATTCAGTCCACTCATCAGGAGATATTAGCAATTGTCTGCCAATTTTCTCATTTTCGTTGGTTTTATATTAGTTAAAAAAATAATTTATGTGCCTTTTATTGGTGTTTGGTTGCTTTTTTTCTCGTGTGTGTGTGTGTGTGTAGGTATGTATGTATAATGTATATTTGGGTAGTAATCTTTCTTTCAAACATGTTTTGTTGAATATGACAAATTTTATGAATTTTTTATTGAGTTTTTCTAGTATTCTTAATTTTTTCCTTTTGGTGGGTGTAAGGGAGTGCAAAAATTGTCCATAGTGTCTTTTGCCCCAAGCGCTGATATAAGAAAACAGTGGAGAGGGTAGATATAAACTACGAAAAAAAGACTAAAAGATAGACACCTACCTAAACAGTAACAAACAGTGCTCTATGTCTAGGTTACCAAGACAGAAGAATTATGCTTTCCAGCATTATAGGAAGAGACAAAGTTTGAATAACTACTTAAGTTTCACGCTAAGTAGCATGAAAATTAAGTCCTTTAAATCACTGACGGTCAATACCTTGGAAATGTATAACAGAGCTCTCTCTCGTTTTATATTTTGGTATTAACCGTTGGTGTTTTTTCTTGAAAGAAGGGAAAACATTTAAAAAATTGTTTGAATTAATGAATTAATCAAAGATTTTTATGACTTTATAAGTTTTGTGGATTTTTTGTAATTTCTGTATTAAAATTAAAGAAACAAAAAAGATGAAAGAAGATAAGTAATCATACAAGTTTAAGAATTCTTAAACATGATAAATATGGAAAGTCATAAAAAGGGAATATTGAATGAGAAAAAAAAAGAGAAATGCTGTATGTTGTATAATGAAGAAAAAGTAATGCCCTCTAAACGAAGAGGTGTGGGGTGGTGGAATCAGAGACTGCAATACAGTTGTTTGTTGTTTATTGGTACCAATCGAGAGTGGCAGAGTGTCATGAAGGGGCAGCTTACAAATTGTAGTCTTTAAAGCCTCATTGTGGATTATGTTACAACTGTTATTAGTGAAAGTAATCTAGAGTATTTGTCATGTCAAGCAGATTGCATGCTCTGTGCTATTAGGGTGGGCAGTCAGGCTCTTGGAGAGGCTTGAAAGAGGGATGGGTGGGTATCATGAAGAAGGACATTTGGGAGGTGGGGGAGAGAGGAAAGGTAAAATGTTTCATCAGTCTAATCAAAGATTTATCACTTGTCTAGTTGGGAATGAGACTGGATAGAGAAAGATGGCAAAAAGGACGAAAGGAAATAAAAACTAAGAAAATGTGAGAAGTGATCAGAGGAGGGCAAAAGGATCTTAGAGAGATGAAGAGAGAAGAAAAGAGAAAAGTGATATAAACAGATGAGAGATTCTTGAGTGGAGGATGCGAGAGATTAAACAAAGAAAGAAAAAGAAAAGAAAAATTATATAGAATGGGGAAATATAATTAAAGAAAGATTTAAAAAACATGATGCAATAAGGTATAAAGAAGAGACAAAGAAAATAAACCATTATAAATAAATGGAGAAAGAGAGAGATAGTGATCTCTTATGAAAAAAGAAAAGAATGAAGGTTAGTAAGGAGAAAAAGAGAAAGAAAGAAAGGAAAAAAACTTTAGAAATAAAAGAAAGTGAAAAGAATCAGTTAAAAAAGAAATTAGAAAATAAAGAAAGAAAAATATCTGGAAAGAAAAGGAAAAATAAAATGTAGCAAAGTTAAAAAAAAAATAAAATAAAACAAAACACTGATGGATTTATAAACTGATTTCTCTTTGCCTTCCCAATAATGAAGTAAGCTTAAAAGTTTGAAATAACTAAATGTGAAAAATTAAAAGAAAACAGAAAAAAAAAAGAGAGAAGAAAAGTGAAATGAATAATAAATTAGAAGCATGCACAACACAAAATGATTTCTTTATTCTCGTTTGGCTGAATAAAGAATTGAAACAAAATGGAAATAAAAAATTAAATAGTGCCGTGTTGAATATCTTCACAATGAAGATACTTAAGAGTTATGGGCTTTTCAATTTGCAATTGCATGACATTCCCTAATTTTTAAAAACCTCCCGGTTTATGTCATTTTCCCCATTCTCATACTATCTCACAAATCTTTTATATATAACTTGGACATTATATATATATGTATATATAGATAGATAGATAGATAGATATAATTGGGAAGAATTTGTTTATCTGTTCACTATACAAGGCCAGACCCTTTTGTGTACAGCCCTTAAATTTGGTATATATATATATATATATATATATATATATATATATATATATATATATATATATATATATATATATATATATAAGTATGTATGTAATTTTGGATGATTGGAGAGAAAAAAGGTTTCTTTTTACTGCTAAGTGAAATTTCTGATGAGATGATGTAAAGTTACATGAACTTGTCTTTATGTGTTGCAAAACAAATCTGTGTAATGTCAAAAATCAGATTTCAAATGTCTGTATGTAATGTCAAAGTAGCCAAAATGGTGCTACATTTTAGCCCAAATTCACAACTGCCAGACTAATTCACTGGCAGCCACAGGTATCATTATGTGTAATATAAGCTTAATAATATGTTTCTAACAATCAATGATGATGTAGACATATGAGAGATACATAACTAGGAGGTCAGAGGTGTATCCTTGAAGTGACTTCTGTGGGTCTGGTAAAACAAATAATCTGGCATTGTTCTGTAACCATGAGTACCAGAAAAATTAGTAATATATATATATATATATATATATATATATATATATATATATAACATTAATATAATTGATTTGGTGTGGTAGAGAAGCAGCTATATTGTTGAGTACAAAAAAATCAGTGGCATACCTGGTGTGTGTGTATATATATATATATATATATATATACACACACACACACTTTTATTGATATGACTGATTTGGTGTACTAGAGAAGCAGCTATGTTGTAGTAAAGCAAAGAAAATATATGCACACACACACACACACACACACATATACGCACACACAGACATACAGTGCGATGGGTAAATTGTCGTCATTTTATATTTTTTTATTTCACACATGCACATTGTTTTTGATTTTGTTGACTGCACAGAAAAATAGAATTAGTTGAGAACTATCAGTGAGAAAAAGACGCAGTTCACTCTGCCAGAAGTTTGGAAATGACATGCTGTACTGCTTGGCATTTACACCAGAAGCTCTAATACAAACATTTCAGAGTGTTTGGGTGTCAATCTGAGGACAGTGCAAAGCATTCAGAAAGAGTTGGACGAGTCTAATGGTGATTACACAAGTATAGCAGCTCGGAAAATTCATTCTGATCATTATGATAAGAACTCCCGAATTTATTGGTGAGGGCCTCAAACTCAACACAGAGGCCTACAACAAGTGCTTTGATGAGGTAGTGCTGTCCTGGATCAAGAGGGTGGCTCTGGAAGACCCTATGTTTGGCAACAGGACTCTGCACCATGCCACACAAGCAGGAGAACCCAGTCATGGCTGTCAGACAATTTCTGCAACCATATCACCACTTACATCTGACCACCTAACTTCCTAGACTGCAATGCCTTTGATTATTATGTGTGGGGTGCAGTTGAGCAAGAGACCAACAAAACTCCTTTTAACACCAAAGAAGATGTACTGAAGGCAAATATTATAGCAGCATTTACCAACTTAAACAAATAGACCATCCAGAAGAGTTGCAGAAGATTCTGAAGTCATATGGAGGCCATAGTTTAAGCCAATGGTGATTTTATTCAATAAATTTACTCTTTAGTATTTCGAGATATTTTTGTGTAATTTTGGTAAATATATCTGTTAAAATGAGATGTCAGTGTTATTTTCATTTTTGCATAATTCAGACAACAATTTATCCATCCCACATTATATATATATATATATATATATATATATATTGTCATCCACATATGTTTCGCTGTTTCACAGCTCATCAGTGTGACTAGACATCAGATTGCCTCAAACCGGGATTGAAACCGACTGATTTGATATCAGTTGGAGACTCTACCCCTAAGCCATTGGCACACGGCAGGGATGAAGGTGAATTTAGATGTATTTGTTTTTAGATAAACCTGCCCATCCATGACTGAAAGAACTCAATTCGTCTTAACAAAGAGTCTTGCATCAGCAGCAGTAATAGTCACTGTTTACAAATTCACTTTTGTCCCTGAGAGCTCAACAGAAATAATAATTTTTTTCAGAAGCATGTATATATATATATATATATATATATATATATTTTCAGAAGCATATATATATACATGTATGTATATACACACACACATATAAAAAATGTATTCACAAGTCAATAAACACTGCATTTATTGTCATTTAAAGAGAGTACATTTTTCTGGGAAACCCGTATATATATATATATATATATATATATATATATATACACACACACATAGAGGATACTGATAGCCCATCACCTTTTTTAATCCAGAAAATACAAGCACGTATATAAGTTTTCACAGATGTAAGATTTATACAATCATTTAATTTGTATATAATTTACATTAAGTAATAATTTAATGTAATCTTCTAACAGATGATGATGATTATTATACAAATACAAGAGATGCATAATTAGGGGGTCAGAGGTGTATTATTGAATTATTAATATGTGGCTTCTGTAGGTCTGGCAAAATGGATAATCTGGCTGGCACCATTCTGTAAGCAAGGGTACCAGAAAATGAGAAACATACCTATATACATTTCTTTAGAAAATAATTAGCTTCACTTTTTCAAGCAAATCAAAATTAATGTAAGTTTCCATTTCATCAATACATTTTGTAAAAAGAGAGCAGATATACATTTTACAGATAAATTCTCTTCTTATTGTACAGTCTATGGTCATCTGTATTTAACTCAGCTGAAAGGTAGAATAAAACTTAGATGACAACAAAACTAAAGATAGAAATAAAAGTGACTTATCAGTCAACTGTTTGAATGTCTATTCATCTATTTATGCAAAATATGTCAGCCGCAGTTAATAACATAGCTACCAGTGTGATTCAAACCTATAATATATTCAATCATAAACTGGTTGACTGGAATCTGACACATTCAGTCTGGTTTCTATTCAGTGTTTATAATGACAGGTAGGATAATTTAACCTCTTTTTACTTCACATATGATTACAAAATGCAAGAGAAAGTGATTAATTTTAATAGACATCATTCATTCTTGCGTTTGGAATTTGGTCTCCAAAAATAGAAGAAATATTTTACATTTATGTGTGTCTTTTGCAAACTTAAATTTGTCAAATTCTGTTTCGTATAAAGTTTCACATATAAAACTATTGAAATATGTTTCTGTTAAAAAACAAACATTTTTTTGTTGCTCACAACATATCATATATCTCATATATATAATATCATGACATATACAATATCATATAATATCTCATAATATCTATGCCTATGCATAAAAGTACATAATTCCAGAGTTTAATGTTAAAAATAGCATTTATTTTATATAACAAATATTTATTTTATATAACAAATATTTATTTATATTTAACTTAATTTATATCTTTGTCACTTAATTCAGTAGTACAATTTGTTTTAGAAAATTATTGTCCATTGTAATCTAATTTGTTATCCATTGAGTTAAATTCTGTAGTATTACCAATTGAATGAGTGATTGTTTTTTATAGTTTATCAACTCTTTTTGGGTTATTTAAAGCTGAAACATAATTCAGATTGTAGCAGGTGGCTTACAGTACTCAATATTCACAAGCAGTCTCTCATGTAAGTACTGACTGGGCTTGGCATTGCTTAACTTTAGTGTGTAGTACTATTAAAAATACAAGAAATGAAATAAACAAATATACACAAAGGGGTGCTGAAAAATTCCCAGTCCAATTTAGGAATTTAAAAAAAATTATGTTTGATCACAAATATTCTCTCTCTCCATATATATATGTATATATATATATATATATATATATCAAAGTTGAGTTGTGAATTTTTCAGCACCCCCTCGCATATTATATATATATATATATGTAGCGATCTTCCAAGCATAGCTTGGATGTGGCATAAGGCCGAAAGTAAGGGGCGCCTAGTGAGGATCAAACTCTCTCTCTCTCTCTCTCTCTATATATATATATATATATACGAGGGTCTACTGAAAAGTTCACAGCTCAACTTACTATTCTTATGTTTGGTTATTTAAATCATGTGTATATATTTTCCTTTTGTATATATATCTATATATAAAGTTGTAGCCTCTGTCTGTCTGTTTGTTATAGAACTCCTAGGGTTTTAGAGATAGACCCCCATAATCATATATATTCTGAAACTACATTACCCAGGGTACTTGGATAAGTATATTTCATTTCAATCAAAGGGGTCCCCGGGGAGTACAACCCACCCACTGAATATGTTTTTCCTTTTGATATAACTTAAATTTGAAGAAGGGAATGACTCCTAGGGTACTTGGATAAGTATATTTCATTTTGATCAAATCTTTGAAAATTTTTTCCCTTTGATTTAAATTAAATTTAAATTTAGACAAGAGAATGACTCCTATCCAAAAGATAGGAAGAGAAAGCCAGAAGATGGAGGTCAAATTGGCAAGATCATTGAGTAATATTGAAATACATCATTTTTATCCACAAATTATAACAATGATTTAAAAGCAAAAAAAAAAAAAAAAACGTGTGACATGCAGTAAAGTGCAGGTAATTCAGCTGGTATATAAATAAGTGTGATTAAAAATAACCAACAAGATCTGTCTGTTTAATTTTTATTGTATTTTCCAATTTTTGGATAAGGTGTTGGCTATTGTATTCGAAGTTGTGGATAAACTGTTCAAAGTTCATATTTTGTTATTTTTGTTCAAGTACTTTTGACTTTCACAGTCATTATCAAGAATCGATGTGGTGTCTGTGTGGTAATTAGAATTCTTTTGTCTATGTCCTGGTATTTTTTTGGAAGCTGAATGTTTGAAATGGTCTAGTGTGACATCATGTGTAACGGCTGTATGTACAGATACAAATACGTAATGAGCACATAGCATTTATTGATGCAGAAAGCAGGACTGGGCATGTGAAGTTCACTTTCACCGAAATACTCTTAGAAACTTATGAATCTATCATTTCTCCCCTGCCCCCACAAGCTAGGGATTAATATCTATGCAGATTGGGTTCTCTGATTTGAGAAGGACATCTCTGAATTCAATGCAGCTAGCAACTCCACCTTGTAAAAACATACAGAAACTACAGCAGTAGGTAGTGAGGCTGTGGCTCTATATTTTACAGGAGAGTCTACTGGGCTGACATACATAGAGATAGATATCATGTATAACTTTGAGAAGAGTCATTAACATTACAAGCTTTGTTTTGAAAAAAAGAAAAAAGCTCTTCTCTTTTCTTATGAATTATAACCTGTTCAGGTTTAGGGTCAACCTTATCTTCTTCACATATCCCCATAAACTGTGCCTCTTACTCTGTAACCATCTATTTGAATGGATCTTTTGGTCTTGTACAGGGTGAACATCAGTGTAAAAAGAAAAAAAATAGGCTTTTCTCTTTTCTTATGAATTATAACCTAGTCATGTCTAGAGTCAACTGTTATCCTCCTCACATATTCCTGTAAACTGTGCCTCTTACTAGGGGAACATCATTGTAAAAAATTATATAATGAATACACCTGAAGAAGGCTGAAGATTGGTTGAAGCATGGAACCAACACCAACAATGCAAATGAGTTTGCATAAACTGGAATATATGCTGAGAAGTCGATAGTAACAAAAATGGTTTGGATGTAAACAAAATGGAAGCAATAATCATATTCAAAGCTTGAATTAAAATATCCTCCTTATTTCAGGAAGAATAAGATTTACTTGCCTCTGCCAGCGCAAACATTAAATATTATTAGCATGAAACTTAATTGGGATTTAAATTGGCTGTAACAGTTTAAATGAGTGATAGAGAGAAATAAAGCTGTCATCAAGTAATTAACTGATACCAATTGATAATGAAGTGCTTGACTTGAAATGACTTGCCTTAGTCTTTCACTGTAAAAGCAGCAAATTAAAAAAACTGATACAATGAAAAAAAAAAAAAAATTTCAACATAACCATTATCTGATAAGATGCCTGCAAAACACTTCACAATGGCTGAGTAATTGGAATGATTAGGAAATTTTAGGTTTTTCTTTTAGAATTCACAAATTACTGAATGGGATATTTAGTCATAAAAGAACAGTGATGCTTAATTACTATTAACAAAGCCAGTGGCTGTTAAGAATGACAATATACGACAGCACAAAACAGAATTTACTGTACATCAATCAGCAACAGAAAAACTTTCTCGATCCAACTGAGATGAGCAGATAAATAAAAATAAATAAGTAAAAAATAATAAATATATAAATATCAATAAATAAAACAGTATTCAAATTACTTTTGATACAGGTGAAGAGAAAGGAACATAAGAAAAAAAAATATCAGTTACTTATGAAAATGTATAAATAATGTTAGTAAAAAATGTAAATAAAGAGATAAATGATATTTACAATATTTATATTGCTTGGACTATTGTCCTCATCTTTACTGTCACATTCATGTTTTGGCCATTGTACGCTCTGGCCTTCTTCAGGTGATATTTGTTGAAATTTCGAACTGAACACAGTGACTTGACACAAAGAAGAGAACAAAAAAACCCCAAAAAACTTTGATAGTTATTATGGCAAAGTAACTAAAACTGAGATATCCAAAAGCCTGGTACATAGAATTGTAACAATCTATTTCCATAGGCAAAATAAACGGTTTGGTTAACAGTGACACACCCATAAGATTTTAAAATCTTGATCCCCATTCCTTCTTAACACTTTAATAAACAAACATAGTGTTTTCTGTTTTCTAAAGTAAATCATTTTCATTAAAAGCTACTGAACATTGCCTGATGATAGGATAAGTCCCGAAACACAAAAATTTCCATGTCGCAATATAAAATATTTTTAAATAAAAATATTATTAAAAAATATGCTCTATGTTGTATTGAGCACTTTTTCAAAAAAGTAAATCCTAAAGAACTGTGTATTCTAAATCTATTTGTTCTTTCTATTTATTTGTATATATATATATATATATATATATATATATATATATCTCTATATATATATATATATATATATATATGTATTAAATATCTTTCTTCTCTTTTATGCCTCTGTGCTAAATTCTGATATTTCTTCAGGTAGAAGAATGAAAATCATTGTAAAGTATTTAGAATTTCAGAGATACACACACACATCAAAATTCGCTTGATGAGGAAATGGAACTAATGTCTTTGGTTTAATAACAAAATTAAATTCAGGGGCTTTAGCTTCCATTTCTGAAACATGGTTATCACTGTGTAGCGGTAAAACCATATTTTAAATCTATTAATTTATAATATATATATATATATATATATATATATATATATATATATGAATGAATTGGGATCAAATATGAATAGGAAACATTTATTTAACATGTATCACCCTTATTAAAGCTTCATCAGATATAAAGAAAGAGAAAGAAAAAAATTGTGGTATTTTTAATTTTGTGTTGTTTGTTTTTCATTGGTTAGGGCAGACTGCATATATATTTGTCTTGTCAAGCAGTGTTTATGTTTGTCTATGTGGGATTTGGATGATAATGTATATTTGTTTGTGTTTGTCTAATAGGTATTTTTATTCATGTTTGTTGGTTGTCCACATGTTGATTTTGGATGTCTTTACATAACACCGGTTGTAGTGGTGGTAGTAGCAGGTAGACATATCTTAGATTAGCATGGATTTTATAAATGTTGGTGAAATAATATAGTCTTTTTGATGTGTGTTTATAGATTGCTATTTGTTTCTTATCCTATCATATATATATATATATATATATATATACACACACACAAATCTCCCCACCACCTATAGGTTAAATATTAAAAATTATATCTGGACAAATCATTATCTTCCCCAAAATTGTTAATGCAATATTCACACACACACACAAAAAGAATTATTTGTACAATCCCCAAAAAATGATTAAGCTTTAAATAACACACAATAGCTTGATAAGCTGTAAATATCAATCAGCCAATCACAAATACATAATATTAAGTGAAACACTTATATAATCAAAATAAGAAAAAACAACTTTGATTTTAAGCAATCAAAATATAGCAAAATATGACTTTTAAAGATTTTGATCTCATGAATTGGAAAAAATTGCCCTGCTTAAATTTCATTAAAATTAATTCAAGACACACACAGTTTTAGAACATAAATTTTCTTGAAATTTTTGTTTCTTCTAAAGTCATAGAAAGTCCTTATTTTTAAATTGCCAGGGAGTAATGAATTTAATTATTTGATCTAATATGAGTGAACAAGTAAGGTCACCTCACCAAGAAGTGAACAGGATTGAAACCACACTTGCTAATATATAAGGATCTTACTCCTGATTTTTTTGTTTTTTTACAGTTGCTATCTCCCATTTTTTTTCACTGGAGAGGCAGGGTTACACATTTTATTAAACATTATATATGCATCTATAAAATAACAAAAAATTATCAAAATATTCAACAAAGAAAAAAACAAATGCAAACATACATTAAAATAAATAAAAAAAAAGAAAAAATGAAGAATTTTAGATGTCTGCAAACCTCAACTATGTTACTACTAGCAGAAAAGCAGACATGGAAATGCCACTGTCATCTGAATGGCTTTGCAGTTTGTCATATCTAAAGAGGATCTTCTTAGAGAAAGTCCTTTTTATCCAGGAGGAATGGAGGTGGGGGTAATCTTACCTCTGGCCAATCTCTTGCTGGCATTTGCTGGGGTTTAGCAGTTATTATTACTTGTGCCTTCAGGGTTTTTAGATTTAAGAATAGTTAGGCTGAAGAAATTGGTTCTCTTCTTCACCTTTCTCAACAGGAATGCTAAAGAGAAAGAAACATCAAAGCATTCCCTAACTACATATATATACACACACACACACACATATATATATATGTATATATATATATATATATATATATATATATATATATATATTGTGTGCGTGTGTGACCCCCAGAAAGAGGGCAATTTGATGTTTGGGATAAGACATCTGCTTGTAGCAAAAATTTGAAAATAGATGAAAGAGCACTAAAAATGGGGTTTCTGTCAAAAATCATCTACATTATAAGAACGAATGAATGAATATGTGTGTGTGTTTGTGTGTACTTTTTGTTCCCTTGATTTAAGCAATATTATCTGTGGTATTTATATAAGACTCTTGAGCCCTAGTGATTATGCTCAATTGAATCATTTATAATAAAAGAAATACTTTAAAAATGTTATATGTCTATTAAAATTTTTACTGTTCAGATCTTGGTAATTTTCCTTTCTAAAATGAAAATGATTAAAATTAATACATTCACTTTGACAAAAATCCTTGACTTTGTCAATTTGGCTATATTTCAAGACATTCTCAAATCATCATTAACAAAACAAAATATATTGTGAAAGGCTGTGAGGGTGAAGATTTGGCTTTGTCAAAATATTCAACATGTCCACAAATAAAAAAAAAGAAAAAGAAGAAAGCAGTTAAAGAGCAATAAAAAAATTATATTCACAAATTGTTACTTTGGGTTTTGAGTCCAATTACTACTTTGGAAATCAAAGTTTTCATGCGACTAGAAATAGGTTAGTCAAGGGAAGTTTTTTTGTTTTGTTTTTTTACTTTGATTTCAACTGACGACTACTTGAAGTTGTCTCCTATTTGTATTAAAAGTATGGATTAAATAGGAGACATAAAGATCCATGCTTACATTTAATAGAAATATGTTAAATTTTATTTGAAAGTACATTATTGAAAAGAATAAAATTTCTAATAATTTAATAACTATAAATTCTTAAAAGTTTAAACTTTGCAAATAAATAATTTGATATATCTTTTAACTATTGTGTAAATTTGATCTTTCTTCGTAAATTATAATTAAATTTCATTCTCAATAGGGATACTGTATTTCATCAACAATTTTCCATAATGTCATATAGGACATAAATGAATGGAATTGTCTGTTTATATAAATAAGCGAAGTTGAGGAGAGTTAGCATTAGGTTATTTGCTAAGTGTATCTTCAGGTAGTAAACCTTCTATTTCATTGCTTACCTATGAGTTTGTCTTGCTTATTTATTTCTCTCTATTATCTCGAAAACACAAGATACAACACATAAAAAAGGTTTTCATTTTGTCTGAAACTGATTAATTAATAGAATATATTCTAGTAATATCCACTATAATTTGAATCTATCTAATTTGTTTATTTTATCAAAATTTAATTTATGTTGATTTTTAAAGTTTTTATTCACAAACACTGCAAGATAATTCCAATTATGATGGATTGAAGATTTATATCTCTTAAAAAGCTATTTGCTTGGATTTTATATACACCTTAATGTAGTGTTAGATTCTCCAACTTATGAATTGAGAAATGTCTCATTTTTATAGATATATATATAAAATTTGCCTGCCTGTTGATGGTTGGAGAATGGTCAGGCTAACATTTTAAAGTTAAAAAAATACAGTTAAAGGATTAAGATAGATATTATATTTAATGATTTTTTTTCAACTAAGATACTAATTATTTTGGTTTTCATCATATCTTTTTTTTACCTCATTAAATTAGAGAACAGACCAATACAAATCTTGCAGTTAACGATTCAAGATAAATATTAGATTTAATGATATTTTTTTAGTACTAGGTTATTAATCTTTTTACTTCTCATCACGTCTTTTTACATATCATGTGGTTTTGCATCAAAACTGGTTATCTTTTCAAGATAAATACAGCCTTGGTGATTTGTTCCACATACTGTGACAAATAGAATAATAGCATACTGATTTAAGAATTAAAAAAAAAAAATGAAAAATAGTTTCATTTGAATTTCCTAGAAAATTACCTGATACAATTTAGGACACTTGGTGATGAAAAGTAAATGTATGCGTGAAAGAAAAAATTATGTTAAAACCAGGTTTGAAAAAAAAACACTGAATCAAACTCCATCTCATAATTACAGACATTTACGGGTGATAATTCAGCTTCATAGCAACTTGGCTTTTCCCCCTTCAATCTTCAAATATGTCACAAGAAACTTAAACTCATGATTGATTTGTAGTCTAGCATCTATCTATCTTAGTCTATCCCTGTCTATCTTAGACCTATCTAAGTCTGCCCTAGTCTTATCTATCTATCTGTCTGTTTGATCAAAAGAAATTTTTAAAACATTCATTAAGTAGGTTAATTAATCAATGGTTATATTTAAGGATATTTTACTTGGACATTACCTAACAAACTATATCAGAAGGGGGCATAACTCTTTTGTTTTTAGTATTGTATATTTTAATGCCATATGTGAGAATGATCAGATGTACTCAGGGAGACCAAACTTGCTTCTGTTTTTAGCATCATATAGATTAATCATTTTTGTTACAGGGACTTGATGTAGTCAGGGAGGCATTACTTGCTTTTTTCTTAGTATCATATAGATTAGTAATTTATTATACAAGAAGGGCCTTACATAGTTAAGAAGGCTTAATTCTTTTGTTAATATTATCAAAATGTTTACTGACTTATTTACACTGTTATCAAAATACTTGTATTTTCCATAAGAGCACAAGAATTTTGGTAAATACTTTTCAAATATTTTTTACCACACTTATGAGATAAAAAGTTATAAAATTTTGTTAGACATCATCAAATGTGCCTGCAATAAGATGTAGTGTCAAAAGGACAGCTTTTTTAACTAACTTTCCTCTTTGGCAATGATTATTTTAAAAAGCAATGATTAGAATTGGAATAAAACCTAAACATATGAAAGTGAATTTATACATTTGTTTTTTATTGTTCTTGAGAATTTACAACAAAAATATTAAACACTATTTATTAGATTGTTTATTTACAAGAATAATTTTAAATTTACAACATTCTAAAAACTATACAATTAAAACTAATGCACTGCAATATTTATCATTTAACAATTTATAAATAAATAAATATGAAAACAATTTTTATTCATGAATTTATAAATATTTACTAAATTATTAAAATATGTAAACCAACTATAAGGACATCCTAATTATTTACTATTTTATAAAGTTTGAATCAATTGGCAATTAGCAGATGTTTTGCCAACCATTCCAATAGTGTAAATAAACAATCTAATAAATAAATAGTGTTTATTATTTTTGTTGTCAATTCTCAAGAGTGATGAAAATGAATAAATTCACTTTCATATGTTTAGGTTTTATTACAATTCTAATGATCGCTTTTGAAAACAAATATTGCTGAAGATTGAAAGCAGTTAAAAAACTGATATCATGGGAAAAATTCTTTTGAAACAGTCTTATTGTGGGTACATTTGTCTATGTTTGCCAAAATTTCTTTTAGATTTTACACTCTTATAAAAGCATGTTGGAGTTGGCAGTATGTCAGCAATCTTCAAATTTCTTCAGTTGGTATTGTTGAACATTTTCTGCAATCATTTTTTTCCCATTTAATGAAGGTACAAATTATTCAGAATAATTCATAGTTAAAAAAAAAACAGATATATATCTAGAAGCAGAGTTGTGAAAATGTTTTCTTCTATTTATATTCCTTGAACCTTAACTAAAACTTTTCACTTAGCAGAGCCAGATGAGTGGGCATATATTGACCCCTGTTTTTTTTTTGTATTTTTTTTTGCTTTATATACATAAGTTTAGATCAATGTTCAATGGTCTTGCAATAATTTGAAGGTCAAGTGAAGTAAATTCCTAATGTCAATCGATTGACCCTTATTCTGAACTAGTAATAGGTCAGGGAACACTCTCTCACAAAAATGTGGGGGAAAATGGGTCAGAGAAGGTATTTTATATTTTGCTATACTTGTGCACCTTACAGACACATACTCTCCACCATCTGAAGAAAAATTGTTGATTGCCAATAGAAATGTAATAAATATTAGCTTTATTATAAGAAGCATCTACAAATAGAATATTTTTACTAAACATTTTCTAAATTTATAGCTATGTTCACTAATAATCAGGGCTGGTGCAAAGGCCTCATCCCCCCACCGAATCTATGGTACCCCTACCCCACAGTCTATGATACGGGGGGGGGGGGCTCACTCTACTGCATCTCAATTCTCATAAGGTAGTATTCTTTAAAATAAAAATTTTATTGTAACCTAATTATACACAATAATAGATCATCTGCAATGTAGGTGAACAATTCAACTAGAAATATTGAAAATAAATACACTGTAGCTAAATAAAAATTAGAGACATGTCATAATAGATTATTCCATCTTTAAGTCAACAATGCTTTGTGGCAATTTTTAACATCAACTTGAGATTTTTCTTGTTAAAAAGTTAAATAATTTTAACACATTCAACCTTATCGATACAAAATAGTGAATTTTATATAGTGTTTTTTCAAGACTTAGCATGAGCGAAACAAACTCACAAATTTGGACAAAAAAAAGACCCCAGAATTACATCAAAATTTTCATAGTTGTGCTTAATTTGTAACATATATAAATGTAGGTAGAAAAAAGAAAATGTTGATAAGATAGCGAGTATCACAAAAGTACTGCCTGGGGCCCCCAATCAGGTTCATCCCCCTCTTGTTTGGGAGGTTCAGTGGGTAATACGTACTGGCCATGCTAATAAGAATAGTGAATCCAGGCTCTAAATACACTGGACACTTTACACCACAAAGTAATATACTATAAGCTCATAATCTGAACAAGAGGCATCACTACCTTTCAACTTACATTCTACATATTTTTTCTTCGTTTTTTTTCAGATAATAGTAAATACTACTGGGTGCCTAATATAAAGGTGTGAGGGGTAATAACAGTGGTCAGGGGCAGAATTTTATTTTTTTAATAAACTGGGCTTTCTTAATAAAAGGAGAGTTAAAGAATCATTTTAAGGTTAAAAAATTTAGAATTTAAATAAAGAAACTTTAAAACCAAAACATTAAGTTTTACAAAGAATGGAATGCTATAATTTTGGAAAGAAAAAAGAACATTGCAACACTATTTGTTAGGCACTGTAATCATAAAAGCATGCAAGTAAAGACTTGAACCAACTAATACCTGTTCTACCAATTGTGAAAATATGAATAAATGCAATGGTCAGTAGGGTCAGAAAATTTTCCTCCTGCTTCTATTAGGCACCTAAGAGTAATGATTTCTTGATAGAATCTCATATATATATTAATAAATATACATATTTTTTCTCACCAGCAGCACAACTCAGAGTTTCATGCACAATACAATCTTCAGGTGTTGTTTCAATTCAAGAAGTTTGTGTTGTGCTTGAGATGCCAAGTTGGGCTACTGGTGAGGAAAAAAATGTATATTTATTAATATACAGTTTATAGGTATGTTATATTGCATCTTGTACTATTTTATTAACACCAGCACTCAATGTGTGATACATATATACATATATATATATATATATATATATATATATATGTATGTATGTATATGACTTTTTTGTAACCCTATGTTCCTGTGTCAAAATCGATGTACTTTTGTGCAAAAGTACTGAAAAAGGCATTAATTTGTTTTAGTTCTTGAAAAAGGTTACCCCCAAACTGGAAATTAAATTTTGCCACATATGTAATAAGAGTAAAAAAAAAATCAAAATATTTCCTTAGCTTTATTTTTCAATTTGCTAATGATGTAATTGGATAGTACTTATGTATTTTTAATGTATTTAACAAGTTATATCTATATCATAACATACAAACTTACAAATAAACAAGAACAAGTTCAAAAGCCATATTACTACTGTACTTATATACAATTTTAAAAAAATTTGTGTTGGGGGGTGATATTTAAAAAAAATAAACTGAATTAACCCCTTCTTTGTTATTTTTAAACAAAAGTTCATCAAAATAAGATACAGGAAATCAATTATTTTACAAAAATTCATATTCCTGATATATATATATATTTCAAAATGGATCTTTTTTATTAATTTCACTGCTTAAGAAAAATAAAAAGAACAGGAATAGGAACTCAAACATGTGTATCTACTAAAAATAACATTTATAGTAATAAGATATATATATATATATATATATATATATATATATATATATATATAAGATTTAAAAATCTAATAGTAAAACATATTTTCATATACTGCTCAATATTAAAAATATTAAAATAATATTAATATTAAAAATAGTGCATTGATAATTTGGAAAGTTACTTAACTGTAAATATCAATTTTGGATGTTATTTCCCTGACTTCAAAGTTTCTTGGAATTGTCCATTCTTCAAGGGGACTGTTGTTTTTAAAAAGCATATTGAACTTCAGTGAAGCTTTGTGAAATTGGTTATAAAATCTACATCTCTTTGAATATGTTGTTCAAATTTTGATAAATAAATCTTTTTTTTCAACATGAAGTCTATTTAATTTTGTTTGTGTGGGACATGTAGTTACTTAGATATTCACATTTTAAATGATGTCAATTTTGTAGGGAAACTCTATATATTAAGCCCATCAATAAAAGAAGTCCTTTCAAGGGGCAAAAATGTTTAGATAACAGTAAATGACAAAAGCTTGAAGCCAGGAATATGAGAGATATAATCTTTTATAGAAGAATGATTGTATGCATTTTACTTCATATAATATCAACTTAGATTTCAATAAAACTTTTAACAGGATTAAAGCTAACTTTGCTTTAAGAATAAAGTAAAAAATAACTGATTAATTTTAAAGAAATATTTAGAGACAGCTAGGATTTGAACTATAACACAATAAAATATAAAGCCCTTCATGCACAGAATAAAAAAAAAGAATTATTAAATATTTCTATGGATTGTAACAATTTGTCTTCCTTCTTTTTTATTATAGGCTTATTGTTCATATCTAACATCTGTATTTTCTCCCCAAAATAATTATCTTTAAAAACTAGAAAATATCAGTGTGATATATATATATAGTTTTAATGAAATCATTCTTGGTAATTCAGGAAAAAGTTGACATACAAACTTATTCTTAAATAACAGATTTCCCAATTTAGCAATGCCCCTGTTCTTACTACTGGTACTCTAAAAATAAGCATGCAAATTTATCTGCTAAAAAGAAGAGACCCATGCAAATATTCCAAATACATGTCTGTATTCTGCTCAGAGGAGATAATCTAATAACTCCCATCATTGGACACTACCTATATTTTTTTTTTATTTATTTATTATTTTTTAATATTGCTTCTTCTTCCTCTGCTGTTCTTTGGTTTACCGCATGACACAAAAGTCATTTTGTATAAACTCACCAGATCCTGCTAACAAAAATCCTATACATTGTTCATGCTGGATTCAAAAGTATATAAAAAAAAGTATATAAAAGTAGTTTTCTAACTTAAGTCAATTTAGAAATATGGTAAATATCAGTCATTTTTAATGTTAATAAAGCAGAATTCAACTATGACAAAATTTGACAAAAATACAAGAGTCATACTCTGCTGCATCAATCTATAAACTTTTAAATTTATTATTGCTAAGCATTAGAAATAAAAATAATTTCTTTTTTTTAAATGAAAAATAAAATTCATATATCATTGCCTAAAATGAGGGACTAAATTAATTAAAAGAAAGTTCTGCTGCTGTTGCATCTTCTATTTGCCATATCCCTTCAGGATGTGGGCAATGATGGCTCTCCACAATTTCTTGTCCTTTGTAGCTCTTAATAAATTTTTACTATCTCTCCTAAACCCTGTTCTGCTATCCATTTACTCAAGCTCATTAAGTAGCTTATTCACTGTTTTGCTCTCAATATATCCAAAATATCCAAATTCTCAAAGTCCTAGAAATTTCAACTTTTTCTTTCTGATATTAAGTATAATTCTCAAGCCCAGTAATCTTTTCTTTGTTTCTAATGACATTTTCTTGTTTCATGGTACTTTGCTTAGCTCTTGGAAGTCATCTTTTGCTATACCAATGCACCTTTGGATTCCAGTGTCACACTTTCTGTCTGTTTTTAAAACACTTTTCAGATATTTAAATATTATCAATATATTAAATATAATCAATGCAATTTTAAAATTACATAAGTATTGCTCTCATTCAGTCAGTTCAGTAAACTTCTTTTTCTTTGTGCTGTGTCCCTTCAGGATGTTGGCGATCATGGCTCTCCACAATTTCTTGCCCTTTGGAACTCATAATAAATTTTGTTATCTCTTCTAAACCCTGTTCTGAAATCCATTTACTTACTCAAGCTCATCAGGTAGGTTATGCATTGTTTCCTCTATCCCTCTTGCTCTTTGTAAATTATGCTTAATCATTGAAATGTGTGCACATAGCATAGCAATTAATGGTGCAGATAGTGGAAGTGCATGCTGGGTTCAGATTTCAGCCAAGGCCATTATATTCACTTTCACACAAATACCATCAAAAATCCTCCATCTCTTCTCCTCTCCAGGGGTTAATAGCAGGGCAAACTCTTTAGCTTTGGTTAACAATAAGTCTAAAAGAAAGGAAACTTTGAATTCAAAACCAGTTAGGTGTATAGCTAGAAAATCCATCCCATAAAAATTTACTTGGGCACCTCAGATTGGTGTAATGGTTAACAAGCTTATCTCACTAGAACAATTACAACTTTCGGTCTTGTGCCATATCTACACTTTAAAAAAAATCACCCTAAAATCTTACTTGCTACAGAGACCATAGCAGCAGTTCGAGCATGATGAGTCCGACTATGTTACATAAGGGAGTCTGTGGCAGTATGTTACTTTGGGGAGTCTGTGGCCCTATGTTACATAAGGGAGTCTACAGGGCATACAACGATAACATAATTATATGATTTACAGACTAAGAATTTCCATTTTTCTAAACATCTGAAACATAACTTTTCTTCAAAATAAATTTTGAAATAAACTATGTCTTTCTGTAGCCTAAATTTAGGTTTCTATGCATGGATTAATAACAATATATTAGTGTTTAAAATGAATGTTTCCTATGTTCCAAAAACAAAAAACTTATGCAGAGAAGTAAACTGGCTTAGGCAAACTAAGTTGTTGAAAGATGACACAAATGTACCTGGAGAAAGATACAAAAACAACAGTTTTCAAAACCATCATGTTGTTCATCCTTCTATATGGAGCCAAATCTTGGGTCATATATCAGCATCATGTCTAGGGGTACATTAGTACTGTTCCCATATCATTCACACTTTGCCCTAAAGTAGCTTCACCATGAATACCGAGATTCTTAACTCAGCTTAGACCAAGGGGTTACAGCAAGTGAAAATAAGAGAAAGAGGTGTGTTTGAGGAAAGGATAAAGAGAAGGCCGGGGATCAAGATCAAGGCATCAGAAGATGTCAATTGACATTACATTTAAATTTTTGAAGATCATAGTTATCATGGAAGCAAGTAAGAGGAAGGGAGTTCTACTTTCGGGAAGTGTGAGAGAAGAAGCTGTTGGAGTAGAAGAGGCAGATACATTTAACTGTTTTGACAGTAAAAGGGTGGGACCAAGATGCCAGCCTAGTAGCACGCTTATATTCATGTGGTTGGGGCACCAGTGAAAATAGCTCATCAGAACAGTTGCCATAAAAATATTTGTAGAAAAGACAGAGGGAAGCCACAGCACATCTGTGGGAAGGTGACTGGAGTCAAGATGCAAAAGCACTTGCCACTCCCCAATTCCTTTTGCTAATAACTATGCATTCTGTCTTTGTTCAGCTTTTTAGAGTTTCAACTCTTACATATATATATATATATATATATATATATATATATATATATATATATATACATACCTACATACATAATTTTAAAAATAGCAAGTTGTGGTTTATGCATAGAGATAATCCTTCATACATTCCATTTCATACATTCAAACAAATGTGTACACACGTGGGAGTTTTTGAAGTTGTCAGCACTTTGTATATTTAAACTCTAAATCTAGTAAAATTTATACGTGTGTTTATTTTCCTTAGCACTGCTATTCAGAGAAAAGACACAAGTTCAAACAAAGTCAAATCATAATTTTGCTTCTAATTTCTTCTTCTTCAGTTTTTTATTAAATTAATATGCAAGGTGTGTGTATATATATATATATATATATCATAGCAATAAAAGTATTAAGCTTAATATTACTAGACATATTAAAACGCGCGAAGCAACCGGTTTCGCTCCCGCTCATCGGTTGCTTTGCGTGTTTTAATATGTCTAGTAATATTAAGCTTAATACTTTTATTGCTATGATAAAACTTTGTACCTTTAAAAATATCTTCATATATATATATATATATATATATATATATATACATCTACATATCTGCAGAAAGATTTATTACAAAGAAAGGAAGAGGAAAAAGAAAAGAAAGGAAAGAAAGAAGAAAAAGGAGAGAGAAAGGAAAAAGGAGAAAGAAAGGAAAGATAAAGTAAAAAGAAAAGAGAAAAGAAAAGATCTAAGAAAGAGAAGAGAAAGAGAAAAGAGAAAAGAAAAAAGAGAAATAACAGAAAAAAGAAAAAGAAAAAGGAGAAAAAGAAAGTAAAAGTGAAAAAGTGTAAAACTAAATTGTTTCATTTCTTGCTCATTTCTATTTTATAGATACACAAAGCAAAGTAGACAATAAATAATATTCTAAGTATGAAAGGATCATGTACAGAGAAATACGGCATGCCAACATATATTAAACAAATGTATATAAAGAAGCAGAATGCAAAGTGATATCTATTTTAAGTTTTCCTGACAAGCACATTTAATTGATATTCTGTATTTTAAGAAACTGGTCTTTCATTATCTGTCAGTGGTTTTATTAAAATATAGGGATTTTCTGTGGAGAAAAAGATTTAACGTTTATTCCTTATGTATGCTTTAAAATCTGTTTTTATTAAACTACAAAATATGTTCAAAGCAATTAACAACAAATATTAATGATATTCTTTACTGAAACAATTAGCAAAAGAAAATTACATAAACAGTTATGAAAACACTATGAATATTCCAAAATGAATGTGCCAGACTGCAATGCATAATGGGTATAATTTCAGTTTTCAAACAAGATGCAAGAAAAAATTTCAAAAAGTGCCAAGGCAATGGCTTAATAAAAATAAATAGGAAATATTTTTTAAAGTAGAGAATGAGAAAAATAGACAAAGGTCAGGTTGACAGGTGAAACACTCAAAGGATTACACAAAAAATAAGTATAAAATAAGTATAATATGTATAAAATAAGCATAAAAGTATAAGAAGTGTAAAAATAAGTATAAAATAGAAAAACACTCGTTTGCAACCAGGAAAATGCGAAAACATTCTAAGAGTCAAGAAAATAAAGTATATTGAAAAGGAATGCAATAACAATGGTCAAAAGTAAGGAAATTATTGGCTATTTTCATATATATATATATATATATATATATATGAAAATATATATATATATATATATATATATATATATGAAAATATATATATATATATATATATATATATATGAAAATATATATATATATATATATATATATATATATATGAAAATATATATATATATATATATATATATATATATATGAAAATATATATATATATATATATATATATATATATATATATGAAAATATATATATATATATATATATATATATATATATATATGAAAATATATATATATATATATATATATATATATATATATGAAAATATATATATATATATATATATATATATATATATATATATGAAAATATATATATATATATATATATATATATATATGAAAATATATATATATATATATATATATATGAAAATATATATGAAAATATATATATATATATATATATATATATGAAAATATATATATATTATATATATATATATATATATATATATATATATATATATGAAAATATATATATATTATATATATATATGAAAATATATATATATTATATATTATATATATATATATATATATGAAAATATATATATATTATATATATATATATATATATATATACATGTGAAGAAATATAGTTTTAAGATTTGCTATATTTATGGGATAAAGTTCTGAATATGAGAGATATAGCGTATGTAAATATAAATATAAAAGTGAACATTGAAGGCAACACTCAGAGGCGACAGGCTGTTTCATGCTAGACACAATTGTCAGGCTGCCCTGACAATTATATATATATATATGTGTGTGTGTGTGTGTGTGTATTATATAAATGTCATCATTTCTCAACTCTTGGTTTGTATGCTGATGACAACTATTCATTCCTGACTTAATGGTAAGTCTGATCAGTTCCATAAGGTCAAATTGGCAGCTGAACTAAAAAAAATGATCTACAAACTGTTGTTAACTGGGGCAAGAAAAGGCTTGTTAATTTTAATGCATTCAAAATAAAACTGCTCTCTTTTAATCATCTGTGAGGCCTTTTTTACCTTCCTTCAGCATGGCTGATGCCAACCTCCAGGAGAGTGACTTCTCGTTACTTCTTGTATTAATGTTTTCCACTGACATGAAGTGGAAAGATTACATTTAATTAATTGCTAAGTCTGCAGCTAGAAAAGTTGGTTCATGGTGTTGGGTTAGACAATGTTTTTATTTATAAGTCTACTGTTAATCCATGCATTGAATATTACTGCCATATCTGGTCTGGTGCTTCCTTGATAAAATTTAAAGTAGAATCTGCAATGTTATTGGTCTTGACCTGGAATCTCAGCTTCAGTTACTTTGTCACTGCCATAATATGGCTTCCCTGTACTTTTTCTATAAATATTTTCATAGTAATTTTTCTGATGCACTTTCCTCTTTGGTACCTAGACTTTATGAATTTAAGTGCAGTACTAGATTGGTGGCAAGGTCTCATCATTTTACAGTTGAAATGGCTAAATATAACCATAAGTTCTATAGTAACAGTTTCTTCTCTTGTACTTCTCATTTGTGGAACTCTTTTACAGCTTCTTGCTTTCCTGCCAACTTTGATCTTCAAAAATTTATATGGCTTAGTCAGAGTATGAACATGGGCTATCAAGTTATTCCCACACAGGTTAAGCAAACAATAAGGGTGAAGCTGATGGTTCAGATTCATTCAAAACCTGAGTAAGCTGGCTGCCTGGATCACTGGGGTGAGTATAGCATATTTATGCCCTCACAACTAGTGAGTCAAATTTGAATAGAAGCAAGTTGGTCACTAAAAAGCCTACAATTGGAAGTGTTGCCTTCCCAGTTCACTGAGGGCCTTTTTGCAAATTAGAGAGACTGTTTCAGGGTTCAATGGTACTACTGGGGCACTTTCGTTTATTAGTAATGCTGCTGTGGCCTGAAAGCCATACCTGAACCCAGCTTTTTTAGCTTTGATTGACTATGAAATGGTATTAAACTTGGTAGGATCTAACTCACTATGAGAGCTGGATATTAATGAAAACTATATAAAAGTTATTGGAGGTATATACATGAGCAGCACTACATTAACTTGACACTGATTAAATAAAGATTGCAAACAGAGGCTCCAAATACTTGAAGCTCTTATAATAAAAATACATTAAATAAGATAAGAATGGGCTTTGAATATTTTCAATGATTGATTATAAAAAGAAATTAAGAATAAATTTCAAAATTCATGTTACAAGGCTAAAGATATCACTGTTTTTACTGAATTTTCCTTAATTTATCCATTAAACCATAATGTTCTCTCACAAAAATACCAGTTTTTCTTTTTAATAAATTCACCTCAAGCAAGGCAACAAAGACACAAGGGGCTACTGTGAAAGAGGATAAAAAGACTTTAGAAGGAACTGGAAATCCAATTCTAAACAGGATAAACCTCTACTCCTGTTCAAAAGACCTGGGAAGAGTTTGACTTCAGCATCTCATTTTCTAATAAATAACACCTACATTTCCTGATGATGACTAAAAGATGATCAGAGAAAGTTTGAAAGCAAAAGAACCAATAATAAAAAAAATACTACTGATAATTTCTGCATAATCTTGAACCAACTATTTCCTTATAGGAAAACAAGAGAAACTAAATAAAAAAAATTGACTAAGTATTCCTTGTCCATTGCATTTAATTATAATAATAATATATACATATATTCACGTAAGTTGACAAAAATTGCTAGGGATACACACATTAGGAAAGTAGTATCAATTGCATGAATATCACAGGTCATGAACTAAAGGAAAGATTTTCTTGGGTTTTGTGTTTTCATCTGATACGAATGAACTTTGGTTGTTAATTTGTTAAGGTTACTGAATGTCATAAGGAGAAATGGAAAAAAAGAAGAGAAATGTATGTGGAAAAAATAAAGAAGGTAATATTTATAAATATAATAATCCACTCTATGATTGCGAAAAATAGTCAAATGTCAGGTTCACAGCAATCATCAAATTCTTTTTTCTTATTTTTTTAAAAAATTTTATTTATTGCGCTGCATATTATGAATGTTTTTATCGAAAACCTTTTCCAGCACTTCTGAGATTGTATAAAACAATTATCAAAAAAATATCATATAGAGACAAATTTTAATAAATGTGAAAAATACAATTCTTTTCCTTTTAAAGACAGTGCTAGATTCATTACTGAATACTAAAACATTCACTATAAGAGATAGAAGTGTGTTTGACCTTGTGATTGTTTTACTGCAATCATGCAGATGATTTAATTTTCTATCATCAACAATGATTAATAACATCTTGCAACTTTGAGGATCAAACAAAATGCTTTGTTAGTTTGAAAATTTTTTTACCTCATTATATCTCATGTCTTGGTTTTAGATTTTTCTCATTAAATTAAACTCTTTTATCTTCTTCTAATACCAAATAAAATAAAAAAATCAACTCATTTGCCAACATTTTATGTATGATAAAGTACCAACTGTAATTACATTCAGATCAACTATTTCAATTGGTCAAATATTTATAGATGTGTGGATTTGGTTTGGTTTGTTTTATGGCATATCAACCCCAATGGGTTATTTAAAGCCACCAATTTTTATTGCTGGTAATATATTTTTTTTCAAAAATGTATCGCTGGTAATATACTTTTTTAATAAGTATTTCTGGTATTAAAACCTATTTTTACACTTTCATAGTGTTTTGGCCCCAGTTTAGGGGCTAACTCTTTATCCATGGCTGGGACCCTAACAGGTGCTACCACCCTCAGTCAGGGTGGACCTGAGAACACCAGCAATTAAGAGGTGGTACCACGCTCCTCAAAACCTCCTGATCAGAGGCCTTGCTGCTGGACGTAGTTTATCGTCTTACCCAGGACGCGGATGTAGTTTATCATCATACCCAGAATGTAGATGTAGTTTATTGTCATACCAGGACAGAGATCTGTGGAAGATCCATGAAGTGGAAATATCATCATAAGACATCTGGGTCAAGGGAAAAGATAGACCAGTAAGAAAAATAAAGAAATTAGATTTTTCTAAACTAATTGTTGAAATTTAATTTTCTTTCTATCACATTTACAGGTTATTATATCATTCTGCAGTGGTATGCAATATCCTTTAGTAATTAAGAAACAGAAAAATTTCATTAGTAACAAAGAAAAGAGTACTAATCTTTTATGCAATATCAGTCCTCCTCTATGGCAGTGAATATTGGACAATTTTCTCACAGATGAAGAAGAGACTTGAGGCAACAGAAATGTGGTTCTACAGAAGGATGCTAAGAATACCATGTACTGAACATGTGAACAATGACAAAGTTTTAGAGAAAAGGGAAACAAAAAGGACACTTATACTTGAAATCAGAAAGAGATAACTGAAATTTCTAGGGCACATAATGAGGAAAGAGGGCTTGGAAAATTTAACAATCACAAGATATGTTGAAGGCAAAAGAGACAGAGGAAAGCAGAGTATTACATAATGCGCTCATGTAAATGGTTGGCAGGAAAGGGATTAGGAGTTAAAAGACAAATCTTACTAAGATTTACAAAGGATAGGAAGTTGTGATGGCCCACATAGAAGAAGAATATTATGATTTAGAAATGACTGGCTGATTTGTTTTTTTATGACTTATCAACACCCTGCAGGTTATTTAAAGCTAGAAATTATTTTTAGATTGTAAGAAATTTTTGATAATAATGATTTTTACTGATACAATTCCTACTAATGAACCCATAGCTGAGAGGTAGATTCATACCATTTCCAAAGGTATTTGTGTGTAAGTGAATATAACAAACATGACTGGATTTGGAACTCTGATCTCTGATTTCCAATTCTAGCCATTATCCATTTCACCACCCACATATCCATGCTTATAGCACCTGGTTTTCTCAAGTGGTCACCCATACTGACCAGACTCAACATTGCTTAACTTTGGTGATTGCACCAGAACTGTTGTTTAAATGTGATATATTCACAGATGTACACATTGTAGGGGGGTTGATATTTTTAGGGATAGAGTAAACTAAATAGGAATTATGTTGAGTAATACTGGTGTTTGTGGGAATGCATAACAGTGTGTGGGTAGAGAAGTTCTTTTTCATATGTATATACATGTAAAGTTCTATTAAAGATATTGAGAGACTTACATTCAATAGAATTATGTGTAGTCATATAGGCCTTGGGGAATTGAATGCTGTGTACTTTCTGTGTTGTGTTCAATATGACATTATGTTCACTGATGGCAAAATGCACCCCCCACAGAGGGTAAACAAGACATATTCTACCTCTAAGGTATTCTGTGGCTGAAAGTGAAAAGAGAAGAGAGAGAAACTTTGTGTCATTTTCTTTTATACTGCTTTCTAGCAGTTATTAGCAGAAGTTCCTTGGCAGACAAGTGGGGTAATAGACTTCATGTAACTTAAGAATTTCAGTCATGATACATCCCCAAGAGCGGCTGAGGCTGCTAGAAGATGAATGTTTTTATCGAGTCACCATCTCTAGATATATCTACTCATTAGTACACCAATTAGTTTTGAATTCAGACTTTTTGTTCTCCTGGACTGGTTGCCAACAAAAGCCAGAGAGTCCAGTGTGCTCTGCTATTTAACCCATAGCTGAGAGAAGAAGAGATGGATTCATATTTTCCTTAAGGGTATTTGTGCAAAAGTGAATGTAATGAATTTGACTAGGATTTGACCTAGTCTCACTGATTTCTCTTTATGAGCTATTAACCATTACATCTACCTATCTAATAATAACTTGAAGATAATAAATAGTTTGGTATTGTAAGAATAAACTTTCTAAGTAGTAAGATTTAATGCTGGAAATTTTTAAACTTTATTATTATTTCAACCACATCAAAGGTTACCTGGACATAACTTGAAGAAAAGCAATTAAATTAAAAAGAATTCTTCAGTAACTATACACTAGAACAATGGTTTTCAACCATTTTAATCTCACGACATACCTAAAACTATAGTTAAACTTCCACAATGCAATTAAATTATGATGAGGAAAAAAAGTATACTTTTATAATTTATTTATTCACACAAACAAAACAATTTATTATAATTTGTAATAAAAAGATAATTAATTCCTAAAAAAACTTATATTTATTTTCTATTTATTATAATTTAACATTTAAGGAAATATCTGAGCTTGACGCTTTTTTAGAATATTGTCTTTGCAAGGTCAAATTTTGGTCAGACATACTTTTAAATCTTCAAAGGATTCTAGCTGATATCAATTTTTGTTTTTAATATTGTTTATTGCAGAAAAGCTTGCTTTCTATATGCTTTGAAAATGATATAATTAATGACCTTTAAAACTTTTTGCAGCACACCTATCCTCTCACGGCACACCAGTTGAAAATCACTGCATTTGAACAAATTGAAAAGTCCATAACCTAAAGAAAGAAATTAGTGATGTTTTTTTTGTTCAGTTTCTAGGAATGGTCTTCTTCAGAGTATGAAACCTAGTAAAGAAACCAATCAAAATAGAAGTACCACTGTAACTAATAATTAGGCAATGATATATTTATCCTTTAGCAGAGGTCAGTCTCATTCCCATCTGCCTACTCAATGACAGGGTAGTGTAGTGCAGTACCAGCATTTCATAACTAGGTTATTGCTTCTTCGTCTAAAGATTCTCACAGATGGGCAGAAGATTAAACCCAGTCGCAGCTGTAGGGGCAATAGGAAATATATTTACCAAAGTTGAGTGTGCTGGGGGAAAATGAGTTGCTAGTGGAATGAAAATAGAATTAACAATACCCTCAACTGAGCTACCCTTTTCCTACTGCCCCCATCTTATCCTTTCTACCACTGCCAACCCATCCTGCCCCATACACACTTCATACTGAACAGAAAGATTATGGACGGTAAATATGCATCCAGACACACACATGGGTATGCACATATATGCACATTTATGCATGCATGTCAGCTACCTTGCACTTTGCAATCCAGTTCCATAAGAAGTAGAGAGCCTTGTGTACCCTGAGGGAAGATTTTTTTTCTACTTTTTGTTGCACAAAGTGGGTGGAGTAGAGAGAGAGAGAGAGAGAGAGAGAGAGATAGAGAAGAGTGAATAACAAAAAAATAGTATATTACATAGGGAGGGGGAAAATAATAAAGATATATTATGTAACAATTTTCTTTTATTCTCCCCCCCTTTCAATGTAATAAACTTAAAGAAAAAAAAAGAAGAGATTATGATCACAGATAAAGGGAGAAAATCAAGGTACCTAAAAGTTATTGGTAGAGGGGTGTTTTAAGCAAGAAGAAAACTTAAAAAGAGGAAAAACAAGCTAATAAAGAAGAGAGAGAGAAAAGGTGAGTCTCACAAGAGAAAAAGTGTACTACAAATAACAGGAAGTGATAAAATTGTCAAAAAAGAAAAACATTTCTTTTATATGCTGTGTCCCTTCAGGGTGTAGGCAATCATGGCTCTCCACAACTTCCTATCCCTTGTAGGCTTAAGCAATATTTGTCCCCTTATTATCCATCACAATCCCTGTTCAGTCATTCATCTAAACATGTTTAAGTTTCTCTCTGTCCCTTTTGCCTTCAATATATACTATGAGTGTCAAATTCTTCAAGCCTTCTTTTCTTATCATATGTATCCTACAAATTACAAATGTCTCTCTCTTATTTTAAGTATAAGCATCCTATTTATACCTATTGTCTTTAAAATTTCCTTGTTGCTCACATGTTCTATCCACAGTCTTCTAAGCAACTTTCTGTAGAACCACAGCTCTGTTGCCTCAGGTCTCCTCTTCATCTGTGAGGAAATTGTCAAACATTAGGAAGTAAAATAAAAGAATTTAAAGGTGAGGAAAAGATGGTGAGATAAGAGCAAGTAAAAGAGAAGAACTTTGTCCAAGAACAGAAAAGAAAGTTTTATTTTTTTTAAATAATTGTAAAAGGAAAAAGAAAAAGAAGCAACATAAAAAAGAGAAACAAAAAGAGTGTAACTAATTACTAAAAAAAAAATTAATCTAATTGGAAAGGCGATTACAAAAAGGGTGGGAGAGGAGGTGAAGATGCCTAAATAATTGAAATAAAAATAATAATGGTAAATTATTAAGGAAAGTGGGAGAAAAGTACAGGCTGGAGCAAGAATGGAATAGGCAAAGGAAAGGGAAAAGCAAAAAGCAATAAAAGGAAAAATATAGAAGAATTTCTCTAGATAAGAAAGACAAGATCCATCAAGGGAGATTATTCTTTGTAAAGAGAAAAAGAAGGAACATTACTGTAAAATGCAGATAATGCCTTATAGAAATTACCTCATAATAGACAAGGGTTTACACATCCAAACATGAACAGCTGGAAAGGATATATAAACAATTCCATTTCATAAGGCTATGAATAGTGTCATCAATAAACATTGCAGATAACAAAAATGGTTGGGAGATTGTACTATGGAAATGATTCATTAAAATTTAGTTGTCCAGTATAAAACACACTCGTGTTCTTTTTCTAAGCCTATGGCAAAGTAAATGATGAAATTCTCAGAAACCCTATGACAAGAAAAGAAAAACAGTAGCACTTCAGATAATGACACAAATATTATGTCAGGGCAACCAACTTTTATTCTGAACTGTACATACCAACAACCTTACATTTGGTTTGAAAATTAGAAACTCTTAGTTGGAACATTATGACTTATTAAAGAACATAGCTGAAATAGGAAGTGACTGGTTTGAAGAAAATATTTGAATTACAACACAAATAACAGTTGAAATGTTACTATATCAACAAAAAAAAGAGGAGTTCAATTGTTTGTTTTTGTTTTTTTTACAATGATGTTCACCCTGTTAAAGACCCAAGAGCCACTTGAGGTAGAGGGTTACAAAGTAAGAGGCACAGTTTATAGGAATATGTGGAAAAGATAAGTTAACCCTAGATTTGAACAGGTAAAGATTGTAGTAATCTTGTGAGTTGGTTCCATAAAGCAACGGATCAAGGGAAGAAGGTGCTTGAGTGGAACTTATATCCTCAATGTAATATGAAGGGGATGAGGGTGGTTCAGTACAATGTGCATGGTATGGCAAGTCTTAGCTGTGAATGTTATAACTGGTGGAACTAAGGAATGTAGTTAGTTTGAATACATTCCATGGAGATAGCAATAGAACAGTGAGAGGCTTTTTATGTTGCATCTATGGAAAAGGAGTTTTAGAGTGGAAAATAATTCATCACCCACAAGGATGTGATGCTTTTAGACTCTATCGAAACTGGAAAGTGAAGAATAGCCAGCTCCTGCCCATATATGGTAGCAGTAAGAAAGCTTGGAATATTAATGATTCTTTTGAAAGTTATAGACAATGTCTGGTAGCTGTGCAGTCGTCTAATGACTAGGAGGCTTGGAATGAAAAATGAGAAAGCTGCGTTCAAATTCCAGTTGAATATGCTATATTTATGAAACCCTCTCTTCTGTAGGACTGGCATATAGAAAAATCATTGTTATTTGTCCAAAAAGTGTCAATGTAATATTCATTCACAAATAATAAAAAAAGAACTATTCTTATAGTCCAGAATATGTTTCAGCTTTAAATAACATGCAAAAGGTTGATAAGTCATACAAATTAATCAATCAATATTTAACATTTGGGTCTTAAAACTAGAATAAAAAATTAACTATAAATTTATGATAATTCATATCTGCAGCATATCTTTAAGCAAAAATACCCAATAAGATTTCAGTTAATTATACATCAGTACTTCAATTTGTAGCTCACATCTTGGGTTGACCCTCTTGCTAATGTGGGGGTGGCGTAATGGATATCATCTCTGAATGAGAAATCAGAGAGCACAGTTCAAATTCCAGTCAGGTTTGTTACATTCACTTATGTGCAAATACTCTTGGGAAAGGTATAAATCTATCTCCTCCTCCTCCATCCCCCAGCTCTATAGGTTAAATAGTAGGTCTTATATATGAAAAAAAGGCATTGTTATTCTCGAAAAATTAATGCGATATTAACTCACAAAAAAATTAATTATTATTATAATCCAAAATATGTTTTGGCATTGTTGATTGGACTCAAAACATTCACCAATCACAATGAACGGATGTTCCCTCAGGTAGGCTTTGAGCATCTATTGGGATTTAAACTCAGCCCAGAACTCAAGTAGAACTTGTACATACAATCCATTGTTAAAGATACTGGAAAAATGATTGGTTCCCTGCATCGATCTAGCAAGTACCAACTCCTCCTGGTTATCCTCTACCTTTACAATAGCCAGATCAGGCCGAAAATGGAGTAACACTGCCATTTATGGTCAGGAGCTGCTCAGTCTTAACTTTCCACTCTTGATAGAGTCCAAAAATGTCTCTGCATTCTTGCAGGTGACAAACTATTTACCACCCTGCAGTCCCTTTCTCGCAGACGAGGCAACATGGGCTTCTCACTGCTCTATTGCTATTTCCAAAGTGTTCACATAAATTACACTCCTTATTTCCACCAGTTCAACCTTCATGGCTAAGACCTGCCATGACACACACATTGTAGCCAACCACCCTCATTCCCTTCATATTCCTTTGGTAAAATGTAATTTCCACTTGAGCAGATTCTTCCCACAAACCTTGTGGAATTGACTCTGAAGAGGATGCTTTCCCAATGACTACAATCTTGACCTGTTTTAGCCTTGGGTTAACCATTATCTTCCACACATACCGGCTGTTGTAAAAAAAAATATAAATAAAAAAAAATAACCCCAAAAATGGTTGATAAGTCATTAAAAACAAATCAATCAATCGATCAACAACTCTTGCCAATGACCACACATTGTCATCTTACAGTTGATAGTCCTTTCTTCTTGCTTTCCTTTACTACCTTGTCTATGAGTTTCTGCAGTTTTATTCTGAGTCTGATGATGTCATCTGCATATCTTATGTTGTCAAGGTTGTGCACATCAATAATAAATCTAGTTCTCTTAAGATCACCTAATTGTATGGGTTAAATATATCAGGTGTGATGATCTATCCTTGTTTTATGCTTCTAACCAGGTGTTTAAATATGGACTGTTCCACAACAGCCAGTTCATATTTCTGAGACTAACAGTGTAGATATGCTGGAAAATTAAAACTGACAAATGATTTCAAATGCTTTTCATCTAATTAATGAAATGCAAAAATAATCTCAAATTGAGAAAATATATCTACATGGTAAATAAACAGTTTATAAATGTAGATAAGTAAAAAGCATATTTTACTTTTCTAAATGTTATATTTGCTTTTTTCTTTTTTTTTTTACCCAGAAGCTAAGTCATCTGTTCAGTTACCAGGCATACATCAATGTAAATACAAGCCCCCACCATACACCTACAATATACACATTTTGTAATAAGTTATATAGCAATGCAGGCTTATATAATAATAAGCATATGTAAAAAGCTATTAACAATGATATATTTTTGACAGATTTGTTTTCTATGGCTTATCATCCCTTTGCAGATACAAGACTAAACCACACCTAAATGGTAGCCATTAACACACAAGAGTTTATTTTTAATCATGAAGAGGAAAATATTATGGAATAAATAACCCAATATGGAAGAAAAAAAGATGGATTGATTCATTCATTTCCTACAGTTTATCAACTCTTTGCAGGTTATTTAAAGCCAGAAAATATTTTTAGATTGTAAGAATTTTCTTTTGAGATAATCATTTAGTGATATTAGTCTTACTAATTAACTAATAGTTGAGGTTGAGAAGAGGTGGATTCATACCTTTCCCAATGGTATTTGGACATAATTGATTATAATGAACCCAACTGGAATTGGAACTCAGCTCTCCAATTAACAATTCAAAGTCATTATCCATTAGACCATCTGCACACCCAAGATATTCCCAAGCAGTCACTCATCTAAGTACTGAACAGGCTTGACTTTGCTTAAAATTTAAAAGGGATACATTTCAACATATGCATCTCCTGTTTAAGAGAGATATGTTCCAAGACCTCCCATCAGATACCTAAAATTCTAATTAAGTGATTTCCAGGAGTGGTGGAAAGATCTGGGAGGGGGGTTAAAAAAGTGGGCAGCCAGAGGGTGGCAGTGGTATGTCTGAACCATGCACATACACCACACATAAAATTGTACCTGAAGTGTATCTTGCCTTCACTTTACAGTATATCACATTTATATAAGAATTATTATGAGAAATCATTTCACATGCAATACTAGCACCAAGAAAATCCAATTAAAGGTTGACTATATGTGGAGGGGAGCTAGGGTTGTGTTTTGATATGCAAGGGGGCAGTAACCTCTAAAAGCTTGGGAACCACTGTTCTAGATAGCACTGAACACTTTTGCCTTCCAAAAACTAAAAGTATCAAGAAACAATAAATTTTTATATAGAAACAAAGTAAAGAGCGCTGAACTGCTATATAATGTCAGTTGCCTATATGGCTGTGAATGCTGGACAATTTGCTCACAGATGAAGAGAAGAAGACTGTAGATGTGGTTCTATAGAAGAATCACTAAAAAAGTTAAGCAAAGTATTAAGAAACTGGAAAGTTTCATTACAAACAAAGAAAAGAGTACTGGACTGCTACACAATATCAACCCTCCTATATGGAAGTGAATGTTGGACAATCTACTCACAAATTATGAAGAGACAAGGTAACTGAAATGTTGTTCAACAGAAGGATACTGAGAATAACACAGACTGAATATGTGATGAACAATGAAGTTCTTGGGGAAAAGCTGTCTGTGTAGAGCTGTCTTCTTATGTTTGAAACATGGAGGAAATGAAGATGATTCAACTCCATGGAAGTTACATTGTGTGTTCTAGATCTGAAAGGTCTGAACTGGTGGAACCAAAGACTGAAGCACTCATCTGAACATCTGCCATGGAAATAGTAAAAGAGTAGCAATATACTTGCAATATTGCATTTGTATGATAGAGGTGACAGAGTGGAGAATAACGGCATGTTTAAATCTATATACAATGAAAGACATGTTTCTTTTTATACAAAAGTCTTCTTCTATATCCCCATTTTCCTGTCCTTTTTAGCTCTTAATAAAGTTTGTCTTTGTTATTTCACGTAAAAACTGTTCAGCCATCCATTTACTCAAGCCCACTAGATAAGCTATGCAATGTTTTCTTCTATTCTTGTAGCCTCTCCAAGCTCTCTTTCCTCATTAAATGTCCTAGAAATTTCAACTGTTTTTAATGTTAAGTATAAGTGTCTTTTTTATTCCCATTTTCTCTAAAACTTTGTCATTGTTTGGTTCCTGGTATTCTCAGCATCATTATGTAGAACCACATTTCTGTTAATCTCTTCTGCCTCTTTGAGGATTCACTACCATATAAAAGGACAGATATTATGCAACAGTTCAGTATTCTTTTATTGTTTCTAGTGAAACTTTTCTGTTTCTTAATACCTTGCTTAGCTTTTGGAAGGCATCTTTTGTTATCCAATGCACCTTTGGATTTCAATGGCACACTTTCTGTTCTCTGTTAAAACACTTTCCAGATATATAAAAGTAGAAGTAGCATAATAATTTATTACCATTTATACAAATATAATCTGATAATTTCAATTGTTAATATAAACAAAATTTGAACTTTACAGATTCAAAAATATAGTAAAAGATAAAGAGATATTTTAATCTTTTTTTAATTATTTCAATGGAGTTATTAAAAATTCTTCCTCCAAAGACAGTTTAGCATCTGTTATAACACTGCAGACAACATTATCAATGCCACAGTTCTCCTGCATCATCTAGAAAATGATGCCAATGACGTTGGACTCTTATCAATGCCTCTAAAACTGAATTCATAAGCTTCAACCAGCAAAGTTCAATACAAACTATCTTGGGTGAATCAATAAAATCTGTCAAATCTTTTACATACTTAAGAAGTGAAATAAATTCTACTGAAAAGGATGTGAAAATTCACATAGCTAAAGTCTGGGCTGCCTTGAATAAGATGGATGTGATCTGTAAATCTGACTTTCGAGATTCTTTTGAGCCACTGTAGAAACAGTTTGAATGTATGGTGCTAATGCTTGGACATTAACTAAAACCCTGGAGTCTAAGCCTGATGGAACCTACACTTGGATGCTAAAATCTATACTTAACATTTCTTGGAAACAACCACCAACTAAATCACAACTCTGTGGCCCCATCCCTGATATTTCTACAATCTTGCACAAATGCAGAATGCAAAACAAGAACTTGTGAGTGATCTGTTGTTCTGGACACCTAGCCATGTTTTGCAACATGGCTGGTTACCAAGCAACCAACTACACTGACCAGCTACATGCCACTCTAATGACCTTCTGACTTTGATGCAAGACTGTGATGGTTGGTGTGCTCAACCAAATAAAAAATTAATAATCAGTTCAATGAAAAAAAGTATCAAACAGCTTGAAAATTAATCTAAAGGAATAAACTTTTTTTTTAAAGAAATATATACTTCTGTTAGTATCTGTATCAAAGGTTTCACATTTATGGTATCTACCACTTTGGATTCAATGGCATTGACAGATAAACATTGCCTCTTATTTAGGAAAACACCTAATGCATATAGAGCTAAATATAAATACATATAAATAAACAATGTGTTGTTCTCTCATGCAAGTAATGAATAGTTTTTGTCAACTTTTTCCATTCACAGGTGCAATGCCAACAGCAATGGCTGACAGGACAAGAAAGCAGATAATATTTTTCTTGTTTTCTTTTTCTGAAAGAATTCAAAGTTTTGAAAGTTGAGAGAACATGCATTAGAATGCAAAAACACTTACAGCTGTTACCGATCAAATAAACTGAGAAAGAGAAAAAGAAAATAAGCTAAAGAAACTCAATTCACAATTTTATTTGATTATCGGTCTAATCTATTTATCAATCTATTTTTAAGAGAAGAAAGGTAAAATTAAATTTTGGTATTGATGAATTCTGGCATTTTATTTAAACCTTGTTTGTCCAAAGACAACAGCTTCAATGCTGATAATATAAAAGAAAAATAGTGAAGATGAGAGAAAGTTTATGCAGATATTTTATTTAGTTAACATTTATTTTTAAACTGAACTAACTTTGGTACATAGCCATGTAGCATGTAAATTCAAAATTGCAGATACCAAAAATCAAGCAAGTAAAAAAATTTAAATATCTAGGAAGTGTCTTAACAGAGGACAGAAAATACAACACAAAGTGTATTTGGATAGTGAAAGTTGGCCAAAATGTAAGCAAATTGTTAAGAAATAGGAAAATTTCATTAGAAACAAAGACAACAGTGTTGAACTATTATGTTATATCAGTCCTTTGATATGATAATGAATTCTAGACAATCTCTTCACATATGAAGAAGAGAATTAAGGCAACAGAATGTGATTCTAGAGAATGATGTTGAGAATACCATGGGCCGGACATGTGAGCAATGATAAAGTTTTAGAGAAAATGGAATTAAAAAAAAATACTTATACTTAGAATCATGAAAATTTAATTAGAAGCAAAAAAAAAAAAAGTACTGAACTATTATGTAATATAAGTCCTACTATATTGGTAGTGAATGCTGGACAATCTCCCCAATGATGAAGAAGAGACTTGAAGCAACAGAAACGTGGATCTATAGAAGGATGCTGAGAATATTACAGACTGAATATGTGATCAATAATAAAGTTTTAGAGAAAATGGAAACTGATACTTAGCATCAGAATGAGATAGTTGAAATTTCTAGTGCACATAATGTGTAAAGAGGGCTTAGAAAATTTGATACTCAGAGGATATATTGAATGCACAAGGGACAGATGAAAACAATGTATAACTTACCTAACAAGCTTGTTTAAATGGTTGCCAGAAAAAGGATTAGGTGAGATAACAAAAAGACAAACTTTAATAAGAGCTACAAAGGAAATTGTGGAGATCCATGATCACCCACGCCCTGAATGGACATGACCTATAGAAGAAGCAGTAGTAGACAGTTTAACTGAACAGTCTGCATTACTGTTGGTTGAAATTTAGAAAATCTTTCCCTGAAAAAAGATTTTCAGGAAAATAGGTTTCTGAAGTCCACTGTTATTGCTCTCTCTAGTATTGATGGGATTCCTTCCTAACCTTTTGTTTAGAGTAGTGTGGAAACTCAACATCTTAATTATATAATTATTTTTCTTTCTAGTTACATGTGCTACTCATGCTGTTGTTGGAAGTCTCAAGTAATGTGGCTTTTTGATACTTGGCAAATTTCTTTGTAATTCTGTAGCGACAGTCTATAGGTTCTGATGAAGGATGGTCTTCTCTAAGACAGAGGATTCATTCACTTGCAGCTGTTTGTATTCATTTGTCTGAGAAAATGATTGCATATAGCAATATTTCTGAATAGGTTTGACGCCATGCATGACATCCATATGAACAATTCTCCATGAGGAGTTATATGGTTTCTGGTAATGGTGAGATTTGCCATTTCCATACCGGAAATAATGGTAATTGGTAATTGTTCTGATAAGTTTCACAAAGTGTAATACTAGACTGGTAGTTTGGTCTCATCATTTTACCATTGCAATTGCTAAGTGCAGATATAAGTTCTATGCTAATAGTTTCTTCTCCCACAATACTTATTTGTGAGACTCATCTAGTTTATTGTCAATTAAAATCTTCAAAAAATTTAAATGCAACATCAATCATCATCATCTTTTTCCTTAATTCATTGTCTTTTATATCCTCTCTCTCCTCAGCAACATTGTCTCAGTTTTTTTCACTCTCTGTAATCTCTTGTATTTTAGTGACTTGCTTTCAATGAAATGATTTTAAAAACAGAAAAAAAGTGCAGGAGAAGAACATAACAAGCAAAGTTTGACAGGAATATACCATCTGCCCATGTTGATTAAGAAAGGTGTTCATTACCTACACCAATGATGATTAAGAAAGGTGTTCATTACCTACACCAATGATGATTAAGAAAGGTGTTCATTACCTACACCAATGACTTGTATTCAAGTCCAGGTAAAAGATTTCAAATAATTTTCATTATAGGCAAGCCTTCATCACACACCAATATTTTGGTGTAACACAATCTTCCAGCAACTACTGACCTTTTACTATGCTAAGTTTAGTAAATACAAAAAATTCAAAGGAAAGAGAAGTATACATCTTCATGTGCTATGTCCCTTCCAGAAACAAGCAATCATGACACAACCTCCTATCCTTTGTAAATCTTAGTATAGTTTGATTTTTCATTATCCCTTCTACTATCTTGTTTGCTATCCATTTACACAAGGTTGTTAAGGAGGTTACTTCTTGTTTTCCTTCTGCTTTCAATATATCCTATGTGTTAAATTCTCCAAGCCTTCTTTCTTCGTTATGTGTTCCAGAAATTTCAATAGACTTGTTTTGATTCTAAGTATAAGCCTTCTTTTAGTGTCCCTTTTCCTTAAGACATTTTCCTTGCTTATCTGCTTCATCCATGGAATTCTCAGCATCTTTCTGTAAAACCACATTTATGTTTCCTCAAATCTGCTCTTCATCTGTGAGAAGATTGTGCAGCATTTACTGCCATAGCAGTGGACTGATATTGAATTACAGTTTAGTACTCTTTTCTTTGTTTCTAATGAAATTTTCTTACTTCTTAATACTTTGCTTAACTTTTGGAAGACAACTTTTAGGAAACAGAACGGGAAATCAATCATAAAAGTGCAATGCAAAATCCTTCTTCTAGGATTTTTATTTGTCGTAAATTTTTATCCCTCCATCCCCTCAGTGCCATTAGGCTCTCCTGTAGAGCAACAGTCCTACCATGTTAGGTATTGGTGACATAGTTTCTGAAGTAAGTAGTTTCTTATGGTTCATGCCCATCTAGTTTTGGTTTTGAGTTTTCCTTTTCCTACACTGGTTGCTAACCAAGTTGAGGAAGCCCAGTCTGTCCTCCTATTTAACCCCTAGCTGAGAGAAGAAGAGACGGATTCATACCTTTCCAATTGTATTTGTGCAAAAGTGAATGCAATAAATTTGTCTGGAATTTGAACTTGAATCCATTTTTCATGTTGATAACAACTACACTATGTGCATGTCCAGTGTTTTATAAATTCATTGTATATGTCTTCTTTTTTCTTTTTAACACTTCCCAGTAGAGATAAAAGTTATTATTCCAGAGAATGCCTTTCATTCAATCAAGGATATCTTTCAAACATGATTTTAATGATGAAATTAATCAATTTCTAATAGATTGTCTTGGTAAGCCTATATATATAAAATTCCACAAAAAGTAACTTTTTTTTTTCTTTCAGGATTAGAGGTATTTGCATGTACATGTACAATAATTTATATGATGGAAAAATATCAAAAAGATCATTGATGAAATTTTGCAAAAATCATGATTAAGTTAAAACGCTCATATTGGGAAAAGAACCTCAGATTTTATCTCATAAAAGAGGAAAATCTGCACACAGCTTGAATACAAATATTTGTATAATCAATAAAGATCTACAGAGCAAAGTTTGCAAAACAAAAGATGCAGAATACAAATCTACAGCAGAGAAACTGATCAATAAGCTGAGGGTAGAGCAGGCAGTTGTCTACACCTACACTTAATATTTCATCGTTTTCTTTCTATTCACAAAAATAATAAGCATCTGGCAATTTCATAACAAGATAATCATTTCACTCCAAGCAAGGCAATAAAGCCACTAAGATGCAAGGGGTTACTGAGTTTCATAGTATCAGAAAAAGAAAAATATTAAGGAGCAAGAACAATAAAAGAACAGGAATTAAGAAGACAGAAGATAACAATTGACATTCCATATCAATTTTTAAGATGGAAACAAGAGGCCAGAAGAAATTTCCACAAGTGAGAAGTGTGAGAGAAGAAACTGTTATCATAGAACTTATAGTTATATCTAGCAATTTCAACAGTAAAATGTTTAGACCTACCTGCCAGTCGAGTATGGCATTTAAATTTGTAAAGTTGATGCATCAAAGAGGAAAGCTCATCAGAACAAGTACCATGAAAATATTTATAGAAAAGGCACAGGGAAGCTACATTACAGTGGTGGGAAAGTGATTGAAGCTGGGAAGCCAGGTGAAGACCAATAACATTGCAGATTCTTCTTTGGATTTTATCAAAATCAGCAGAAGCAGCAGATCAGATGTGGCAGCAATATAAAAATGCATGGACAAATGGTCAACTCATAAATGTGTAAGACTGATTTTAGGCAAAAGAATTGTCAACATTGTTGGAAACCAATTGTGATAAACAAACAGAAAGTGTGGTTAATAGTTCAAAATATTTTCTGCAGTTCATTTAGTCAGTTTTATGTCATTATCTTTGTCCCATAATAATTGTTACATTTAATATATGTAAATGATATGCAAATGGAACTATCATGGAATAGATA
Organism: Acanthosepion esculentum; assembly: GCA_964036315.1. Taxonomy (NCBI): domain Eukaryota; kingdom Metazoa; phylum Mollusca; class Cephalopoda; order Sepiida; family Sepiidae; genus Acanthosepion; species Acanthosepion esculentum. Next base: position 58,832,085 of record OZ038490.1, read on the forward strand.
TATTAAGGAATACAGCTTAGAAAAGTTGTGGATTTCATGTATAAAAACATATTGGCATTACACATGGCTGAATGAAGGCAAAGTATGTAATCTGATTGTGTAACTCATTAGGATTATATGATTCTAACCCTGAAATACATATGAATTGGTTAGCAAGCATCTAAAGAACATTATTCCAGCTCAGATATTTCTGCTCTGCTTTTCCATTCAGTTGGAAATAGTCAAATTGATTTAAATAAGGTGAGCTCATTCATTATTTGCATCAGATGGCTTGAAACCTCAATCCTCTGTTTAAAGACTATTTCTTCTTTTATTCTAGATTAAAATAAAGTATGAACTCTCAATCACACTACAGAAGCTGTATTTTTCTACACCTAATCACTAAACAAATGGCCACAAACAGTTCACAATCATGCTATTGTGAAGTGTGTTCATGTGATTTGGTTTTGGCTTGCTAATCTCCCTAGACACATCACTGAATGGTGACCACTACATTGCACAGCTTCAAGACTATTTACCCCCATTAATGGGCTTCATGTACCCCAACAAATAATGGGTTAATCCATTAGGATAATGTACCATGACATTGTGTCCAATTTGTCTAAATTTCTAACAAATAGTGTACCCACTACAGTTGCCTGACCTGAGCCCAATTCAGTGTGTTATGAGATGTGGTGGAGACATTGATTCATATGCAAGATCCTGTATGTACATTTATCAAGAGAATATGACTCAACATCTCTCCAGAGATTTTTCAACCACTTATGGAACTGATGCCATCTTAAACTGCTGCACTTTGTAAGGCTACAGAGAGTTTTACATGATATTAATACCCCTATCCTATGACTTTTGGTATGTCTGTGGAGCTTGCAAAATTTATTAAGACATGTTCATTTAAATAGTCACATACCAACTATATGACTGGACTTGAAGTATGACTTTTATGAAAAGGTTTTTTATTTGTGGTAACATTTATTTTTTTAAAATATATTTATGGAACTTATATATATGATTTTTGCTAAAGATTATGGAAAAACTGTTGATTCTTTGTACTACTCCAGTAAGTATCTAACTGCTCCTGCCATAGTCTATCTTTACAAGAGCCAAATCAAACCAAAAATGGAGCATTATTGCTGAAGCTACCCAGTCTTCACTTGCCTGTCTTGATAGAGTTCAAAAATGTCTACATAGCCTGATGAATTATTTTTCACTCTACAACCCCTTTCCCCACAGACAAAATGTTATGAGCCTCTCACTGATCTATCACTATTTCCATGGCATGTGTTCAGACAAGTTATATTCCTTAGTCCAACTACTTGTAATCATTACAACTGGAACTCACCATGCCATGTACACAAGTGTAAATCATTTCCATCCCCTTCATGCTCCACTGGTAAGAAGTAAGTTTCACTCAGACAGCTCCTGCTTAAGAACTGCTGCTTTGTTGAATAGACACCTGGTAGGATGTTTTTCCAATCACTATTCTCTTGACTTCTTTAAATCTAAGGTTATCTTTTCTGCATAACCCCATGAGCTTTACACCGCTTTCTTTTCTTATGCTCATACTGCACCACACAGTATCCCTCTACCCTGAGTGGCTCTTGGGCCTTGTATTGAATAAACATTAGCATCAAAAAACTAGTTATACAGTATCAGTAGTCCATCTCCTTGACCAATTCATATGTAAATTTAAGTTTGCTATTCACTGAATATCCCACTATCATATGTCAGGCTAAGTTCAGAAAATACCTATATCGAGGGTTTAACTAATCTAATGGCTTCATTTGAAACTTTTAAACTAATTTGACTGAGAAGAAACAATACTCAGATGACTAACTCTTCGCAATACAAGATGGAGGGCATTCAGGTTAGTTAAGCAGCAGCAACTGAGATGCAATCAGCATTCCACTAACATCTGTTTATGAAAACAGATGTCCTGCTGCACAATAGACAATTTTCGAAAAGAACTGTCTTTATATTCATGAAAAGTTAATTTATTTACAGTAAACAAAGATTTCAAAGTTATTTTTCTCTTTCTCTTCTCTAACACAAACAAAATTACAGATGAATTTGTTCCTCTTCATCAGCATCAAAGGTATTCATCACATTTGCACACAATATGCTTGCAATGAAACACTGAGTGTCAAGTGCATCAAACTGGGATTATTTTTTTGATTAAAGCAATATCAATAAATGGGTAAACATCTGAAAAGCATTTGATAGGCAAGCATAAAACCTGTATGATTCAAAGTATAGCCACACATAATTGCATCAATTTATTTCGTATAAATTTATTTTGAAATCTTTATTTCTTAACACAAGCAGCCAAATAAGTAAAAACCTCACAGATCCAAAATATGTAAACAGAATTCATAAAAATATTTAAAAATTATGTCATCCATTTTTTTCCAGAAATTTTAAGATCTAACTATTTTCAAATTTCCAACAATATATTCCAAACATTTTTGCAGTTAATCTTGCAAGAAAACAAACTTGTACTTCCATTAAGTTTGGTTGAAACAGAGCTCAGCACAAAAACAATTCAGTTTCAACTGAGTCTGGTTCCTTATGAGATTGACACTTCCTTTGTAAAAATGAGTTTGCACACTGATAGTCGCCAGTTTTTGTTTTGAACAACTCACACCGATAACTGCACTGAGATGATTCACTATTTGGAATTTCACTATTTGCTCATAGCTGGGACCCTACCAGGTGCTACCACCCTGAGTCAGGGTGGACCTGGGAACAACAGCAATTAAGAGATGGTTCCATGCTCCTTAAAACCTCCAATCTCCTGATCAGAGGCCTTGATGCTGGATGTAATTTAACATCATACCCAGGACTCTTGACTAGAAGATTTATTCACAAAAACAATGGCATGTAAACATGACATATATGTAGAGGGAGTTGGTCAGTTGAACAGTGGCTCTACAACCACACCCAGTCATGGGAATGATGATGATGAATGTTACAAATTATCCCTACCATTTTATTTATATTTTTTTACATTTAGAGTGTTCATTGCACATATAGTGCCAGATTACAGTTTAATCACAAGTTCTATTGCTAACCTCAAATAATGGAGTATGGGAGAGATGTTTTTAAGAATATTTCATTATAATAAAAACCAACAGAGGAATATCCATCAATAAATCTGTTAAGGAAATTTAAGCACACTAATGAGCTTTGGTACATTAAATAATTTGTACTGATGCATGTTGTAATTAATGAACACTGTCACATTAATTATAGCAAAGAAACCAAAGTGATTTGTAGCATAAATAATTAATAATATCAGCGAATACTTTTTTTAATAACAACATTTTATTTATTTTTTATATAATTAATAATAGTTTTTATTTTATAAAGTGCTAAAATTAATGCTTTATATGAACGTGTTATATAAAGATAGAACATCATTAAATGAAGGCATCTCCTATTGTTTGCAAGCATTTGTTTCTTTCATTTTCTTAAAGTTACTTTCATAAGATTAAGAGTAAAAATGTCAGTCTATTTGATTATAATGTTTGAAACAATGTACATTGGATTACATTTGAAAGTCTTAAGCAGAATTCATTGCTACTGATTGAAATTCTATGTGCACAGAATTAACAAGACAAAATAAGATAATCATAAAAAGACAGAAGCAAGTTTTTCTGGAAAAATTGCATGTGAAATGTGTACATTTTTTTTCTTTTAAGTTAGAGTGAAATGTGTGTGCATTTTTTAAAAGAAAAAGAAGCTTTTGCAAATTATTTTTTATGTTCCACCTTCCAAAGATTCAGATTTGCTCATATAAATTTATTATTGTTGTTTTTTACTGAAACTGTAAAAATTTATGAAAATATCTGCAGATAAATACACAGTCAATATAAGAAAATATCTGAAAGATTTGTTTTATTGCCAATCTTTTTTCAGTAAAAAAAAAATGACCCAAAACAATACCGTCATACACATATCTGCGCTTATAAAGGAGTAAAAGTAAAATAAATGAATAAAAATGATGTTGCAAGTGCAGATAGATTCATATAAGAAAGAGATATTTATGACCCAAACAGGTCATAGAAAGAGTTTCATAAAAAAAAAAAAAATAGTAAGATGATACAAAAATAAAAGAGGAAGAGTGAGCTTCAAGAGCAAAATGTATATTTAGCACCGACACTTAGAAATTCAGAAAATATGAGCCATGAGGATGAAAGTAATTATAAATAGGCACAAAACATGCATACTCTTCTTTTGAATTTAAAAAGCATTGTTTAAAATATTACACAGGCATCTTATAAAGGTAGCACATACGTATAAGAACAGAGGAATATTTGGGAATGATTCTGGGAACAAAGGAATATTTGGGAATGATTCTGAGAACAAAGGAATATTTGGGAATGATTCTGGGAACAAAGGAATATTTGGGAATGATTCTGAGAACAAAGGAATATTTGGGAATGATTCTGAGAACAAAGGAATATTTGGGAATGATTCTGAGAACAAAGGAATATTTGTGAATGATTCTGGGAACAAAGGAATATTTGTGAATGATTCTGGGAACAAAGGAATATTTGGGAATGATTCTGGGAACAAAGGAATATTTGGGAATGATTCTGAGAACAAAGGAATATTTGGGATTGATTCTGAGAACAGGAATATTTGGGAATGATTCTGAGAACAAAGGAATATTTGGGAATGATTCTGAGAACAAAGGAATATTTGGGAATGATTCTGGGAACATAGGAATATTTGGGAATGATTCTGAGAACAGGAATATTTGGGAATGATTCTGGGAACAAAGGAATATTTGGGAATGATTCTGAGAACAGGAATATTTGGGAATGATTCTGAGAACAAAGGAATATTTGGGAATGATTCTGAGAACAAAGGAATATTTGGGAATGATTCTGGGAACATAAGGATATTTGGGAATGATTCTGGGAACAAAGGAATATTTGGGAATGATTCTGAGAACAGGAATATTTGGGAATGATTCTGAGAACAAAGGAATATTTGGGAATGATTCTGGGAACATAGGAATATTTGGCAATGATTCTGAGAACAGTGAAATATTTGAGAATCTTTCTTACAATATAGGAATATTTGGTAATGTTTTTTACATATAGGACTATTTGGGAACATTTCTTACAACATAGGAATATGTAAGAATGTTTCTTAGAACACAGAAATATTTGGGAATGTTACTTATCAATACACTTGCTTCAGTGGTCAATAGTGGGCACACTAATCAAAACATTATAAGATTAAAATTTCAACTCAAAACTGTGTCAGGCTACAGACTTTTGATCCTTGTGATGTTTGTTTTTATGTGTGTGTGTGTGTGTGTGTAAACAATAAATATTAGTAAATATAACATCCAATAAAAATAAATGCTTTCTGCAGTTTTGATTTTAGAAACTTATCCAATCCAAACAAATAAGCACTGTTCTGGCATAAAGCAGAAAATAGAATGAACAGGCTAAGCCCAATTCTATACTATATCTATAGGATGGACTTGTTAAGGCCAGTTCTATAACATACCTACTGAATGGATATATGTACTTAAACCTGTTCAGGAATACAGATCTCACTTCCTTTAAAGATTTAAAAAGGAAAACAGTATTTGCAACATTTTTTTTTTGTTTTTGAACTATGACCGAGTTTATTGCAAAAAGAGTGAAAGAAAAAAGAAATTATCTCCTCTCTTAAAAACTTTTCTTACTTTGCATCGAATATAAGACACAGAGGAGCAAGAAAAATTCTTAGATGGGAAAATTAACCAATCACAATATCGCATTGAGTAGCTTGAGTCCCAGAATGAAAAATTAAATGAGAAACTGCAGAGAGACAGGAGAAAATTATAAAAGCTCACGGCAAATCTAATGAACACATGGGACGCATATTTTTTTATCAGTTTTGTTTACACAGAATCAGTTCTAGATTTTAATTATTTACTCATTATATATGCAGGTTGTGTGTGTATACACCTGTGTGTGTGTGTCTGTATGTTTGGGTATATATATATATATATATGTGTGTGTGTGTGTGTGTGTGTGTGTGTGTGTGTGTGTAGGAATGTTTTTTTTATTTTCCAAACATGGTCAGCACATTGTGGGCATGTTCATAGATGATATTATTGAGTGTTGGATTTTTCTTTTTATTATTAATGCTTCCATTATTTTCTGCTGCTTTTTATTTTAAGAAAAAGCCATCACACATTAATATCAACTATGAACAAGCCCACTTGTGCTGGTCATATTTGGAAAATAAAAAAACATTCACATCACTATATATATATACATATATAAATATATATATATTTGTAGGTTCCCTGTGTGTGAGTGGTATTGCGGTATATGTAGGATTGAATGATGATAGAGTTCTTGTGGTTGGTGTGCAAATTGTAATGAATGAATGGGTCATGACTCTGATTAGCTAGGTATAAGATAGATAGTGTCAACCAGCCTCAAACTATTCCCCCTTTTAGGCCTTGTACCACAACTGTTGTATGTTTTCATGCACAACAGATTACGACAGCAGGTGGAAGAGTTCAAATTTACTGTTGGAGACAGACAACTGACAGAAGAGTTCCAATTTACTGATTGAATACAGCATCTTATGAAAAAGTTCAAATTTATTTTGAGATACAGCAACCAACTAATTCAGCACAAAAAGAAATCATTTTTTAAGTTCAAGAGAAAGAGAAAAAAGATCTTTGATTCAACCAGATGATTGTAACAAATTTCTATGCTTTCTGAAAAATCACTTGATCAAAAATACATAAGAAAATCATTAAATGTTAAAAAAAAGATACTGAAGATAAAACAAAACACACTGACACTGACAAATTTTCACAGCAGCAAGAAAAATATGCAGAACTTGATTTTAGATATTTCAATACAATCATTTTTTTCCTGTGCAAGTTTTATGATTTCAGTGGAAATCATTTAAATTTTCATCACTTTTATTACCATAAGAAAAATTTTCTCATTAAAAGTCTTCAAGTGCATCTTTGGTTTAAAACTAGTAACAATTCTGATAACATGGTATCATTAAAAGTTTTCAATAAGTCAAGAATGTGAGAGAGAAATTAGCATCATAATCTTACGTTATTGCTTATAGTCTGCGTCACCACCAAACCACATGTTTTCTAAAAAAAATTGAAGCCCTTTTCTGTCTGAGAGACCTTGCACATATTCAGCAAAATCAACCAATGGCAATTTTTGTTACAGAAGACCAGACACACAAAAATCTCCTACTTTAGAAAAGTGCTTACAAGATTTGTCTTTCGAGGAAATGCCACCTCTGACAATTTCTTCATCTTTTTAAGAAAAAGCTCTTTACTTATTTATTTATTCCTTCAAGGGAACTAAATTGTTTTTTTTTTTTTTATTTATGAAATCACCAATGTCACATGGTTATTATTGAGTTTTAAATTTGTTGGTTTGTTTACATTTTAAATGCATAATTTCTAAATTTCATTTTTCAAATGAAAAATTGTAATAAGCAGCAAATAATGATTCTAAAGGTAGAATATAATTTTTTAAAAAAATTGCTCTCATGATCACAAAACATTTTATGCCTCCCCCCCCCACACACACACACTTTAGGATGGCCTGGTTTAAATTAAGTTCTAAAACAAACTAACCTTCTGTAGAAAAACAATCTTATAAATAAAATATGTAATTAGAAAAAATATAAAAATATATTTAAAACATGCAGTAAATAGTGAATATCAAGTTTAAGAAAAATTACAGAATAAAGAAATCTGGCTAAAAATATGTAAGTAAATACAATGTACACATTCAAATTATTATACTCACTTCTGTATCGACAGGTGAATATAATATATAACAGATTGTAAAAATAAAAATGTTTTCTTCCTCCAACACTACAACTCCAGCAATAAAATAAAATAAAATTTAAAAAAAAAATTATGAAAATAGCTACATTCACTAAAAGTGAAATATCTATATATCAAAGCAATAAATATATATGTAAAAAATATAAGTATAAGAAAATATATACATAAATATATAGTTATATAAATAATCAATTAAACAAACCTGTCCAGACCAGATTTGGCTCCTCTTGGGGGTTCGCTGTAAACAAAGATGAGCAAAATGAAGAGAGAGACATCTCACAACCATCTCGTGACAAACTCTTTTTTTAAAAAACTATTTAAAGGTTTATTTTATATGCCCATAAATTTTGGTGTACAAGTCAACATCAAGATTTTGAGTCTCAAATTCATGTTTAAGTTTATACTGGTCAAAGTAGATTTAACTTACCCTATACAAAATAGCCTTCCTTATAATAACTGTGCACCATTTATTCTAACCAAATGTTTGTTTACATAAACTAATAGTTCAATATAATTATACAATTCAAGAATACAAATGGTTTCTTTCTGTTGCAATTATTGTAACTGGTGGACAGCATGTTATAGGCAAAAAGTTTCACTTATTCATAGTTTATCTTTGTTTTTAAAGCTTAAAATGTTGAATTATACACCATAATTCATAGTATGTAAAAAAATTTAAAATAAAACTAGTGTTTGGCAGTGCTAAAAATTGTGTGCTTAAAGGTAAGGCATCTCTTCTTTCAGACTTTTTATCGATATTTAAGGAATATAGGCACACATTCAGAAAATTACAGAATATAGTGTGAGCTGAGAAATGAAATTAATGGTTATGCAATAACAAAGCAAAAACAAAGAGAAAGAAAGAAAAAAACAGAACAGTCGCAAAAGGAATTAAACCATAATAATTCTTATCATAATGAAAATCATCTTTTTTTCTTCTAATAGTTGAGCGCAATGTAGTTATCTGTGAGATATCAAAAGTTTTAAAACACTGCAAGACAATAGATCATATTTAAATTTTTTAAAGAGACAAAAGATGTTCTGTGGAAAGAATTTAAATCAGACTGAAAGTAAAGAATGAAATGAACATGCACATTATGATAATCTTGGATTATGCATTATACAACAGCTGAAATAGAAAAAAAATACATATATATATATATATATATATATATATACATATATATATATATATAGTAAGATTTATCAAATTCTAGGCTGATAGACATTAATTTCACAAAAGACAGGTGTCCACTCAAACACATGTATCCACTAAATATAATGTTTATAAAGGCTTTGATCACGTAAAGCCTGAGGATCTTGGCAAAGATCATCCTGCTTTTAACATTGTAAACTGGCACCATAGAATTGAAACAAAGAACTGTACCAAATAACACATACCACTTCATTTGAGGACTAGCAACAGCTAAAATGGATAGCATGTGTAACTCGAAGAGAAAACAATGATATAATCAAGATGTTAACATTCTATGCCACATTAAATAGAATTTTATATTTATACATGCTCTATCACAGATATTGAGCACTCTTACTCAAAAATATGGTTTTAAGTTATGGTATATTTTTAGGCAAAAGTGCTCAATATCTAAAAAATAAATATAATATACACACACACACACATATATATATACAGTGTAACCCGGATATAAGAGACCTTGATATAAGAGAAACCCGGATATAAGAGAGATTTTCTCTGGTCCCAAATTAGAGCCTGTATTAATATATATATAATAGACCAAACCTGGATATAAGAGAAGCCCAGATATAAGATACTTCTTCTCTGGTCCCGACAACTCTCTTATATCCGGGTTACACTGTATATATTATATATATATATGTATATATATATATATATGTATATATACACACACACATATATACACACAAACACACACACATATATACACACACACACACACACATATATACACACAAACACACACACATATATATATATATATATATATATATATATATATATATATATATATATATATATATATATCCTTCCACAAATACACACAGAAAACCTGCAAGACTATGCTGATTTTGACATGACTAAAGTATGCTTGCTGGGGTTGTGGTGTAGATATTCTGATAAAAGTTTCAATGTCTTTGACCGTCTTGAGATGTAGTAACACTCATTCCGGTGCAGCATCTGTATATGCTGCAATAAAGCTAGTGGTCCAATTTAAATACTTGAAGAGTGGACATTATAGTCTCTCCTAAACAAGAACCTTGTCCATATTCAGTTTGTGTGACTACTTATGTATGTTTCATGCTATGGCAATAAACATATATTTATTTTATTCAATAAGAACTGTATGTGAGTGGAGTGGATGTCAGCCTTTCAAGAGTTTGAATGGTGATTTTGAGAATTCCTGCACAAATTGGACAACAGATAAGTAGTGCTTTGATACTGACAACAGTGTCCAAAAAAACAAAAAACACTTCTAAACCTGTAGACCCGTTTCTAGAGAGCCATGTAGTACAGACACTTTCTAATATTGAAGCATTTTTTTTCATTAGAAACAAAAGGAAGAGTACTGAACTGTTATTTGATATATGGCTGTGAATGCTGGACCATCTCCTCACAGATGAAGAACTATTGTCTTGCAGCAACAGAAATGTGGTTCTACAGAAGGATGCTGAGAATACCACTGACCAAACATATGAGTAAGGACAAAGTTTTAGAGAAAATGGAAACAAAAAGGACACTTATTTCTAGGGTACATAATGAGGAAAGAAGGCTTGGAAAATTTGATAATCACAGAACAGATTGAAGCAAAAGGGGTAGAGAAAAATAATGCATAACCTATCTAGCGAGCTTGAGTAAATGGTTGGTGGAACAAGGTTTAGGAGAGATAACAAAAATATAAAATTTATTAAGAGCTACAAAGGACAGGAAAATGTGGAGAACCATGATGTCTCATGTCCCTTCAGGACATGGTACATAAAAGAAGAAGAAGGTAAACAGTATGGTATTCATAGAAATGACCAAAATCAATGTGACCTTAAGATTGTCAACATAGACAATACACAATTGTTCTCTTGTAGCTGGACTATGAAAATGCAAGATCTCCACTAATGCTAAAAAATTTGTTGATAACATTATATTGGTATTGCAAGAGGGTTAGCTGTGTGATTGAATAGAATTCTGTAATGTTTAGCAGTGAAAACAGGTTTTGCATTCATGTAAATGATGCTCATCTGAATGAATAACACACAGGCCCATCCCCTGGCACCATTTGTTTTCTATGGTTTATTAACCTTTTGCAAGTTATTTAAAGCCAGCCAGAAAATATTTTAGATTGAATTTTTTTGAGATAATAAGGGCTTAGTGATTCAAGTTTTACTAATTAATCCATAGTTGAGGGAGAAGAGTAGATTCATACCTTTTCCAAGGGTATTTGCACGTAAGTGAATATAAGAACCACAAATGTGTAACTGTGCTACTTGAAATATTGGGCAACTACCCTGGCCATTTGTCAGAAGTACCCCTCTTTGAACATGTAAGGGACATGATGAAATGATGCTTGACTTGTTCAGTTATCCCACCTACAAATCTTACTGTATTACATGTTGATGCAAGAGATGTGAAATAATCTATCAAATGATGGTATTTGCTTTATTTATGACTGTATGCATGTAGGGGTACAAGCCTGTGTTAACACCCAAGGGGGATATATACAAAGCATCAATAAAGGGTCTGAAGAGTGTTGATCCACACCTTATTTTGTAACCTGTGTTTGTATTTATCTGTATACTGTAATTCAAAGGTAAAGTGGTATTTGTTTGTTCTTCAGATGTGAATTCAACAGTAGATTAAAATTTTGTTTGTTTATTTAGGAGATCTAATAATTTAGCATTGTGTGGATATATTAGTAATGGTAATTATTTTGTAATCTGTTATTTGTATTTATAAGTACATGTGATCATCATTTACTGAAATTTAACTCTCTTGCACTTTTAATCTTGAATAAATCGAAACATATTGTCTTGTAATTTTATTTTCCATCATTTTATATATATATATATATATATATATATATATATATATATATATATATATATAGTGTTCAGCTGTCTTTCATGTTTGGTGATGATAATAGCTCCAAGAGCTTGTACAAAACAGTGATTAAGTTTAGGGTGTGAGTGCACAGTCCTCACTCCTACCATTTACACTCAAGAGATTCTTCTAGTGGCATGCAAAAGCTTACAACAACCATTGCCTTCTAGGAGCTGCAGGGAACTGTCCAAAGTCCACTCTGATTGGACCTGGCCTGTGCCTGTACCCAGCTACAGATTTGTACTCAGTGTTTACTCCTCTAGCCATTTCTGCAGCTCCAAGATACCCCAATTATCATGAGTTGCCATGTGCATACATGCACATGTTATTGCACTCCGTGTGTTAGATGGCTATTGATCCCATGAGAGGATTCATCTGGCCTTTGGCAGGTCATGTTTTTAATCCTGCTGGCAGTCTATCTACTCTCCTTACCAAAAAAGCCTGGGGAAATGATTTAGTTGCTAATATCCTGACCATGCAGTAGGTAGTATTGGGTTACAGAGTAACAGCAGCCTTTATACTGACCTGACCCTATATATATATATATATATATATATATATATATATATATATATATATATATTCATATAAAGTCAGATATAAATAAAATATATCTCTAAAGAAAATATAAATAAAAGAAAACACAAGAGGAAAACTTTTTATGCCAACACATTTTGTTTCTTGAGAAACTTTGTTTGGGAACCTGCATTTGTAACATGCAGATAAAATATCATTAAGTTTTCCAATTTTTAAGTAAAAATTCTCTAAAATATTATAAAACTTCCTGTGTAAGGAAAGGTAAACTATGGAGGATACTATGCGACATAAGTTTTTACCTACTAAACAAAAGTGAGTTAATGTTGTTATAGATTTTTTTCTTATATATGTCATTATTATTTATTTATTTTTTATGTTTTTTATTTCATTTTGTTTAATTAAGTTATTTTTAAATGGTCATTATTTAACCATTTTATTTTAATTTTAACAATTTATTAAGATTATGTATAAGGATGTTGGCTTGAGAAAGACTTTTTAAAAATCCAGAGCACAAGGTAATGTTCCGGCAAGAATTGAAAATTAAATTTTCAATAACTTTTTGCTGAAATAAGTTATTTTCTTTTTTAATAAGTACAGCATCTTAGATAAAAATTTTAGTTGAAATTATTTCCATGTATAACTAATGCATTGTTATGTAGGAGATCTTTTTTATCTTCAAAAATATATTTTTTTAAATTTCTGGAAGTTTCTTAAGTGATAGCAGTTATAGTTTATTTTATATATGCCTGCTCCAAAATTATTGTTATTATAGACATCTGTGGTTCAGATCATATCTATTATAGTTTTAGATGTAGCTGCAATTATTCAATTAGTAGATGTTAAGGAGTTGATAGTTAATATTATATATTTATTTTTATCTAATTCATTAGCATCATTATTGTTATTATTGTTGTTATTAACATTTTTGTTGTAGATTTTGTATCCTTTTCTTTTCGTATTGTGAAGGAAATAGTAAGAATATTGGATTTGTTAAAGTATTTTTAATATACATTTATTTGTCAGGGCTACAAATTCCTAGCAATCTTAAATAAAATCCTATAATTATTCTGAATTTTATTCTATTACAATGGTGAGAATAATAGTTTATGAGGTCATTCTTGATTGTAGACTGTTGTAGTGTGCCTACGGACGATAATGGGTATGTCCCCATTTATATAAATACAGTAGTAAATACTGTATGTTGATCTGCAGTTGGAGATTCATTGTGGAATTCACTCGACTCACTTCTAGCAGTTGACTACTTCTCTACATGCCACTGGCAAATCTTGTGTGTGTTGTTTGTGTCCTAAGTATTATCGTTCATTACCAACCTTCATGTGATTATTCTATTCAGTAACCTTCCCTAGGTTACAACATAGACTTTATGTAAACTTTTAGTTGCAATTCATTATTGGATCTCTTTAGCATATGTAGGAAGTGTAATGTGTTATTAGTTTTGGTTTCAGAAGTAAAATCATGGCTTTAACACTAGCAAGTCTATTTACAAGATCTGGTAAAATTATGTCATATGGATAGATAATTACAGTATCATCTATATATCTGGGTGTGTGGATGGTGTAATGAATAGCAACTTGGAATGTGAAATCAGAGAGCCAAGTTCAAATTCCAGTCAGGTTTGTTACATTACATGCAAATCCCCTTGATAAAGGCATGAAACTCTTCAGTCATGAATTAAATAGTAGGAGTATATCTGGAAATATCATTAAAAATTGTTAATACAATATTCACAAAAAATAAATTCTTAAAATCAAAAAATGTGCTTCAGCTTTAAATAAACCAAAAAGGGTTGATAAACTGTAAAAAAAACAAATTAATCACAGTAGGGACAATGGTGGTGGTTGTATTATTTGGTGATGATGGTGCTGGTGGAGGTGGTTGTATTATTAGGGGTGATAATGATGATGATAGCAGATAGAGACAGTAGCAGTAGTTGTATTATTTGATGATGATGATAGTACTGGTGGTGGTAGTAAGTAGAGACAATGGTGGTGGTATTGGTTGTATTATTGGATGATGATGATGATGATGATGGTAATAGATAGATACAATGGTGATGGTGGTTGTCTTAGTGGATGATAATAATGGTGATGGTAGTAGTTGCATTATTGGATGATAATGATGGTAATGGAGACAATGGTGGCATTATTGGATGAGGATAATGATAGTAGATAGAGACAGAGGTGGTTGTATTAGAGGATGATAATAATGATGATGGCAGTAGATAAACAATGGTGGTGGTGTTGGTTGTATTATTGGGTGATGATGATGGTAGTATTTAATAAAGACAATGGTAATGACTGTATTAGTGGTTGATGATCATGGTATTTGATAAAGGCAATAGTGGTGATTCTATCATAATGATGGCGGTGGTTAATGATGATGATGGTTGCAAAATTGAATGAGGGTGAATCATCAGTAGACAGTGGTTGTAGTAAAAGATGATGTCGATGGCAATGGTAATAGTGGTGACATTATTAGGCACTACTAGTAGCTCACGAAGGTGTTGGTAGTAGTAGTTGTAGTAGTAGTAGTAATAATAAAGATGATATTGATGGTGGTAAAGATTGGGTGGTACTGGCGGTTATCATTAATAAAGAACAAAATAAAAGGCTGTTGGTGGGCGAGGTTGAACAGCTTATGCTAAGGAAGAAACCCACGTTTTGCCAGTTAATCATGAAATGTTTCAATGGCTAAAGTTAAAAAGAAGAAAAAGCACCCCGCACATCTATGCATCGCACTCCATCGTTTTTGCTTAAAGCTATGTCTTTATTCGATTACTATGAGAATTAATGTATAAATGATGGTATGGAAGCATCATGAGGCGCATGTGTAGGCTTATCTGATGAATATTGTATGAGGAAACCTTTGATATGAGAAAAACTTTCTTCAAAGACTGAAGGTTATGTAAAAGAAGACGCTAGTCTCTACAATCATATCAATTATAACCTAACAATAAAAACCAATTAATTATATAAAATGTACTCAGAAAATGTACTTGTATGTTACTAAAGGGGAGGGATTTGCATATCCTGACATTTGGAGTTTAATATGAAGAGAAATTCTTAAACACTTCTAAAATCTACAATCCATATTTTCATATTGATAAATAATAATTTTATATCAAGATGTGCTAAATTTGTTTTAAATTCATAAGTTATCGAATTTGAAATTAACATAATGTACCTTGTTTTTATATCTATTTTTTAAAATCAAATTCACCCCATACAAGGCAATAAAGCCACTAAGACACAAGGAACTACTGGGTGTGAGAGAATTAGAAAACAGAAGCATTATTGTGGATACCAATAATCTCTTCAGTTCTAAAATCACTTGAAAATAAGTCTTTTGTCATGAATCAGATAATAAATGGTAAATATGAGCATTTCAGTTTGGGTGCTTTTATTCGTTGTGTTATTCGTACTGTTGGAAAAGGCAATTGCGTAAAATCAAAATGCTAGGAAAAATACATTTTCTCCCTTGCTCGAGCCCAGTGTACTTGCCTGGACTATTGATACACCACAGTTTACTTCAGATTCACTATGATTTGAATGGATAGGTCATACCGCTGTTTTTTATTGAAATTTTTGTGAAAAAATGCGTGACCTATCCTTGAGTATTTACAGTAGTTTTTTATGAGATCTAATAATTTAGCAATGTGTAGATATATTAGCGATGGTAATTATTTTGTAACATGTGCTTCTGTTTATCTGTCAATATGATCATTTACTGGAATTCGACTCTGTTACTTGTAATCTTGAGTAAAATGAAATATATATTCATTAGCTTGTAATTTTATTTTTCATCATTATATATTATATATATATATATATATATATTTGTTCAGCTATCTGCCATGTTTGGTAATAATGAGAGCTCCAAGAGCTAGGATCTTGCACAAAACAATGATCAACATTAGGATGTGATCCCACCATCTTCAAGAAATTCTTCTGGCACCATGCGAAAAAACCTTTGCCTGGCAGATACTGCAGCAAGCTGCCTGGAGTCCACCCTGACTGGACTTTGCCTATGCTTGTTCCCAACTACAAATCTGTACTCAGTGTGTACTCCTTTAGCCACTTCTGTAGCTCCAAGACACCCCAGTTATCATAAATTTAATTTAATCATGAGATCTAATAATTTAACATTGTGTGAATATATAAGTAATGATTAGCTGTTTCCTTATAAGGAAACTTTCAGCATTTATTGACTGAACAGAAAGTGATATAATTGAGTCAAGTTCAAATTCAGGACTGTCAGTTGAAATTTATAAAATCTTTCTGTTAAAAAATTTTTCTCAAGTTCAGTAGCTGTTATTGATCTTTCCAGTACTGATGGGGGCTTCCTTCTTAAGCCTTTATTTGAAGTAGTGTGAAATGTCAACATCTTTATTATGTCTTTATTTTCTCTTCAAGTTATATGTGATATCCATTTTAGTAGTTGCTGTTTTTCAAATTTTTAACTGATATAGTTTCTGTTATCTGGTACAGTTTTTTGTGATTCTATAGCACCAGTCCACAATGTAATTAATCTTAGAAAGTGGTTGTATATATTTGATAGTTTAGATATTTCATGAATGGCTTTGGTGCCATACATGACATCCCTGTAAAATTTTTGATCTGACAAGGCTATTTAAGAACATGACTCGAGCTTTCTGGTTAATGTTTTGGGAAAATTGTTAATTCCAAATTATGGAGAAGGCAACTGGAAACCACTTTCTCAAGAATGCATCTCCTCCCACTAGAAATATTTTGTTTGTGAGTGCAGAAAGCTACAAAAGTAAAATGAAGTAGCAAAAAAGTTAATTGTAATATGAGTAGTGACAATAAAACGTGGATGGAATTGAGATGAAAGAAATATTAGTTTAAAATTAGATATAAATGATAAATCATTGCATGATTTGGGCAAAACGAGGTAACCTTGCTATTTAAGGATCAATAAATATTTTAATGGAAACAATCTATTAAGTTGAGTCATAATTAATTTTCATTTTGGGGAACCAATTGTAATGATGAATGTATCTTCCTAACTACCAATCGTATATGGCAGTTAAGATTTAAATTTGAAGTTTGCTAACATACAATAATGTTTAATGAACTGACAACAATAAATCTCTACAAAAAACTTCAAAAGCTGAGCTCCATGGAAGAAAAGTAATATTGTGCATGTAGTTGGATCATCAGAGTATTATATTTTTAATCATTTCAGCCGAATTAGAGAATATAAGAAAAATACTATTAAGGAGAGAGAACAATTAAAGAACAGGAAGTAAGAATACAGAAGATAATGATTGACATAGCATTTAAATTTCTGAAGACCAAAGTTGACTGGGAAGCAAGAAGCTGGAAGAAAGTTCCATAAACAAAAAGTGCGGCAGGAGAAACTGTTAGCATAGAACATCTAGCAATTTCAACTGTATAATGATGATACCTTGCTGCCAATCTAGTACTTACATTCATAAAGTCTAGGTACCATAGAGGAAAGTTCATAAGAAAATTTTTAGAATTCTTAAAATCCAATTAAACACTAAATGCACATTTATATGTCCAGCAGCTGCAACATATCCATACAAGTTTGGTCAAGAAGCATCTTGCAATTGTCAATAAGAAAAATGTTCTCCATGACAATGTAAGTTTACATAAAGTAAGAATAACAAACTTTCAGAACTTGGTTGGTTTATTTTGATATATTCACTTGACCTTACACCAACTAATTATTAGCTTTTACTCTCCTGAAAACCAGATTCAAGAATTTGTCAAAAGATTTTCACATCAAAATTTTATTGAAAAGGTATTGAAGAGCTGCTTGATAAATGGCAACAAGCCATTGCAATAATGTTGAATATATAATTGGATAAAAATATAATTGTACTTTATTTTTTGAAGAATAAAGTTAATAAATCAAAACAGAAACTATTTATGACTCAATATATTCAGAGTATGTTTGTTTATTTATTTTTTTTATCTTTCTATTGTTTCCATTGCTCACAGGTGTAGTTTCTAAAAATCCATTTCTTCAAACATAAAAACACAAAATTGATCAAATGGGATTCAAATTTCTATTCTATCTATTTTATGCAGTAAAGACCTTTTTTCTTTAGCTTTCAACAGCTTTCATTCAGGAAATGAAACAATTCCAATTCACAACATCACACAACAGCAATGACAACAACAAAAATGAAATCAAAAAGTAAATAATTGCAGAAAAGAAAAAAAAAGGAATTCATGTTCTAAATAAAAAAAAGAACATTAAAGAAAGGAAGAGGGACATAATCTAAAAAACAAATAGCCTTCCCCACCCCACATATTGCTAGATTTGTTTATTTTATTTTGTTAACAATTAATGTTTGATGTCCTTGATTTGTTCCACCATATTTTCTCTCTCTCTCCCACCTGCTCCACTTATCTTCTCATTGGAGGTTTGTTGGGATTCCAACCCCCCCCCAAGCTATTGACCACCACCACCACCACCAACAACAACAACAAGAACAATAATAATAATAATAAAAAATAAGCCAAGTTTATAACAAATGAGTTTTTATACCAAATGAACAGTCAGTTTTTCATAATAAACAATGCATATTTATTCACTGGGTGACAGAGGGCACAAGGATATGAGGAAGGAGTTAAGTGATTGAAAGTTGGCAAGGTGGTTTAAAACTGGAAGGAGGTGGATTTTTGATTATGGCACGAGTCACCTTTGTCTGTCTCTCCACCCTCCACTGAAAAGGAAATGACAAAATTATCATTGTCAATATTTGACATTGCATGACAATATTGGCAAGTTAAATATTTGTCTGACAATGAAATCATTTGTGTGTATGTGTGTGGATGGTGGAGTAGTTTAAGGAATGGATGAGGACAAAGTGGAACTACAGATGAATCAATGTATCCTCTTCCTTCTCCTAATTATCTCCCTGTCTTCCTCCCATCTTCTTAACCTTTACCTTCCCACCATTGACATACATCATCACCATAATCATCATTATGGTGATTTATTGTCTTTTCTTAAATCCAACATCTGTTTTATGACATAGTATAACAACCCTACTTCTTAATGACCTGATTTGTAAAAAAGAAAATGAAAAAAAAATGTGAAAGGGAGAGAGAAAGAAAGAGAAGACGAGAGAGAGAGAGAGCATGTGTGTCAAACTTATATCTCTTATCCTTGATTGAAAAGTGATTTTCTTCAGACTGAACATTAGAGAGGAAAAAAGAGTAAAGGAATACATGAAGAAAGAAAAGAAAAAAAGAGAATCCATATGGATTGGAGATTTTAAAAGAGAAAGAGAGAGAAAGAAGAGAGGTAAACAATGAAAAAGAATAATAAGCTTCATCATCAAAATATTAGGAGAAAAAAAAATGAAAAGAAGAGAAAAAGCAGATTAAAAACAACTCCAAAAGCTGAGCTTCATGGAAGGAAGGTAATGTTGTGCATGTGGTGGGATTGTCAGGGTATTTTTTTAATCATTTCACCACGAAAAAGGTAATAAAGCCACTAAGAGATACTGAGTATTAGAGAAGGAGAGAACAGTTACTGAGTATTATAGAATATTAGAAAATACAATTAAGGAGAGAGAACAATAAAAGAACAAGAATTAAGAATACAGAACATAACAATTGATATTGCATTTAAATTTATATCTAATGAGAGAGCATGTGTGTCAAGCTGATATCTGTTATTCTTGTTTCAAATGTGATTTTCTTCAGACTGAACATTAGAGAGGAAGAAAAAGTAAAGGAATACATGGAAAAAGAATAGAAAAAAAGATAATCCATATGAATTGGAGATTTTAAAAGAAAAAAAGAGAGAAAGAAAAGAGGTAAACAAGGAAAAAAAATAATAGGTTTCATCACCAAAATATTATTTAACAAAGACAGTGAAAAGAAGAGAAGAAGCAGATTAAAGATGGAAGGAAATATAAGTTTAGAGAGTGCAAAATAAGACAATGAAAAAGCCCAGGATCTCTTTTTCTTCTTCTTTATCATTTTTTTTTTTTTGTTTATCATGCAGGTGTGAGATCATCATCCACATCAGTGTTACAAACTGGAGATATAAACATCCAGCAGGTGCAGGAGTTCAAATACCTGGGAAGTGTTTTAACAGAAGATGGAAAAAGTGAGAAGAACATCCGAACACGCATTGGACTAGCAAAAGAGGCATTCAAAAAGCTAAGCAAGATGCTGAGAAACAGAAAAATTTGTTTAGAAACAAAGAAATCACTGCTGGATTGCTATGTGGTATCCGTCCTCTTATATGGTGGTGAATGTTGGACAGTTTCCCTAAGGATGAGTAAAAAAACTAGAAATAGAACAAATATTGTTCAGCAGAAGGATACTAAAAATTCCATGGACGGAGTGAGTAAGCAACAGAGAGGTCTTCAAGAAAATGGCAACGAAAAGAACACTTATACTCAAAGACAGCTGAGATTCCTTTTATACATAATGAGGAAGGGGAGGCTTGGAAAACCTAATCCTCACAGGGCATATTGAGAGCAAGAGAGATAGGGGAAGGAAATAAACCACGAAGATGAGCTTGTATGAAAGTATGGAAGAACAGGGGGCCTTAGCAAAGAGAGAAAACTGCTAAGAGCCACATAAGAGAGAAAGTTGTGGAGAGCCGTGATCACCTATGTTCTGAAGGAATGTGGCACATAGAAGAAGAATATGCTAAATACATCCACCTCTTGTAAACTCAAATTAGCATTAGAATTAATAGAGATATATAAAAAAATATTTTACAGTTAAAAGACAAATTAAGTCTCTAACAAAATCATTTTGGATACAAACCAAAATATTTTTCAACAACAAATCCTTTCTCTGTCATGAAATAGTTATTATCTCTACTTTTCTGTTATACACAAATCGTAGGGTTGCTATGAAGCAGCAGTAATATTAAATTTATCAAAGACTACAAAATTAAAAAGAAAATTAATTCTAAGTATAAATTGGGATTGATATTATTTAGTAATATACTATAGATTTAGTCATATTTTCTCATGGATACATTGGCAAATTTAGTAAATTTTCTTAAGAACTTACCATCCAGGCAGTTTTAAAATTAAAGAAAATAATTTTAAAAAATAGATATTTTTTATGATTTTTGAAGGTACTGCAAATTTTTTGAGGGCATAAAGATTAAAATTTGAAAAATGTTCAAAAAAGTAATACAAAATAAAAATACACTTGAAAAAATTAATTTTTCACCAAAATAGTTAAAAAATAAAGTATGAAAAAGATGATATGGGACATTTTTGGAGTTTACAGAAAATATTTCGCATGCATATATGGGACCAAATACAAAAAAGGATTTAAAAGAGATATCATATTTATCGGCATCAACAATTCTATTTTCTTTTCCTGAAACAAGTTTAAACTTTCTTCGATATTATATAGACTGAATGTTACATTTTATTGTACTTAATTTCATGCTTCTTTCTTTAATTTTCAAGTAAAAACTGGTATGTAACTTTGTGATATTTAGAAAATTATTAGTATATTATTTTATAAATTATTATGGGAGATTATAGAAATAAGTACTTTGTAAGGAATTAGTCATTGTACCTTCTCAGACTAAAGTTTTCTGCTGACATGAAATGGAAAGATTGTATTGAATTAATTGTTTGGTCTCTTGCTAAGAAAGTTGGTTCCCTGTGTCATGCTAGACAATTTTTCTCACCAGAATCTATCTTGTATATTTATAAATCTACCATTCATCTGTGCACTGAATATGACTGCTATATCTAGGCTGGTGCTTCTGCTATATAGGGATTCTTGATGAAATACAAAAAGGAATTTGCAATGTTACTAGTCCTGACCTGGCATCTCAGCTTCAGTCCCTTTCCCACCACCTTAACATAGCTTCTCTATGATTTTCTATAAATACTTTCATAGTAATTGTTTTGATGAACTTTCCTCTGTGGTACTTAGAAATTATGAATTTAAGTGCAGTACTAGATTAGTGGCAAGATCTCATCATGTTACAGTTGAAATGGCTAGATGCAACCGTAAGTTCTATGCTAACAGTTTCTTCTCTCACACTTCTCACTTATGGAACTCTTTTTTGGCTTCTTACTTTCCTGTCAACTTTGATCTTTAGAACTTTAATTACAATGTCAATTTTTATGTTCTGTTTTCTTAATTCTTGTTCTTTTATTGTTCTCTCTCCTTAAGGGTTTTTTTTTCTCATATTTTCTAAAACATAGTAACCCTTTGCCTCTTTGTGGCCTTATTGTCTTGCTTAGCGCAAAATGATTAAAAAAATATATCAAGGGACTTTTATATCAATTCTGTCCAGTATTTTTAAACTTGTGAAAGATAACATTAGTAGATCCTGGAAATTCTGGGTAAGTCAATGTGTGTACTTCCTATATTTGTCAGCTCTTTAAAAATGATGATGAAATCATTGATTCTAACTTGATAAGTAAACATTCTTTTATATTATTCAAGGTCTTTATTACTTTGAGGTTTAAATATGTGTCAAATTTGATAAAAAGCGAACTAAAAAAGAATTTTAAATTAAATTTGACTATTTTAGATACTCATATTTTCTTAAATTTAATTTTAAAAAAATTAAAAAAATCAATTAAATTTTGTTCCATTGACCATAAAAATATAATTGATGCCTTCCTTTGTTTAGACTAAGCCTGATACAAAGCTGCATTTCTGGAAAATCACACACTATTAACAAGAGACTGTCACTTTCTATAGTATAGTGAGTTAATGGTCAGACACTATTTGATATTATGCTGGGGATTAAGAACAAAAAGTACAGAGAAAAAGACATAAGAAAGAAGGAAAATAATGGGAAGAGAACAGCAAAAAAAATAGAATCAAAGTTTTATTTTCAATTAGTTTTTTTTATTTAACTTTTAGCACTTTGCATTATTCACAGCCCTGATTTTCTCTTTTACTTCAATCAAGGTAATTTGAAATGTTATCAGAGTAGGACATGACAACACAGCTGTGAAATTTTTGCATGTCGAATATTTTTTAGCAAGTGGACTCTCCTGAAGTAGTAGGGCAAACTTTATGTTCAATAAATAAAGTCTCCTCCAGGGTGCTAAAGGTTTTAACATTTAAACTATTTGAAAACAAGATTTTGTCCAAGAAAAAAAAGAGAGAGAAGGAAGTCAAGGTAAAAAGTCACATGTTGATTTATACCTTGTAAGTGTGTAACCATTTTCACCATGGGAAGTGAGGAGGAAGATAACACCATGGTTGGTGATAAATGAACAGTTATTGACTAGGATTATGTTGTAAGATAATTTTTTAAAGCCCAAGTGCCACTCAGTATAGAGTTACTGAATGAGGTGTGTGATAAGAATGTAAGAGGAGGTAGAAGGAAGTGGAGATTAAGAAGATAAGAAGGAGAGGTAGTGATTAACATTAACTTGAAGAAGTTAGGATTGTAGTGTTCAGGGAACTTCCACATGAAAGTCTGTTTCACAAAGTAGCAGTTTGCAGGGAAAAACATATATTATAGGTGGGTGATTGTCACACATGCTATTAATTCCAATTTATGTTTTTTTAACATATATTAAAAATAAAGAAAGCACATGTGATTGATGTTTAGCAAGGTGAACAGTGCTTAATATATGCAAATCACAAGAATCAGAAGAATTTTTTAAACAGCACAAGCTCAGAAAACAATAAGAAGCCTACAAAAAACAGCTTCTTTTTTCTTTCTGATTTCATGTTTGTTCAAAGATGGTGATTTTAATTTAGAAAAACAGGAAAGAGAGGTCTGAAGATATGAGGGCTACAGCTCTGGTGGAAAATCTGTTACATCTTGATATATGGACAAGCCAAAAAATAACTCATTTAAAATTCAAACAGTATTGATGAAAAGAAAAGGGGATAACACCTGCTCTTGTATTGCAAAAATAGCATTTGTAAAGTTGAATCAGTTGAAGATTGAAACTTTATAACGTTGAGTCTATTCCAATTCTATCAATCCTGAAAAATGGTAGTACAAAAGAGACTATGAATTACCATTTTTCTTTTAGGCATCTTGTAGCATACCTACAAACAGTAATGGGCATGTTGCCATTCACATAAGTACAGTAGTAAATACTGTATGTTGGTCTGCAGTTGGAGATTCATTGTGGAATTCACTTGACTCACTTCGAGCAGTTGACTACTACTTCAATGCACTGCTGGCAAATCTTATATGTGTTGTTCTTCTCCTAAGTATTATTGTTCATTACGAACCTTCATGTGATTATTCTATTCAGTAACCTTCCCTTGATTACAACACATTTGTACCACCTCCTTACAGACAAGAACTTGTTTTTCTTTTTTACTAATGTTCACCCAATAGAAAGCTCAAGTGCCACTCAAGGTAGAGTGTTACTGTAAGGAGTTGTATTAGTGTAAAAAAGTGCAAGATAACAGGAAAGATAGCTAATTCTAAATTTGAAGAGGTCAAGATTTAATTAGTGAATAAAATTTCAGAGTTCAGGCAGAGACATTAGAAGTATAGAGTTGAAGTAGACTTTAGAATGGACTGGAAACACAATCCAAAACAGAAAACAAAAGGTGAATCACTACTCCTGTTCAAAAAACAGAAGTAGTGCCTCCAATCAGTATTGAACTGAATACGCTTCCTTTAAAGTCACCAAATGAAGAATTCTTGAGGAAAGGAACAGATAACTTATTGCCAAAGAAAGAATAAAGGTTAAGGAGTAAATAATTTGATTGGATAAATAATTATTTTACTATGAATTTTATGTGCAGGAATGCAACAGATAAATTGGTTATATATATATATATACATACACTACAGGCAAAAATTTTTTGTGTTTTTTTTTTTAAAGTAAAAGATACAATTTCAGTAACTACAGTGTATTGGCTTTTATTTTTCAGTTTTTTCTTAGGCTCCTCTTACTACAAAAAAAATTCAAATTTTGATTTGTCTGTTCACAATACATTTTGCTAAATTATAAATATTTTTTATGAGAAACATTATAATTTGTTTTCACCATAGACTTTGAAATTACTAAGAGGGCTGGAGATTTGATTCAGTTCAAGGGAATCATGTAAAAAAAGAACAATATCATTCAATTCTGCAAAGACATACTATACCATCTGGTTTACATATAATTGGGAAAAAAATTACCTTTCAGCAAGACAACAATCCAAAACACTCTTATTACCTCAAGTAAAAAATTACCTCAAGTGAAAAAAAAAGAAGTAACAAAACTTCAGAAATTATGACTTGACTACCTCAATCTCCTGACCTCTCACCCATTGAATTAGTATGGGATGAATTGGATAAGAGTTTTGAAGAGAATACCCAAAGAGTGA
This sequence comes from Acanthosepion esculentum, assembly GCA_964036315.1. NCBI lineage: Eukaryota > Metazoa > Mollusca > Cephalopoda > Sepiida > Sepiidae > Acanthosepion > Acanthosepion esculentum. The sequence continues at coordinate 58,857,886 of OZ038490.1, forward strand.
GAGTGAGCTTTTTCAGTGTTTGAAGAATGGTCGAGAAGGTCTGCCATTTAGTTTTTTTCCAAAAATTGTTTGAAAGAATGCCAAGAATTTTTAAATCCATAATTAAAGCAGGTGGTGGTTTTATTGATGAAAATAAGATATGATGCTGTTGGATGAATTTTTTTTTATATTTAAGTGCTTATTTTTTGTTAAAATAAAACAAATAAACTGTAGTTATTGAAGTTCTAGCTTTTACATGAAAAAAAATACAAAAATATATTTTAAGGTGTTTTTAAAAAAAATACAGGGTGGCTCCAAACTTTGTGTGTGTGTGTGACAGCTTGCAACAATTGCTTCTTTGGCTATGGCTTTGAGAATGGTAATATTGTTTCATGAAAGCATTGATTTCTCTTGTGACTTTAAGCAATCCATTTCTTAATGCCATTCAATTTTAACACTAAATGATGGTAACTAGAAGTATATTAGCAATTTCTGTCTGAATTTCTGGGATGAGGAGTTAGCATTATTTACATTCACACTAATGACCTCATCTTTGTTGTTATTATCACAATGTTTCAGCAGTTATTCTTCTGCATGTCTTCTGGTGTCTGTCAATCAAGGGAGACCATCAAAAGATTTCCAACTGAACTATTTATTTAAACTATGAGGTAAATTGTTCTCATTCTGCTCTCTATGTCTAGGGATATCTCGTTCTTATCTCGTACTGCTCAGTTATTGCTTACCCTGTTTCAACTGAGTCTGAATTTGTACAATTTGACCCAGGTATTGAACTCACAATTACTATGTCATAAAATTCACAAGCCAATGATTTTAATCCACAAAGATATTCCCACAGAACAATTAACAATAGATCAAATAGACAAAATAAAGAGTTCAGGTTGACATTCTCTGATGGTTACTCGGATCTGGATGAAGAACAAAGTGTACAATGGCTGAAATATTGTGGTAATAACAAAAAAGATGAGGACATTCGTTCAAATGTAAATATATGAGAAATATTAGCTTTGTGGATGTCAAAGTACTTTTATATGACATCAGCAAAGGTGGATATAAGTCAATGAAAACAAAATGTTGTCAGTTAAAAATACATGCAAAATAGAAGAGACTAAATACAAGTTGAAGCAGGAATTATGGAGGTTCTTTTTCTGTTCAAATAAAATAAGATGTATTACAATCAAACCTTTCAAAAATTATTTTGCAACCGCTGAAAATAAAAGAAACCAGAAAGGATTATTTGATATGATTAGACTTTTATTATTAATTTTTGACTAGTATTTCTTGCATTTTAGTTGGTACCCTGTGTTGTGTTAGACAATTTTTCTTGCCAGAATCTATCTTACATATTTATAAGTCTGCCATTTGCCCATGCTTTGAATATTGCTGACACATCTGGTCTGGTGCTCCTGCTGTATATTTAGAGATTCAAAATAAAATCTAAAGAAGAATCTGCAATGTTACTGGTCTTGGCCTGGCATCTTGCCTTCAGTCACTTTCCCACCACTGTAATGTAGCCTCCCTCTGCATTTTCCATAAATATTCATGGTTATTGTATGGATGAACTTTCCTCTATGGTATAACTATATGAATTTAAGTGCAGTACTAGATTGGCAGCAAGGTCTGATCATTTAAATGTTGAAATTACGTACATCTCACCATTTGCATTTAAACTTTTGAAGATCAAAGTTGTCCAGGAAGCAAGAAGCCGGAAGAGTGTTCCGCAAGTAAAAAGTGCAAGAGAACAAACTGTTACTTGCGGAACACTCTTCCGGCTTCTTGCTTCCTGGACAACTTTGATCTTCAAAAATTTAAATGCAATGTCCATTGTTATGTTATGTCGTCTTAATTCTTGTTCTTTTATTGCTATCTCTCCTTAATAGTGTTTTTTTTCCATATTTTCTAACCATTAGTAAACCTTTGCATCTTTGTGACTTTATTACCTTTCTTAGGGTGAAATGATTAAAAAAAGAAAAGAAAAGAAGAAAAAAAATTGTCATCTGCATTTTTTATCAAGCACCATGAATTGGAAATAAAGGAGAGACTGTCAATGAAATTCAAACTCACAATCTGCTTCTTTCCTTTGTTCAAATCTTGTCAAAGGTTAATTCTTTATTTTCATTCTGTACTAATTGCTAACATTTAGAGAATAATGATCTGGAAGATGCAGTAAAATGTAACAAAGACGAAAAAAAATAAGAGTCAAAAATTAGTAATAACTGACAATATTTCTTCTAATAAATTAAAATAATATTACTACTAATATTGTTATTTTTTTTTTTTATAAAATGCAATACTACATTTTGTCATCACTGTAAGTTCATTTACAATGTAAGACAAAGTAGAAAAAAAGTCAATTCTTCAGTTTAGGTATTTGTGGATTTTACATGGACACAATGTAAAAATATATATTGCAATGACAAAATGACATTTATGGCTTTACAAATGTTTAAAACATTTTATCATAATATGAAATGGGAAAATGACAGGATCTGGTTTAAAATCAAAGTGGAATGAAAAATGAATCACTTACCAGGAAGAAGTGCTGCTTCTACTTGATGGACTCCGTACCTGCGCTTCGGACACACTTGCTATACGGGTTGCAGCTGCATGGAGAGGTTCTGGCTTTTCTGATGTTTTGCTCTGCATTTTTTGTCGGCATAAGTCCTGAAATAAGTGCCACCCCCAACCATTAGAGCAATAAAACAGTGTTTTACATATTATCAAGAGAGAAAGAGAGAGAAAAGGAAAACAGTCTTGAAAAATTACCATTGTTTACTTTTGCATTGTTTCATGATGCTTTTTATTTTAAATGCCCAAGAAAAAATGGAAACAGAATGTAAAGAAAAATAGATAATACTAAGAAATCGAAAGAATGTTATTAAATTCCATAGGAGACATTTTTACCAGAATACAACCTTGGAATTTTTAAGGATTACACAATATTACCAAAAAATTGCATAATGTTTAACTAGCAAACTATCTGTCAAAAATGCCAGAATTATTTTTATATCAATTGGCTCTCCTGCCCAGGATCAGAATACTTGTGCACTCTACTGAGAATCAAAATGTCACTCCTTGGCCCTCTGTCTACAGTCATCACACACACACACACGCACACATATATACATATTGTATAATAGAACAAATAAGGATGTTATAAGAATGGTGGCTGATGTAAAAAATAAAAATATATGAACAGAGCCAATATAAAAAGCATTAAAAAAACGATACTCAAACTTCAATCTTCCCCATGGCACACTAGCCTGTTCAAGCATTATAGCCTACATGAATCACTTTTTCTGGCTATACCTGCATGACAGTTCTGATCATAACAGATGCCTATTTGTGGCTGCACATAATAAATGTAAATGTGCCATTGAAGGAGCTAAGTTTCTATTTGCTGAGAGAATGAGGCACTATATTGTATCTAACAATTTTAGCTCTTGTGACTACTGGTAGCTCTGTAACAGAGTATTAAATAAGAGCAAGTTTTCTATTTCTCCTCTCTTTAATCAATTTGATGTGTTAAGATCTGCTGGTAAATTCTCAAATTCTCTTTAAACTCTACTCTTGACTCAGTTGGAGAATCATTGCCCAACTTTCCACTTAGAACTGAGTCTCTCTTGAGTGATATGCATATAACCCCTTACATGGTTTCTGCTATAATTTCTAATCTGGATCCCCATAAAGCATGTGGACCTCTTGTATCCCTATAATAGTCCTTAAGAAATGTGCTCCTGAACTGGTTCCTATTCTCTCTAAACTGTATAATAAGTGTCTTGCTGCCTCTTGTTTTCCTGTTTATTAGAAATCCTCATCTGTTGTTCCAAATGAACTTTCTGACCCTACCAACTATCAGTCTATTAGCCTTCTAATATTGCTGGTATTTTTTTTCAAAAATTTATTGCTGGAAATAATGTATTGCTGGTAATAAGTTTTTACAAAGTATTTCTGGTATTAAAACCTATTTTTACACTTTCATAGTGTTTTGACCTCAGTTTGGGGGGTTAACTATTTACCCATAGCTGGGACCCTAACAGGTGCTACCACCCCGGGTCAGGGTGAACCTGGGAACACCAGCAATTAAGAGGTGGTTCCACACTCCTCAAAACCTCCTGATCAGAGACCTTGCTGTTGGACATAGTTTATCATCTTACCCAGGATGTGGATGTAGTTTATCGTCATACCCAGGACAGGAAAAGGTATGAATCTAATTCACCATACATTGTGTCTCAGCATCAATCCCCTTGACTATAATCTTATCACTCTCATGCCTGAAGAAGATGTCACTTTATAAACAGATTAGTACTCTGTATTATAACCTGTTACTTGATATTTGAAGAGTGAGGTTGGTCCTATGAAGTTGTTGCTTAGTTGCTTTTGTTTAATGGCATATCAACATCTCTGTGGGTTATTGAATGGCTAAATCTTAATATTTTGTATGCAATTTTATTTTATTTTTGAGATAATAATGATTTTAGTGATACAAGTCTTACTAATTACCCCATAGATGGGGAAAGAAGAGATGGATTCATACTTTTCCCAAGAGTATTTGCATGCAGGTAAATATAACAAATCCAGCAGAAATTGGAACTTGGTTTGCCAATAATTAATTCCGAGCCATTATCCATTACACCACCTGTACATTCAAGCTTACAGCACCTGGTATTCCCAAGCAGGCAATTACCTAGGTACTGAGTGAGGTTGACATTGCTTGGTGATTATATGGAATGTGATGTGGCTGTAAGCTCTCCTATAAAGTAATTTCCCCTATTCACTGTAATAGCATGATTCCCTAAGAATTTCCTCTGATCAAGGAACAAACCTAATTGTTGTAGCATACCTACAGACAAAATGGGTATGTCCCCATTCACATAAATACAGTAGTAAATACTGTATGTTGGTCTGCAGTTGGAGATTCGTCTCCAGATGTGCTGTTCAAACTCTCTGCCTCCGGGCAGAGAGGATCCCCAGATGAGACTATGTCAAAGGGCAGAGTCTCATCTCAGGAAACAGCTACCCGACCCCATCTTATACAGGATCTATGGGGAAATTTTGGCCAAGCATACAGGCTCAGATACTCCACGTTAAATTCAGCCTTGTGCCACATCTGACCGTGTGGGGTGGTTGGTAGATATCCTGCAGTTGGAGATTCATTTTGGAATTCACCTGACTCACTTCTAGCAGTTGACTACTTCTTCTACGTGGCACTGGCAAATCTTATATATGTTGTTCTTGTCCTAAGTATCATCATTCATTACCAACTTTTGATTATTCTATTCAGTAACCTTCTCTAGGTTACAACACTAATTTAAATGTTAAAACTGATTAAATCAAATAAAATCTGCTAAAAACTGTTTCACAGAGATGCAAAATCAAAGTATTTTTTTTTTCATTTATTTTTTATGTTAAAAATAATATTTTGAATAAGCTGTTGTCACAATATGAGTGATGGTAAAACATACAGCTCACAATCTTCAAGCATTTCTGTCATGCATATATATTGGTCACAGCAAGCTTTCATACCTAGAGATATTAAGTATAGGAAAAAAAATGCAAAGAAAAGATAGTCTTTTTCATTTTTTGTAGGTTTGGAAATAACCAGAGATAGATGAGAAAGAGATTATTGCTTTGCCTTAAAGCAAGGGACATTCATATCTATGTCTTCTTTTCACTTGACAAGGACAGTGGGAGGGGCGGAAAGAAAGATGAGACGTGTACTAATTGAATTGTTTCTAAGTTAACCAAGTGCTTACTGAAGGTCACGTGACCTTCAACTAAAGACGTGATTAACTGGCATGATTCAGTGTTCAATGTAAATAGTTAAAAAAATTTTGATAAAAAAGCAGAAAATGATTTTAAAGATGTAAATATTTCATAACTTGTCAAATTTCATTTACCTATGAGTAAAACCATGAACTTTTATTAATGACCGCCTTTAATATAATACTGCAGTAAAAAAGTCACTTTTAACAGTCTCATAAATGTTCTTCAATAGCCCCATTAGATCGAGACTTTCATATGCATGACACTAAACCTGTTCAGAAATATCTAAACTGTCAGCTATATAAAATTGATTTCTAAGATCAATGGTGAAAAAAGGCTTTGAGCAAAGATTATCCTTCTTTAAACATTGTGGACAGGTGCAACAGAATCATCAAGAAAGAACTGTACCAAATAACAGAAATCACATCACTTGAGTACTTCCAACAGCAGCAACAACTAAAAGGGATAGCACATGTAAATCAAAGAGAAAATGATGACATAATGAAGATCTTAATATCCCACACTACTTCAAATAAAAGGTTACAAAGGAAATCCCCCATTAATATGGGAAAGAGTGACAGCAGTTTCAGGACTTGAAAAACCTTATCATTATCATTACCATGAAAAAAAAAAGAATGACAAAACTTTTTTACTGTGTTGTTGTTGTTATTTATTGCAAACTTTGTCAATTCTGTTGGGTGCTTCTGCTAATTACATTTAACCACGGTTTTTTACTCAACAGTAAAGGCTGCTTTGTATAGAAAGATACTATCTAGGTTACCCAACATATATTTTGTAACCTCAAAATCTTGAACAGATGTTATATTACCAAGTAATTATGAGATATGGTGCCTATAATATATTGATCTATGAAAAAGAAGTTTCATGGTTATTATGTTAATGAATAAGGCATTGAATTGCTATATATGAATTTCATAGATTCATTATAGTTAACTTTTGCATTATTTCAAGGGTCTAATAAAGCAAAACCTTTTCATTAATCATATATTATTTGATTACCTAGTTTACCTGTAGTAACACTATTGATTAATTGATACCAATTTCAGTGGGAAAACACTGACTTTTGTAATATTATAAAATCTGACATAGTTATTATGTAAATCACATAAACCTGAATAACTTGAAGTTGCACTGAACAATTTTTGTCCAATTTTAATTGATTAATTTAGATGTCAAAACAAAGCTAGAATTAAATTTTTAGGAAGTTTTAACATGTTTTATTAAAGTTATTAAATTTACTATATACAAAGTTGAGTAAAAGTTTTTTTGAATTTTCACCAATGATTTTTGGCAACTTTTATTTCAATGTTATATCATTAATTTGACACAACTTGTTTTCTAATTGTCACTGAATTGTTTATCCTTTATATTAACATTGTTTATTCTTTATATTAACACTAATTGTTTATTCTTTATTTTTTAGCTTTGATAAGGAGTGAAAATTGTAATTAGAGCCATTTTATGCTATCTGTGGAAAAGAGGGCTGAGTACAATGGCAGCGGTAAAATAAATTAATGATGTGGAAGACCCAGGAACTGTCAACGAATGTTCAGACATTTCAAGGAAGGTGACACCAACCTCGAAGACAAACCAAAGTCAGGAAGACCTGTTGGGGAAGATGAGGCCTTGCTTGAAATGGTTGAACAACAGCCAAGCACAAGTACTCGTACATTGTCAGCAGAAATTGGTCCTTCACAAAGCACCATTTAATTGACACCTTCATAAGCTTGGCTTCGTGAACAGATGGTGTTGAGAAGTTCTTCATGAACTGACCAATGATCTATAATGTGTGAACATTTACAAACAAATGCTGGGAAATCCTCAAGATGCCCATTTTGGGTGTCAAATTATAACTGGGGATGAAAAATGGATCAATTTTCGTAATCCTAATAAGAGAAATCAGTGGCTTTGTTCTGGCAGGAAATGAGCCATGGCTTGGAAAAGGTGGTAATCATCATATTACCACCTTTTTCAGGCCATGGCTCATTTCCTGCCTGAACGGAGATTCAATAATGTGAAGAGGTTGAAAATAGGTGCAGGGAGTTTTTGTCTCTAAACCAGACAAATGGTGCAAGTATGGAATTGAGGTTCAGACACAATGATGGAAGCAGATAACAGAATAGGATGGGAGATATTTTGATGAATAAACACTTTTTGTATGTAATTTGTTTGAACTATTAATTAAAGTTTGAAATCTGAAAAAAAAAACCCAAAAAAACTTTTAGCTTTACTTTGTAACCCTGCACTTTTTATTGGATTACTTGGAAATAGAGAGGGAAAGGAGATGGGCATTGCCAAATAACCTCCATTGCCCCCCCCATGCAATAAATTGTACTCTGATAATCTATTAAGGATGACTTTATTTGATATATAAATTTAATAGAGAAGTCACTATTTTAATATAGAATATTTTATATTGTATTATGTCTTCTATCTCTGGAAAAGATATTATTAATTACTTTGTTATCTATTCAAGTAGTATAACACTTACTGGCATAGAGAATGAAAATGGCATTCTGAGTTCAAATTCTAACTGATTCTGTTTTGTTCACTTTGTGCTAATGAACTTCTTTCACCTATAGGTTAAATAACAGAGTTAACTAGGCTCTCTTGCCTCGGGTAGCAGTCAATCTAGAAGAAGGAAAACTGAATTCAAATGTAAAGAGTGATGAGCTCTGTCAGGCTATCTTACCCTAGATGCATCCTCATATGACACCCTCTCTCAATAAATAAATAATTACAGGTGGATTTGTTTTTTCATGACTTACCAACCATTTATGAGTTATTTAAAGCCGATCATATTTTGAATTGTAAAAACAATAATTTTTTTTTTGCTGAGTGAACATTGTATTAGCAATGTTTTGAGAATAAAAATAATGTTTCTGGATACAAGTCCTACTTTTTAATCTATAGCTGGAGGAGGAGACAGATTCATATTTTTCCCAAGGTATTTGTGAGTAAGTGAATGTAATGAACATGACTAGAATTTGAACTTGACTCTCCATTTTCTTATTCCAAACCACTATCCATTAAACCACTTGCACATCCATGAATTACAGGACTTGTGATTCTATTCATAAATTGCAAAGAACCACCATGGAATTTTTTTTTGCTTCAGTTTGTGACTGCTACATAAGTGATAAAGCATACAGGTTTATTAAGCTGAAACTATTATTACTATTAGTATTAATAAGTTATGTGTTTATTTGTCATCAGATATTTGAACAGATGTCCTATTAGTAAGAAATGGGATAAAAAAATACAATCTCATATTAGTATTTGTTACTTAATTCTGTTTATCTATTTTTCTAAATAAAATTTTTTAAAAAATTTAGTTATATATGAAAAATATTATAACCTAAGGATTTGAATGAGTAATTCCTGAGAGCCTTGGCAAAGAACATTGAAAATCGGCACTACAAAATCCCAAAGAACTGTACCAAATAACACATCACTTGAGGACTACCAACAGGGGTAACAAATAAAATTAATTTTTACATGTAACACTGAAAGAAAATAATGACAATATTAACATTCCACACCACTTAGAAGCTTAGGAAGGAAACCCCCATCAATAACAGCTACTGGACTTAAGAAATCCATTTTCCTGAGAAAGGTTTTATAAATTTCAACCGAAAGCAGTACTAGCTGCTCGGTCAATGAATGGCAAACGTTTCCTTGTAGGAAAATGGCTAATATTACCATTACTATATAAGACTAATTTTTTCAACAACCATAACTATATACTTTTAAACCCTTTTTTAAGTGTTGGTATATCCTGCAGTGACTAGCATCTTAACTGACAATCATTATAACAGAAGTTTGTAGAAGACTTCCACTACAAAGGCTGGTACAACTAATAACTCAGAAATTACATTTATGCCATTATAAAATTACTCCATAGCTTAAACAATGTATATGTTTTTAAAAATATTCATAACTATTGCAAATAAATCATATATAGAAATGAAATTTCTAAAGAAAATGAAAAAAATGCTGATTAGAAGCCCTTTTTTTAGGTGCTGCATGCCTTCAGGATATGGGTGATTATGGCTCTCCACAATTTCCTGTCCTTTGTAGCTCTTAGTAAAAATTTTTTCCTATCTCTCCTAATCCCTGTTCTGCCAACCATTTATACAAGCTTGTTATGTATGTTATGCGCTTCTTTCCTCTGTCCCTCTTGCCTTCAATATATCCTGTAAGTGTCAAATTTCCAAGCCCTCTTTCCTCATTATATGCTCTAGAAATTTCAACTGTTTCTTCCTGATGTTAAGTATAGGTGTCCTTTTTGTTTCCATTTTCTCTAAGATTTCATTATTACTTCACATGCTCAGTCTATGGTATTCTCAGCATCCTTCTGGGGAACCACATATCTGTTATCTAAAGTCTCTTCTTCATCTCTGAGAAGATTGTCCAGCATTCACTGCCATATAGAAGGACTGATATTACATAACAGTTCACTACTCTTTTCTTTGTTTTTAACAAAATCTTCCAATTTCTTAATACTCTGCTTAGCTTTTGGAAGGCATTTTTGCTATCCCAATGCACTTTCGGATTTCAGTATCGGACTTTCTGTCCAGTTAAAACACTTCCAAAATATTAAAATTTTTGTACTAGTTTAATTTTGGGTATTGGCAATTTGTAATTCACATGTTGAGCTGTTCCTTTTGTTGATAACTATACATTCTATCTTCTTACTGTTGTTATTTAGTCTTTTCTTCTGGTTATCCTTTACTACTTTTTATAGGAGTTCTTGCAGTTTCCTTTCTGCATCTGCTGCCAACACTGTGTTATCTGCATATGTAATATTAAAATTGTGACTGCCAATAAGGAATCTTGGTAGAACTTCTAATTCTCTCAAGATTGTTTCACAGTAAAGGTTAAATACATCTGGTGAGAAGACATATCCTTGTCTTATGCCCCTTTCTATTTTTGTGTATTTACTGAATCCATTTTCTATATGCATGCAGGTAGTTTGCTTCAAGTAGAAGTTCTGTACTATTTTAATATCTTTCCCAAATAAATCAAGCTTACCTAGCAGTTCAAACAGTTCTTTGTGAATACTTAAAATCAGAGATAATTGAAATTTCTGGCACACATTATGAGGAAAATGTTCTCAGCACATTTGACACTAATTTGACATACTGAAGGCAGGAGGGGCAAGGGAAAACAGCAAGCAACTTACCAAATGTTACTTAGAGCAACAAGAGAACAGAAAGTTATAGAGAGCCATGATCTCTCATGTCCCGAGGGGACATAAAAGAAGAAGATATAAATACGATTTTGTCTTACTTGGTAATCTTTAGATGCTTCTGCAGTGTCTGGATTGCCCAACTGAGCCATCTTCTGCCTCGAAAAATGTTGCCGCTTAAACATATAGAATATAACTACTGCCAACAGAGCAGTTGCAATTGAACCGCAAAGGGCAAAGGTCAATGTATAATATTTTGGTGTTTTTCCTGCTGTTTCCACAACCTTCACCTGAAAGATTAAAAAGAACAAAAATAAATTACCAAAATTAATCAGTTATTGTAAATAATTCTTAGATGAGGTAATTACCTCTCTTTTTTTTTTCTTTTTACTGTATTGAGAGATGCAGCTCTCCCAACAAAGACTGAGAATAGGCAGAATATATCAGAAACAAGGAAGTTTTAAGGAGAATATGAGCTACAAAGAAACTGCTGCATCCAAATAGAAAGATGTTTTGGGGACAGAGAATGAGGAAAGAAGATTTAGAGAATTTAACACTCACAGGGTACATGAAAGCAAAAGAATCAATGAAAATGAATGAGTAACTGACTTGACATGTTTGGGTAAATGTATGGGAGAACAAGTGATACAAAGGCAAAGAGGGGTCATAAAAGAACAGGAATTACTTTGAGCCACAAAATATATGAGGTTGAAGAGAGCCAGAGAGAGAGAGAGAGATCTCATGCTGTAAATGCAACATATTTGAACATATACTGTCATTTTGTCTTTAAGTTAATAAAATCAAATATTAGAAAAGATCAATTTCTGAACAAAATATGAAAATCAACATTGAAATTACAAAGAAAAACTGTTTGAATCCAGAAAAGCTAGTCATTGCTGAATTTTCTAACATGTTAGTCTGACAAATAACTTGCCATTTTCTTTATGATTGCCTATTATTGCATCATTTAAATTACAGATACTATATTTTCCATTGTTTGCATATTAGTTTTTGAAAATTTCCAAGACCTTTAAAAATTTCAGAAACAATATACATATGATGTTAAAATGGACCCTTATTTTGTGTCCATCATTTTAGATAAACTGTATTTTTATTTAAATTGTAAAGATTTTAGATAGTCGTTTAATTTACAATGTGTGTGACCGGCCATGTACTGGATGGTCTTGTATGTCAACCAATGAAATGTTCATTGATAACAAAAATGCATAGTGTAGCTGAAAACTTGATCAGTCTAATGATGTTGTTTTGCTCCCTGTGTTTTTTGTAGTTTTCATATAAATAAATTGGAGGCATTATTTTTGGAGCATTGTTTCTAGAACTCAAACAAAGAAAATCAACAATAGTTGGTTTTAAAATATAAACAATGACTTGCTCAGCAGTCATGATAAGGAAATAGAATAAAAGAAAAACTGAAAGAAAAAAGAAAAGGAAAGGAAAGGAAAGAATGGAAGAAAAAAATAAGGAAAAAAGAAAGACAGGGACAAAAAAGGAAGAAAAGAAAGGAAAGCAAAGTAGAAGAGAAAAGGAAAAGGAAAGCAAGGAAAAAAAGAAAAGCAAAGTAGAGAAGAGAAAAGAAAAGCAATGTAGAAAAGGCAAAAAGAAAGGAAAGCAGAGAAGAGAAAAAGAAAGCAAAGGAGAAGAGAAAGACAAAGAAAAAAGGCAGAAAAAAGAAAGAATGGGAGTGGAAAACAAAGAAGAAAAGAAGGGAATGAACAGAATTGTCTGTCAATGGAGATGTGTCAACATGAAAACAATAAGAAAGAAAAAGTATAAGAATAAGATATGAAAAGAAAGTAGTGGGTGGGGGCTGCCAGACAAATTAGGAGAATAATAATATTGCTAACCATTTAAATATACTCATTAAGAACAGATGTCACTTTCTTGTTTCGGAAAGGCATAAACATTTAACTTCAACACAAGCAAAAGAAACAAAGGTGATTACAAATATTCTTGAGCAAGATTATTAACAAAAGAGGAAGTGGAATAAACCTGTATAGATAATATAAAAGTTAGTTTCTGCTTTGACTGACAGTAAGTACATAGAACTGATAAAATCTAATGCACTACTGTCAGATTATTAGCTTGTATGGATGGCAGTGGAAGTGGTAGTGGTGGAATAGATAATAGGAGCAAGGGAGATAACAAACTGAGCCAACCCCGATATAATCTGATCTGCTTCAAATAGTCATGTCAAACAGAGAGAACGTTAGTAATCTTTTTTTAATTGACATAATCCAACTGACTATCTGCGCTCCTCATCATCGTTAAAATCATCAAAGGAATTCATTGTCGTTCTCTGTTTTGTTTTTTGAATAAATCTTCTATTTGTAGTTTTGTCTTCCTATTGAGAATTACTTCCATTCTGCTAAGTTCAAATTTATAATGAGGTTGGTAAAAGTGGAACACTGTAAAACAAAACAAATAAACTATATATATTTAATAGACACACAGCACAATTTTATCATTGTTCAAATAAAACTGTAATGAGAATTATTTAAAATATAAAATAAAAATAATCTGAAAACTGTTCTATATAGATATTAACTAAGCTATGGTTAGTACAGCATAAGAACACAACAGAAAGGTAATTTGTGACAATCAACCCCCATACTGAATGCAATGTTCCAACACAATGTTCTTTTTCTAACTGATCTATTATAGGTGTACACAACAATATGTTAACCAGTCATAATCAAACTTTCTAATCCTCACTATGCTTAATGCTACTTTAAACAGATGATGGCTCTCCACCATTTCCTATCTTTCATAGCACTTAGCAATGTTTGTCACTTCACTGTAACCTCCCACACTAAGTTCTATCATGAAGCTTGTTCAGTAGATTACTCACTGTTTCTCTCTGTCCCTCTCTCCTGTGAGTGTCAAATTCTCCAAGCATTTTTTCCTTATTATACATCACAAAAATTTCAACCGTCTCTTTCTATGTATAAGTGTCCATTTTGTTTCTATTTTCCTTCTCATTGCCTACATGTTCTGTTCATAGTATTCTCAGACTTCTTGTCTCAAGTTTCCTCTTCATCTCTGATAAAATTGTCCAGCATTCACTTCCATATAGTGGGATTGACAGTAGTTGAGCACTCTTTCCTTTGTTTTTAATGAAATTTATTTTCCTGTTTCTTAAAACTTTATTTAGCTTTTGGGAGGCATCTTTTGCTATTCCAGTATGCCTTTGGATTTCTCTGTCACATATTCAATCATCTGTTATAACATTTACTAGTGCAAATCAAAACTAGCAAACCACAGGCTGCAGACATTCTCCTAGGGGACAAAATTTATAACTCATATATATTAATAATTTCCTTATAGATTTTGAAATAAACTAGATAAATTGATTAATATGTATAGCAATAAATAAATGTCTTGTGACTGTCAAAATCTCCATATGCGTCTGGGAAATTTCAGTTATCGCTTTCTGATTCTAAGTGTTATTTTTGTTTCCATTTTCCTTAAAGCTTCCGTGTTGCTCACATCTTCTGGCCACATTATTGTCAGCATCCTTCTGTAGAACCACACCTCTTGCTAAAAATACTATGATGATTTTTCTTTTAAAGTCTACATGTAAAATTATCAAATATAGATAAAAATCTCACCATATTTCCTTTCAACTATATCACATTGAAACACTGATTCCTGTATGATTACCAAAATTAAGCTATGTCAAGCCTAGTCAGTACCTACATAGCTGACCACTTTGGAATACCAGGTGCTGTAAGCTTAGCTATGTGGGTTATATAATAGATAATGGTTTGGAATTGTTAATCAGAGAGTCAAGTTCTAATTTCAGTTGGGTTTGTTATCTTCACTTATATACAAATACCCTTGGGAAAATTATGAATCCACCTCTCCTCTCCTCCCAGCTATGGGTTAATTAATAAAACTTGTATCAATAAATCCTTACTATCTCTAAAAAAAGAAAAAAAATTTTTTTTACAATCTAAAAATATTTTCTGGCTTTAAATAATCTGCAAAGCTGATAAGCTGTAGAAAATGAATGACTCAATCAATACAGTTAGTTTAATCCAACACTAAGATGCTACAAAACCAAAAGAAGAACTCAGGCCATGTTCTTAAATAGCCTTGTCTGATTCAGAATTTCATTTGGATGTAATGTATGGGGCCAAACTCGTTTAGAAATATCTAAACTGTCTGAAGATTATATATATATATATATATATATATATATATATATAGAGAGAGAGAGAGAGAGAGAGAGGGGGAGAGAGAGGGAGAAGAAAATGCTTAAAAACTAATGGCATAAGAAAATTATGAAAAATAAAAATAAATAAGAAAATTATGAAAAAGAGAAATAAGATATTTGACACATACACACACTCATGCACTTACACAAGCAGACACACACACAAAGAAAAAATCAAACTCATACCAATAACTACCACATAAATTAATTTTTAACTTAATATAAAAATAATGAAAATGAGAAAATCTGCAGTCAATTGCTGAAATCTCCTGACGAGTGGACTGAACGATTGCAAAACAGTTTGCATACAAAATTCCAGAATAGAGGTGCTGAATATAACATTAATTTTATTTGTATAAATTATATATATATATGTGTGTGTGTGTATAAACTGTCAGCTATATACAAATGTTTTCTCAGATCAATGATTAAAAATGACTTTGAGCAAATGAAGCCTGTAGATCTTAGCTAAGATCACTCTTTTTCAGACCTTGTGGGCTGGCGCAACAGAATCACAATGAAAGAAAGAATGGTACTAAGTAACAGAAATGACATCACTTATGCAACAACTAAAATGGATACTATATAATAAGAAAATAATGATATAATCAAGCTGTCAATGTTCCACACTATTTCAAACAAATGCTTAGGAAGGAAATCACCACCAGAACTAAAAAGGGTGTTAACAGCTAGTGGACTTAAAAAAAATCTAATTCCCTGAAAAACTGTTTCAAGAGAAAGATTTGATAAATGTAAACTGAAGCACAGGCTTTTCAGTCAATAAATGCTGAATGTTTCTTTATAAGGAAATGGCTAATATTACCATTGCCAATGTTTCGAGAACTTTTTTTTTACATGAATATAATGACTATCCCTCAACTTACTTGTGTCTGTTCATTTTCACTTTATACTGGGAATTTTCTAAACTGACCTCTTAACAGGTCTATGATAACTTAAATCTTAAAGTCTGGGAAAATTTGGAAAAGGTAGCAAAGGCATGTACTTCAGCTAGTAATTTTATTAGTCTATCATTTATGTCCAGCTCACACTGAGATATGTTCTAATGTGAATTTACTGGAAATAACATCTTTAAAAGAATTGATTAGCTAGATCTGTCATATATCATTAATTTTGATAGACTTTTTTATATGATAATCATCTTAAAGTATTATGCCATAAGGCAGACTTGAATCATGCTGAGGTGGGAGAGTAGAAAATTCTCGTGTCTTGGTTTTGAAAATTTCAAAATCTATAAAATATAAATTATAGAGTTATTCTCTTATCATCAAAGCATTGGGTACAATCCCTAAAATCTCCAAAGGGGAAAACAAGATCAGATAGTCATTTGCATAAAAATAGCAACTATACAAATAGTACTCTTTAATAGGATAAGGATTCTGGGAATTCTGAATGTTTTTTTATGTTTATAGTATTCATAATTTCTCCTGGCAACAATTTCTGATTCTCGCTCTCCATTTCATACCCCAGCAAGGGCTAACAGATCAGTAAATGACTCAGCCATTTGTTTTTTTATATATATTAGGTTGAGTCATAAATAATTTCTATTTCTGGGAACCAATTGTAATGATACATGTATCACTGTAACAAGTACATGGCAAGTTAAGAATAAATTTGAGTACATTGACATTGCTTAGTTTTTGCATGTCAGTGTATATAGAGGATTAAAGAAAAACTGTAGTTCTCTATGACAATGCAAGGTCACAAACAGCAAGCACTTGGTTGGTCTGTTCTACCCAACTTGCCATAATTACCTGACCTGGCATCAACCAGTTATTACATTTGCTGATCACTGCAAAATGATTTGATGGGGAAAATTTTCTCTAATGAAAACCAAATTAAAAAGTTTATCAAAAACCTTTTCGCATCAAAACTTTCAGAATTTTACTGAAAAGGTAATTGAAGAGCTGCCCAATAAGTGGCAACAAGACATCGCAAATAATGGTGAATATACAGAGTGCAGCAGAAATACCTCTCAGAAATACCGCCCACATAATGGTAAGACATAAGATAGATGAAGACACCATTGCCATTAAATGTGGTATTACAGTTAGGAAAATAAGGGTACATGAGTACCCAATTCGAGCGACAGCTAGCAACTGTTTTATTTCAAGTATATACACACCTATTGGCTCTGACTTAGCGAATCAACATCATCTTTATAAATACTGTCTAGACTGTGTGTCATCCAATCAGCATTGTCTTTACAACATATTATACAACACTAATGTCTTACCATTATGTGATGGATATTTATGCCGCACACTGTATAATTAAATAAAAGTAATTGTAGTTTATAAAGAAAGAATAAAGTTGATAAATAAAAATGGAAATTATTTATAATGTATCCTTATATATATATATATATATATATATATATTTAAAGACATTTATATATATTATGTTTAACATTCTTTTTATAGATACAAGTATTTAAGCAAATGCTCTGTTTTATAATAAACAGTATTAAATAACATTTACCGGCCTGAATGTCTGAGAAATTTTCATAGAAAATTTTCACTCTCCGACAGGAATCGAACCTATATCCTATACGGAACCATCATTTCGCGTGATGTGCCTTAACCGTTCGGCCACAGAGGAGCGTCTGGTTAGCAAGGTCGATTTTACTATCTTTAAACTTAAATCTTCCAGGAATCTCTTCTATTCATATCTGTTCTAGCGTATCATTAAGACACATCACGCGAAATGATGGTTCCGTATAGGATACAGGTTCGATTCCTGTCGGAGAGCGAAAATTTTCTATGAAAATTTCTCGGACATTCAGGCCGGTAAATGTTATTTAATACTGTTTATTATAAAACAGAGCATTTGCTTAAAAACTTGTATCTATAAAAAGAACGTTAAACATAATATATAAATGTCTTTAAATAAATTGTCGGACTATGTCCAATTCAAAAAAAAT
This sequence comes from Acanthosepion esculentum, assembly GCA_964036315.1. Taxonomy (NCBI): domain Eukaryota; kingdom Metazoa; phylum Mollusca; class Cephalopoda; order Sepiida; family Sepiidae; genus Acanthosepion; species Acanthosepion esculentum. The sequence continues at coordinate 58,876,039 of OZ038490.1, forward strand.
ATATATATATGAATGAAAGAAAGAAATGTTTGAGACTACAAGAGAATCTGTGGGGAGATTGTCCAGCATTCCCTACATTTCTTAAAAAGTGTTTTATATATATATATATGTGTGTGTGTGTGTGTGTTTTACTAATCCAAACTCTGTCCTGCTGCTAATAAGCAACTTTATTCTATTGGTATTTGTGGTAAAAAGTTTGTAACAAAACATGGAATATTAGGAGGAGAAAAAGAACATTTTTATGAGGACAGAAAATGCATTAAGTATGCCAATCTGTCACTGTTTCTTAGACATTATAACATATAGAAACAATTCTGCAATGGGGAGGGGATGTGATAGCCAAATGCCCTGACTGCCACAAACAATCTCTTAATGCCTTCACGGTAAAAGGACAGTTTCTGTATGAATTTTCTTTATTTTTTTTTCCATGGTGCTATTGTTGGCTTGCAACATAGTTAATTGAAGAGTGCCACATGCGCACATGTTTCTTGTCAAGCAAGTAACACATTGAGTCTAACCTCACCTTGACTGTCATTCCCAACCCTGATTCTTTTCTGGAGCCAACCTCAATTATATGAAACCAAAAACTAATGGTCAGCCACATTTTCCCTGCTAAGGCATGACAGTTTGGATTTGGTAAATGGAGTGGTAAGTGGAATGGTTCTTTTGAGGCAATGGTGCTTTCTTATATCTGTGTCAACCTTCTTTTCTTGTTCAATTTTTGCGATAGTAGACGTTGATAATCTGTCTAATGATAAATAGGAAGTTCTTAATTTACCCCAGTTGCTGATCACAAGTCTGTGACAAACAAACAGCAAATTGAATTTGAATTGTCCAATTTATTGTAGCTTACCACTCTGTACTCAATTGTCAATTCATATAGACTAATTCACTACTAATATATTACTTATTCACAAATCAATATTATTTATTAGTAACATTAAATCTGGTGCACTTTTTCTTTTAACCCAAGAAACTCTTTGCAATAAAAGCATGTAAGATCTTTGCCATTACCCAATCTTGTTTGCCAGGGGAATTCTCCCAGTATCCATTTGGTGGTATTGCATAAAGCAGTATAAAAAGAAAAGGTATAAAACTATTTCACTTTAAGTACAGGATACTGTCTCATTTCCCCTCTGGGCAGATTTCTTAGCCTCCATAGCAAATACTATGTCACATACAATATACTACTCTATCTCCTATAAAAAGAAATCTCAAGAAAAAACAAAAAAAAACTATCATATAGATATATATCTCCATCCAAAACAAAAAAATATCCCTCTTCAACAAGAGAGTGAATACCACTACAAATTGGTGACTCATAAGAAACTGCTAATCTAATGCTCTAACAATCTTACTTAGTTTTATTCTTTTTTTATTTATATTATTATTTTGAAAAGGTGTATCTACATTATAAACCATTTCATACTTATATTTTTGTAAATGAAGTAAATAAATGTTGAATTCATTTATTTTTGAGATTGTTAAAATTTCAAAATTGATAGCCATTACACACCCTTTGTCTCAGACAGTTTGAAGTCACCAACAAGCAAGCAATAGAACTTGACTAGTAGCATTCAACACTTTCAGTTGCAACATGTGTAGAACAATGAAAATTCCTCAGAGACTAAATAGGATTGATGGAAAGCAGGTATTGATAAAAGCAATGTATGAAGAACAAAATGAAAACAAAGTGAAGACAAATACTAAAGTATTTGACAAAGGGACACAACTCCTGTTCTGCAACCCTACTCTAAGCCTATGATCCAATTCTCAATCTGAAGACATTTTTTTTTATATCTTGTAGAAGAAGGGGCGTTTTTGTCTTTTAGTTGGTAAATATATCAATATTGTGAAGATTTATTAGAAATTATCAAAAGGAAAATTCTTTCTTTCCTTTTTTATTATTTAGATCTTTAAGTCTTCCATATGACCCCCCCCCCCCACTTCCCAATCCCCAATACCATCATGAAATCAATCATTCTTTTTAATCTGTGATACCATTTCAAATTCAAGCTGCATGGTTTGGCTACATCTGATTTCAAATCGACGCAAATAATACTTTTGGTTAATTAAAGCTTGATTAAGCCAGTGAGCCACAGCTGTACTACATTTGGAGTCTGTTACAGCACAAAGAATGGCTCAGATTGGTTGGTCTTCTTTCCCCCAACAACGACATCCTGTCAGCACATTACAAATGAAATGACAGACTTAGCTTCAAGACAAGAGCTGCGTCTGCTGACTTTAAGGAATCATTATTAAGGATTGCTCTTTTTAACTCTTCTCTATTTCCACCTTACCCTGAATCACATCATATTTCTTCAGTCAGTTAATCCTGGGAGGTTCAATGAATATAAAACACTTCTTCATTCCATCTCCACTAGATGGCAGGAATCAATCAAGGGGTAAATTGAGAAACTAACACTAGTGCTCAGTTTGCTAACTCCTTGCCCATCATGACAACTTATTTACCCTTTTATTTGTATTTGTTTTTTAAACTTTCTTTCAGTAAAAACACCCATTTTTACTGTTTGGAATTAGTTTTATTTCAAACAGAGATTGCTAGAAATTTAGCTGAGCTTCTGAGTCATGAAACAACCATCCCACCCACATCTGTTGTATTCAAGTTTAAGTTTAATTTACAGACGTAAATCAATATGTTCATAGCTTAATGGTCAAAAACATTAATTTCTACATAACAAATAATTTCAAACATAATTACTTCTCTTGTTAATGCACTTAATTCAGTATTTAATATTAATAGCACAGATTAAACATTGTACAGTGGAAATTTCAGATAAAAATTTATTTAATAACTCTTTATCAGACTATACACTTATTGATTCAACTCTCTCTCATATATATATATATATATATATATATATATGTTATTTGGGCACATAGCCAAGTGGCTAGAATGTTCGCTTTCTGACCATGAGACCTGGGTTTGAATCTCACCATGGTCAATTTGTCAAGAAAGAGTCTTCCTGATGTTATCAGACTGGACCGAGTTTGACCCCAGTGTGCGGCACCTTTGGAAAGTGCCTGAAAACCACACCATGGGTTGACCCAAGACTTGTGAGTAAAATTGGGTGGACAGAACTCTTGAGGGCCATTGATAGCTGTGCTAGCACAAAGCTCTGAGTCATCATGGCCGAGGGCTTGAGTGTGCTGGCCTTGTTCAAATTGTTGATCACGTTAGATAATATGTTCTCTCCCAGAAACTGTAACTAAGGTCTGCTCAACATAGTTGCCCTATAAATCACAAGTTGGCTCTGTGGGTGTTAAGCAAACACAAATATGCCTGAGTGAGCATCTGTAATAGGATTTGGCTAGCCTCCCTAGTAGATGGGTGTCCTTGAACATGAGTGGCCAGCAATCATATATATATATATATATATATATATATAGAGAGAGAGAGAGAGAGAGAGAGAGAGAGAGAATTACCTGAAATGTGAAATATAACAACATCAATAATGATGATGATTACTGTAAGGACTTCTGGTCCCACTAGTGAATGCTGGAATTGAGAAGCATCTAACGGGCAGCTTAAATAAATGAGTTGTTAAGTTTTCCAATTGTCATGTTGTCTTTGTGTTGCTTTGACTTTTCAGCAGCCAGTCTCATAATATATTTTTCCACTCTAAGTCCAGTGGAACAGTTACCTTGCAGTGTTGATTGCTATGTCCTATCTCACTCTCTCTCCACATGCACACACACACACACACACACACACACACACGTGTGTGTGTGTGTGTGTGTGTGTGTGTGTGTGTGTGTGTGTGTGTGTGTGTGTATATATATATATATAGATATATATAGAACCCAAAAAAGAACTAATAGCACATGATTTGGAGATCACTCAAGTTGTCACACTGACAGTTAATATATATATATATATATATATATATATATATATATATATATATATATATAGAGAGAGAGAGAGAGAGAGAGAGAGAGAGAGTGAGACAGGCAGACAGACAGAGATAGGACATAGGAATCAACACTACATGGAGACTCCTCAGGTAATCTTCATATCATGTGCTATTAGTTCTTTTGTCAGTATATATTGTTTAGTATATTTTCATCATTTCTAAATTTTAAATTTTGATATTTGAAATAATTTTTATTACATTTAGGTTAGTGGATTTTATTTAGCCTCTTGGGTCATGAGGTTATTGCAGGTAGCATAGTAGAAATTTGTTTATGCATTTGTTTTGGGAAATTAAATTTTGATCTTTTGTTTAGGAGTCTGATTGTTTTAGGTGTTGTAAGCTGATGCTGATTTTCTTCTTTTCCATGTTATATTTGGTGTGTTTTGTTTTTGCGTTTTTAAGATTCTGTTTACATCTTGAGAGGGTTTTCCTGGTTTCTGGTAAAAATTTGAATATAAATTGTCCAATGTCTGAGTACATTTGGCTTTCATAAGAAACTATTAAAGAGTTTTTAGGTGATCTGAGAAATTATCCTTTCTAATTACTATGTTTATTCTGGTAGAAGACAAAAACAGTGTGGCACTTGGTGACAATCAAACTCATTACAATAATAATGGTCTGAGAGACTCACTTCTTATTACTAAGTTGTATTTGGTCAAAACCCATAGTTGTGAGTGGACCATGTGAGAATGAAAACTACTACAGTAAGAGATCAGCTTGTTAACAAACCTGAAAAGAGCTAATTAGATAAGAACAAGACAAATTTCAGACATTGGAGGTTAATGACTTGTATTGGAAGCACATTCCAATTGAAAAATACAAGGAATAAAATAAAAAATATTCAGTAACTTCAATATTTTCCATTTTAGAATAGCATAAGTATTTCACTTTATATGGAGCATATTTGCTTGGAGCCTATGTCACTTTAATTAAATGTTTTGTTCTTAAGGACGTGTGCATGAGATCAAGTTGATTGATTCATTTTCTACAGCTTATCAACTCATTACAGGTTATTTAAAGCCAGAAAATATTTTGAATTTGTAAGAATTGTTTTTTGGAGATAATAATGGTCTTAGTGATACAAGTTTTACTAATTAACCCATAGAAGAAGAGGTGGATTCATGCCTTTCCCAAGAGTATTTGTGTGTAAGTTAATATGATGAACCCAACAAGAATTAACAACTAACAATTCTGAGCCATTATCCATTACATCACCTGTAAATCCAAGCTTAGAGCACCTGTTATTTCCAAGCAGTCACCAATCTAGGTACTGACCAGGCTCAACATTGCTTAACTTCAGTGATTGTACAGGAACAAGTGCATCAATGTGATGTGGCCATAAGCCATAATATTATCATACATGCCTAAAAAAATTATTTGACAAAGAAATCAGATCCTCCATGAGTTGAAAAAGAATAACAGAAAAAAAAAAGAAAAGTTTTTCTTATCAGTAAACAGAGTGTGTGCAAAAGCAAAAGTTATGATAAAGGAATGGGTGCTGAAAAGTTCTTGGCTCAACCTTGAAGCTCTTTCAGAAATAATTCTGATGGATGGTGAGATATTTTTGGGAAATGTGTCAGGCCAAGAACTTTTCAGCACCCATTCTTAACAGCTAACATGATTCTAATGAAATTGATGCTACAAGGGGAAAGATAATCTGAACTTTAGTTCAATATACTAACTTCACCATCTCATAAAATACAATTGTAGAAAATATTCCAAGAGATATTACAATGGGAATGCGGTTATTCACTCACTTCAGGATGGTGGAAAGATGTGACACAAGGTCGTTTTGATGTGGGTCTGGCTTTGGCCAATCCCCAAATTGCTCATTCCTACCACCCACTATCATGCTGACATCCATATCCCACTGATTCTCCCTTTCTGTGCAATGATGGAGGTGCTACTGCAGGGTTGGAATCCCTGGAACTAGGTGTATTTTCTCTTATAAAATGTAGAGAACAGATACTACACACTGATGCTGGCCAAAAGTAATCAGCTTTATAACAGTGTATTAGGATGGATCAAGAAGTCCATAGCCTTACATGTACTTATTAGATTAATTTTGATCTAAAATGTTCACTGTATAATGTCTAATCTGTGTTAGGGTTGCATCAATTAATCAGTTGACAATTAATAAATATTGTCAAAGAAGATTTGAAAAACAAATTAGAAAGATCAATACAGTAGATAGAGATTTGTAAATTCCTTATAATTTGTAATACAATTTGTAAATCCATTACGATATTTATAATAATATTTGTAATCGTACATGAAATGTGTAAAAAAGAAGGATACTCTTACAATTTGACAGTAGGAAACTTCTCAAACTTTTTCTTGTATATGCACAATTTTTAGGATCATTAAGGCAAAAGTTTTACCAAGTTATCTCAAGCCTCTCACTGCTCTATCACTATTTCCTTGGAAAGTGTTCATATGAATTACACCTCTTAGTTCCACCAGTTCTAACCTTCATGGCTAGTTTTTGGCATGCCATGCACCTTCTAGTGAACCAGCCTCATTCTCTTCATATTCCATTGGTGAGATCTAAGTTCCATTTTTAATAGCTTCTTTCCAGGAACAGATTCCCCAAGAGGATATTTCCCCAATCATTAATGTTAGCCTGTTCAAGTCTAGGTTCAATTGTTATCTTCCCAAAATATCCCTATAAACTGTGCCTCTTATTTTGTAGCCATCTACCTCGAGTGGCTCTTGGGCCTTGTACAGGGTGAACATCACTGTAATAATAGCTAAAGTTTTAGCTGATTTTTAAATTTTGTCAGTTTTAATTAATGAATTCCTGTCTATCAATAAAGACAGAATTTGAGACAATCTAAATTAAAACTGGTGCCATTAAAGCTGCTGCTCATAATATAAAAAATACAAAATGGGCACATGGCCAAGTGATTAGAACACTCACTTTCCAACCATGAGACACAGGTTCAAATCTCAACATAATAGATTAGTCAGGAAGGTGACCTTAATGTTATTGGCCTGGTGAGGCAACCCCAGTTATCCAGAAATTACCTGAAAAGCCATGCCACAGGTTGACCTAAGCTTTCTTAGTGAAATTAAGTAGATAGAGTTGTTTGTTAATTGTTATGTGAGTACAAAGTCACAAATCATTGTGAACTGCCCTTGTTCAAACTGTTGATCATGCCAGATAATGTATTCTCTCCCAGAAACTGTAACTGATGTCTGCTCAACATATTTTTTTTAATCATTTTACCTCAAGCAAGGTAATAAAGCTACTAAGATGCAAGGGATTATTGAGTGTGAAAAAAACATTATTAAAGAGAGAGAACAATAAAAGAACAAGAACTAAGAAGATAGAAGATAAGGATTGACTGGGCAGAAAGGAGCCAGAAGCGAGTTCCATATGTGAGAAGTGCAAGAAAAGAAACTGTGAGCAAACAAATTACATTTACATCTAGCAATTTTAACTGTAAAATGATAAGACTTAGCTACCAATCTAGTACTGTACTTAAAGTTGTAAAGTCTAGAGACCAAAGACGAAAGCTCATTAGAACAATTAACATGAAAATATCCTATTATAATTTTACTTGTCTCTCACTTTTTTTGTTTGTTAGTTCACATGACAGTCACACCCTGCCAACAGCTCATAAATAATGGACAATTTCGTTTTGACAGCTGAAAAGATGGAAATGACATATCAGAGATTCTACTTGGTTTCAGTGAAAAAATGAGAGAAAGAAAGAATGGAAGATAATAAAACTGTTTAACATCTCCTTAAATAAACTATTCTATTTTGATTGAAAGAAATATCTAAAGACACTACTTGGTTTCAGTAAGAAAGAAAGAAAGAAGGGAAGATATAAAAGTAATGATGCAAATTCTGATAAAGTATTTATTGGTATATGAAATGCATATAAAAAAACGCATATTAAAAATGCATATTAAAAAATACGCACATATTACTGTTGGAATGACACATATAGGACATATTAAAGGCAAAAGGAGCAGATGGAAAAAAGGGAAGTAACCCACCTAACAAGGAAAATTTAACTCCATTTGACAACAGAACACTTTGATTAATTCTTTGAGGCTTAGTAACATCAGCCATTGTCATATTTGGAAAATATTCTAATAAAATCTCAAGTGAAAAAGTAAAATGACATGAAATGGTGGCAAAATGGGATCCAATCTCACTCATTTCCTTTGTATTTCAATTGTATAGAGGAAGTTCCATTGAGGAAGTTTTTTCCAGAAGAACTGCTACACTGTGGAACAGTCTCCTATGTTGATGTTTTCCTGAATGCAACAATCTTAACCTCTTCAAGTTAAGAATCAATCATTACCTATCCTCCTTATCCTCATAATCTTCACTTTCTGTCACCTCCTCTTTCATTCATATCACACAACTCATTCATCATAATCATTTTAACAGTAACCATCTACTTTAAGAATCTCTTGAACCTTATATTGGGTGAATATTAATATGGCTTGGAAGCATTTTGCAAACACGGTTCTCTCTTCCTAAAAATGTGACTAAAACAATACCAAGTGTCATTCCAAGATTTATTCAGATGACTAAAGTTGATTTTTTTATTTTATTGCCTTTCTTGTCATGATAATGTTTCACCTAATCCATTTTATGGCCTTCTTCAGGTGTATAATCCTTATAGAAAGAGACCAAAACATTGTGGTACTAATGAAAAGAAAATCTTCAGTTCTACAAACAACTCTTAGAATGACAATGACTCATCTTCGAATTATAGAAAGTCCACAAGTTTCTATAGGGTGCCCCACAAAAAAAACTGGAAATTTTGTACAGTATATTTCATTTTTGTTACAGTTATTTGAAACAAAAGCAAAAGATAGAAATTTAGTAGCTTAAACAGAACAAAAACACAAATGTTAAATGTGGTGTTCAAACTAAAGAACTCTGGTAAAATTTCTTAACATTTTTTTTGGTCCCTCAGTTGGATGTTCTTTCTTAAAGAGAACAATCACCTTGTGTTGAAAATTTGATAACTGTGGCATCCTGGAACAACAACGGTTAAAAATGTATATGTTAGTTAATTTTTTTCATCATATAGTAAATCTAAAATTTCCTGTTTTTTTTTGTGTGGGGGGACCCTGTATATAAAAACAAAAAAAAATTGAAAACTTTTTCTTACAAAACTAATGAGAGAAGTAAGCATTGAAACCTAATACTGAAATTATTACCCATTTAATATATATATATATATATATATATATATATATATATATATATATATATATATATATATATATATATATATATATTCATTATGATTTGATTTGCAGTCATATATGCTGGTGAGTGTAAAATCAAAATGATGTTGTCACTGAGCTATTAATGAAATATCTTGGCAAGATTCTTTTATGAACTTATTTTATTCCATTTTTACTTTTATTTTATAAAAGAAAATATTACTGAGATGGCAAAGCAGATATTAGAGTCACAGTGGTGCAGAGTCAAACTGACTGGTTACTTGCTAAGGCTTGCTTGAGAACATCACAGCCAATTTTGGGAGGAGCAGTAGGAGGAATACTACTAAATAATAATAAAAAAAAAAAAACTTCTTTTTCAGAGGAGTCAAGGAAGTGTTCAAGGAGACAAATCTACTACAGGGGTCCACAATTCCCTTAAGGAGAAAGAGAAGAAAAGCTGCTGTTGAGGTGGGGTTAGTTTTGATAGAAAGAAGAAAAGAGGTAAGAAGATAGAGGATGTAGAGTGGAGGGGAGGAGGGGGAAGATGTCGATTTTTCTCCCAATTCTGGAAATGACAGCTAAGAATGACACTGTCTCCAAAATGGTATCATTTTGCCTCAAGGTACATCCTTGTTCAGCAAAAGAAGATCTGGATGTTCGTTATTTCCCTGTTTTTGGGTTTTTTTCTCTACTTTTCTCCTTCATCTTCATTATTTTATTACTCCTTTTTATTATTTTCTTTTTTCCTCAATTATTGCACATTTCTTAATTTTCACTACTTTCAATTCAGTTGCGACTTTGAATTTCACTCTTTCTTTTCAAATTTTATTTTCAGAGATTCTGTAAACATACTTTCTTCCTTTCATTACTTTTATTCACTCTCTATAATGTTCTTCTTTATTTCTTTTTTTTATTCTTGTTATTTCTTTCAATACTTTTTAATTATTTTTCTTCTTCACCTTGACTCTTTCATTCTACTGTCTTTCATTATTTTTCATCTTTTGGTGCCTTTTCACTTTTTCTTTCTTTTTGTTATGATTTTCATCTTTACTTTCCACTAATTTCTTCATTCTCTCCTTCATTCAGCTTTAAAAATTATATCTTTTCACTTTTTCACTAATTTTCTTAATATTTGTTTATCATTTCTTTTTTTTTTTATCAAAATTCTACCTTACACTTTATCTTTCTTTTATTTTCCACATGTTTTCTTTCTCATTAATGCAGCTCTCATTATCTTAGACCCTTCCCCACTTCTCTTTCTACTTCTCTCAGCCTTTGCCTACACCTTTCTTCTTTTTTGAACCAAGCCTCATTGGCCCTACAGGTGGCACTATATTAGACAGAAAAGAAAAATTTTCTTCTGGAAAAATCAGTATTCGGCTGAAAATTAAAATGTTTTCATTTCCTGGAGTGCAGAAAATATATGTATGGACTTTAAAATTTTTTTTTCTTTATTATAGGAGCACCTCCTCCCATGAAAAGTCCTCCCCAAAATCAAACATCTAAACAAAACTGAAACAATAAAGAAACATGCTTTTAAAGACAGAGAGTGTGTGGGGAAGTCAACTGTCATTCATCACACACACACACACACACAAGCAGTAATACAAACTTTCTCTAGCATAATAAGTTTGGTTAATTGAATTCATATACATATATGTGTATGGTTTCTCAAGTTATGTTATAGTTGTTTTTACTGTTTATGAACAAAAAGACAGAAGGAATATGACTTGGAAGATTGAAATTTCATCAGGAAGCATTGAAAAGAGAAAAGGACGCCTTGAAGATAACATTTGCATGCTGGGATACATTTAGCTAGCTATCAGCTGAAATTTTTGCCAAAAACAAAGAAGCAGCAACATTTAAAGTTTATTACAACCAAGCAATTAAAACAAATATGTAGCTTCCCAAGGAATCTCCAATGAGAATTTAAAGCAAAAGAAGCAAAATAAAAGATAGAAACGTTTATCAGAGTGGCATATACAGGTTGAATAAAGTCCAATTTGGAAAGACTGGTGATTATGGTGGTGGTTCAAGGAGAGTTTAAAGATATGTGATTAATTTTTGAGGCATTTAAGTTTAAAAAATTCTTGAATTATAAGAGAATTGATTAGAATTCCACTTGCCTCAGTTGTTAATACTTTCTTCTTAATGTACATACATACATACATACATATATATATATATATATATATATATATATATATATATATATATATATGCACACACACATTGATTATAACATTAATCAACTAGGTGAGAAATTTTATATTTGTATTAATCCTATATATATATATATATATATATATATATATATGATGATTTTCACTTTGCAGAAGACATTCTCTTCATTTGGTAGCTTTTTATTGTACTTATTTTATTCAGAATTTTCATTCATAAATATATATACATACATATACACATAATCCCATATATTATATATATATATATATATATATATATATGATTGTCACTTCTTTGCAGAAGATTAACTCTTCACTTGGTAACCATTTTTTGTGTATTTTTCATTCAGTATTTTCATTCACAAATATATATACATACATCTATATGCATAAACATACATACACACACATTTTCATAAAGGTTACAGAGTGAAAGGTGTTAGATAATACTAAAATAACGAGAAAGTGTTACTTATGTTGAATAAAATTAACATGAAATTTTCATGATGGAATTTATATATATAACAAAGATTATATTAGTTTGAAATATTTGGTATTTATTCATTTCTTACCTATAAGTAAAATAAAAAAATACATTCTGAATCTTGTTAATACAAATTTAAAAAACAAAAAATAAATTCAAATCACAGCATTACTGGCAACAGATCTTTGCTTCAGTAAAACATTTCTATATATTGGTAATAGTATTATTAGCCATTTCCTTATAAGGAAACATTTGGCATTTATTGTCTGAACTGCCAGTACTAATGTCAATTTATTAAATCTTTCCCATAAAACAATATATAGCTATATAAATGTAAATATAAAATAGTGCACAGTGAGTGCTGGTAGTAATAAAAAAATTCCTTGATGTAAAATAACAGAGTTAAATATTATACTACTAATAATTATGTATTCTTTCCTCTCTGCATAATGCTACTCAGAGTTTCATGTATCTAACGATAGTCAGGTACAAATTCTATAATTATATGCATATATGAAGATATATAAAGCAGAAATAATTTTTACATAAGTTACTTAATTTGATACATAGAATTGTTATTGACTGTTTTAAAGAAGCTTTAGAATTATATGAATTATGAACCTGTTTCACATATGTATATAAAGAAACAAGTAACTCTGCATTTATTATGAGATCTTAAGATATATTTGATGGCTTCATTTTCTGAAAATTTACAGAAAGAAATATTCTCATCTGGTATTAGGTTAGATTATTGTTTAAATACAACAAATAAAAGCTAAATTCAATAGTTCTTTTAATGTAAGCAAACAATGTATCAACATCGAAAAGCTAGTCAAATGAATTACGTTTATTGATACTTCTATTCAACTCCAAATTAATGTAAGCCATAAGATTCCTATTTTTGGAATTTGTACACAAGTATACTTTCCCATAAGGAGAACTAAATATTACTGACAGAAACACATTAGAGGATATTGAGAAAAATAATCAGATCTAACATTACTTTATGTTCAATATCTTTCAAGGGAGAATTTCATGATTGAATGAATGATAATCAGAATTTTTTATTATTATTATTATTATCAGTGATTCAAAAATAAGGCATTGGATATTTTTTTAGTTTTTGTAATTAAATTCTGATCAAGCGATATCAATATGTATGTAATAATACAATTATTTCATGACAGCTTTATCTTCTTTTCTTTTTTTCTTCTATTTATACAGCAAATACAGAAGAAATGCTAAGCATTAATAAGAACACCCTGTAACAGCAAGCAAGACTGGATTTACAGATGTATTAACATTCAGCTATTTGATTCTTTTTCTAACTTTAGCATCTTTTTTCTTTTATAATTTGAGAATTTGCAAAGCTGAAATTAGCATTTGATTCCACCTCAGTAATTAATGAAGGCTTACAGGCGAGAAGGGCGGCCATATTGAATTGAGATCCAACCAGTCAAGAAAAAGAAAGAAATAATCCACTGAAAAAACAGATTATAATTAGGAAAAGATCAAAGACTTTAGGATGTGTGATGTTTCTTTCTCTCTCTTTCGTTTTCTTTTTTTTTTCAATTTCCTTCTTACCCAGGGACCCAGAATCTTATAACTAGGTCTCATACCCATAACCAACATATCCACTCTCCTTTTCTCTTAGAATATAATCATGTCTAGTTCTGCACAACTGCAACAACCAAATTTATTTTGCCAATTTTTCTGAAATAGAAAATTCTGTTGATAGGCATAATGAAGACGTGTCTCTGTTCATAAGAGGATAAATCTTTACTCTCAAAAACTGCCTCATTGCATACTATAAAACATTCTTCTTCTATGTGCCATGTCCCTTCAGGATCTGGGTGATCATGGATCTCCATAATTTCCTGTAATTTGTGGCTCTTACTAAGGTTTGTCTTTTTATTATTTCTACTAATCCTTGCAATGCCAACTAATTATAAAAGTACATTAGGTAGGTTATTCACTGCTTTCCTCTGTCCCTCTTGTCTTCAATATGTGCTGTGAGTGTCAAATTTTACAAGCCCTCTTTCCTTATTAGATGCCATATAAATTTCAATTGTCTTTTTCTAATGCTATGCATAAGTCTCCTATTTGTTTCCATTTTCTCTAAAACTTTGTCATTGATCACATGTTCAGTCCAAGGTATTTTCAGCATCCTTCATTTCTGTTGTTTCAAGTCTCTTCTTCATCTGTGAGGAGATTGTCCAGCATTCACTACCATATAGGAAGACTAATATTGCATAACAGTTCAGTACTCTTTGTTTCTAACAAAATTTCCTGGTTTTTAATACTTTGCTTAGCTTTTGGGAGGTATATCTAGCTATGCCAATGTGCCTTTAGATTTCAGTGTTGAATTTTCCATCGTCTGTTAAAACACTTCCCAGATATTTAAATTTTTGTTTTACTTTAAAAGTACTGCTTTTCTAATAAAGAAACAAAACTGCATTTTAAAAGTTTACAGCAAAAATAAATATATTGGCTGATTTTGATAGCAATACTGGTAGTTGTGGTGGTTATTTGCTTTATGACAATTTACTGCTTGTTTTTTCTTCTTTAATGTCCTGTGTCTTGTCAAGTTACTAGCAATCATGGATCTCCACAACTTCCTGTCCTTTGTAGCTCTTAATAAATTATGTTTTTTTTTTATCTCTCATAAACCCTGTTCTGCCATCTATTTAATCAAGCTTTCTAGTTAGGTTATGTGTAGTTCTCTTCTGTCCACTTTGTATTCAATTTACCCTGTGAGTATTAAACTTTCTAAGCCCTCTTTCCTCATTATGTGTCCTATAAATTTCAACTGCCTCTTCCTGATGTTAAGTATAAGTGACTTTTTTGTTTCCATCTTCTCTAAAACTTTGTTGTGTTCATGCTTGGTCCATGGTATTTTCAGGATTCTTCTGAAGAACCACATTTCTGTTGCTTCAAGTCTCTTCTTCATGTGTGATGAGATTGTCCAGCATTTACTGCCATATAGAAGTTTGAAAATTATTTGAATCCTAAACTGAAGTATAATTATTTTTAATTATTACAGGGGAGACAGACAAGCTACATTGATTGTTTTTTATGGCTTATCAACCTTTTGCAGGTTATTTAAAGGCAGAAAATATATTTAGATTGTAAGAATTTTTTTGATGATTTACTGATAGCATGTCCTACTAAATAACCCATAGCTGTGGAGGCAGGTAAGGATACCTTTCCCAATGGTATTTGTTAGCATGTAAGTTAATACAATGAACCTTAGTAGATTTGGAACTTTGATTTCCAATTCTGAGATGTTATCCATTATACCACCCACAAATCCAAGCTTACAGCACCTGGTATTCTCAAGTAGTCACCCATTTAGGTATTGACTGGGCTCAATGTTGCTTAACAATGGTGCTCATTATGAGAACCAGTGTTTCAACATGATATGGTCATAAGTTACAAGCCTAGATTTAAAATTTCTGACTTAACATTGATTTTTTTTTTAATTTACTAGGTACAGGTAATTCCTCTCTGAATGAATTCCATAATAACTCATCTGAGAATTCTTTTTAATTTTATATCTCTTCAGGACATAAGTGATCATTCATCACCTCAGATTCGTTTTAGATTTGATTATCTGCAAATTATCATGATTTCTTGAGATAAAATACAGGAGTATTTTTCCTTTGCTTTCTTGCTTTCTCCACAGTGTGAAATTCAGAATTTCAGTTATTTGATTTAACAGGTATTTATGGAATTATTTATTATTTAACAGGTATTTATGGAATTATTTATTATTTAACAGGTATTTATGGAATTATTTATTATTTAACAGGTATTTATGGAATTAGATGTTATTTTCAATCTGTATTTTGAGTAAATCTTGAGTAAATCTTGGAAAAATAAATTAAAATTCACCACAATAATCTAATATTTACACATGAAAACCAAATTAGTTACATTCCATCATCACCGATTGAACCCTAAACTACCACCAGTCATGATGAATGGATATCCCCTCAGGGAAGCCCCCTGTCTTGAGCAACTATTGGTCCCCAAACTCAACCCAGATCTCAAGTGAAGCTTGTAAACACAATCGATCACTACAGATGCAGGGAAAATGGTCAGTTTCCTGTTCTGCTCCAGCAAGTACCTGACTCCTCCTGCTATCTTTACAAGAGTCAGATCACATCTAAAATTGAGCACTGCTGTCATATTTGGTCAGGAGCTACCCAGTCCTCACTTTCCAGTCTCAATAGACTCCAAAAGTGTCTCCATGTCCTTGTGGGTGACAAATTATTTTCCTCCCTGCAACCCCATCTCTCACAGATGAGATGTAGCAAGCCTCTCATTGCTCTATTACTACTTCCATGGAAAGTAATTGGATGAATTACATTTCTTGGTTCCACCAGTTCTAACCTTTATGTGTAGGACTCACACATTGTAGCAAACCACCCACATTCCCTCCATGTTCCACTAGTGAGAAGTAAATTCTACTCAAGCAGCTCCTGCCTGTGAACCCCTTTCTGTGTAAGCGACTACCAAGTGGATGTTTTCCTGATCACTACAATCTTAACCTGTTCAAGTCTAGTTAACTGTTATCTCCCCCACCTATCTGCATAAACTGTACCTCTTACTCTGTAACCCGCTAACTGAATTGGCTTCTGGGCCTTGTACAGGGTGAATTGTAAAAAAAAAAAAAAAAGTCCTCTTCTTACCGTTGTCATTTGAAAAGAAAATTTCTTAAATAAAAAGAAGTGACCCCCAAAATATGTGTTCTTACATCATGACCAAGAAAAAGAAAACAAGGAAAAATTTAAACTTTGACATAATTTAGTAAGAAAGAATGAAAAATTTATCAAAAATAATTTGCAAGATGTGAATTAATTTTTCATACTGGGAATATACTGTAATATTCGCTATGGTACCTAGACTTTTTGAATTTAAGCACAGTACTAGACTGGCGTCAAGATCCCATCAATTCACAGTTGAGCTGGATAGATGTAACTGTAAGTTCTATGTAAACAGTTTCTTTTCTCACACTTCTCGCTTGTGTACCTCTCTTCTGGTGCCATGCTTTCTAGCCAACTTTAATCTGTAGACATTTAAATGCAATGTCAATCACTATCTACTGTTCTCCTGATTACTCTTTTCTCTTTCCACTCATTATTAATGCTTCTGTTCCTAATTCTTCCACCCTCTGTAACCCCTTGTTTCTTAGTGGATTTACTGCCTTACATGGGGTGCTACTGATTTAAAAAAATAGTTAATGTATTTAACAATTCTATTTTTTTTCTCTCCTCAGTAGCAAGATTAGTTTTATTACAAGCTAATACCAAAACTCAGTTCTATGGCAACACCTGAACCAATCCTCTATGCAGAGATCTTGAAGGCAGTTGTAGATGCCAGTGATAGCACATGATCTAAATCTGTACCTTTACAATAAACAAGGTCAAGTTGCTACACAATATGAATAGTTGCTACACATAATTTTATTATTAATGAAAAAATATATGCATCAATAATAATTTTTAGCTGGTTCATTTTTCAGTTGGCAACTTTGTTATGTGCTGTGTTATTTCAGGACTTGAGTGATCAACATTCTCCACAACTTCCTATATTTATAGTTCTAAGTAATGTTTATCCCCTTACCATCTGTCCAAGTCTCTGTTCTGTTATATATTTATATAAAAGATCAATAAGTAGTTTACTTAATGTTTGCCACTGACCTTTTGCTTTGAATATGTTCTGTAAGTTTCAAATTATCCAAGCCTCTTTCCTCATTATATCCCAGAAATTTCAACTCTTTTGGATTCTAAGTAAAAGTGTCCTTTTTGCTGTCATTTTCCTTAAAATTTCCATATTGCTCATATGCTCCATCCCTAGTATTCTCAGCCTCCTTCTGTTGAACCATATCTCTGTTGCAAAATTTGTTGTTAGAAGAGCAAAACTATTTTTAAAAATTGACCCTGGGTGTTTATATATTGTGTTAGGTTAAATAATATTTTTGTAAAGAGGTGACACCTTAGCATTAACCTGCATAACTTTTCTATCGCATTTCATGCTAACTTACCTAAATAGCCTATAGAAGCTATAGATAATAAATAACCTTGTAAATATTTACTTGCATTCATTTTTATAAATAACAAACATCTGCCATTGCTTTAATTTCTAGAGTCTCAAAATACCTGTTGAGGTCACTAAAATTTCAAACTCTTCCTCCTTGTATATAGACAGATTCAAATGAATATCTATATCTAAACTGTCAGCTGTATACAACAACATTCTCAGATCTATGGTTAAAAATGGCTTTGAGTGAATGGAGCCTGTAGGTCTTAGTAAGGACAATCAATCTTTGAACCTTGTGGACTATTGCTACAAAATCCGAAACAAATAAGTGTACCAAATAACAGAAACCACATCACTCGAGGGCTTTTAACAACAGTAACAACTTGTTATCTTCTGTGCTAATAGGAATATATACTTGAAAAACAAGGTGGATAAAATAAGTAAAGGTTTATTTTAAAAAAACCAGTACAATGAGAATAGAGGTAACAGTTATGCACAAGGTTGTTGCAAGTCAATCCAGTAGTGAGGGCTACTATTGAAAGATCGGTAGTCCTCACGTAAGTCTGAGTCATACTCAACAGATCCCAGCTAGTCTCTGTAGTCCGTTGACTTACAGATACTTATAGGTAGTTACTACCTATAGTGTAGTCACTCATGGGGGTGACAGGTTATTCCATTACATCAAAACTAAAATGGATATCACCTGTAACTTGAAGAAAAAATAATGAAATAATTAAGATGTTGACTTTCCACACTACTTCA
Organism: Acanthosepion esculentum; assembly: GCA_964036315.1. Taxonomy (NCBI): domain Eukaryota; kingdom Metazoa; phylum Mollusca; class Cephalopoda; order Sepiida; family Sepiidae; genus Acanthosepion; species Acanthosepion esculentum. Next base: position 58,894,650 of record OZ038490.1, read on the forward strand.
AACAAAAGGTCAGGAAGGAAAGCCCTACCAATACTGGAAAGGGTGCTAACAGCTACTAGACTTAAGAAATCTATTTTTCAGAAAAATTGTTTCAATCAAAAGATTTGATAAATTTCAATTGAAAGTAGCACTAGCTGCTCGGTCAATGAATGCTGAATGTTTCTTTATAAGGAAACAGCTAATATTACTATTGGCATGTCATAAATATTTTAAAAAAAATAGAGAGCAGACATTCTATGATGAGAAATAGCTTTTTTTATACTGTTATTCATCCAATACAAGGCACTAGAGCCACTGAAGGTATAGGATTACTGAATGAGATTGTTGAAAGGGCATAAATGGAGGAAGTAATATTACCAAGTAAGTAATCTTACTGCTTATAAAATATTATAATACATGCACCGACTCATCATAGAGTAGTGTTTAACAAGCTAGTTTATCTTTTACTACCATAATGAGTTTGATCCTTACTAAGTGCTCCACAATTGTGACTTTGTGCCAAACTAAACTAAGTTTACTAAATAAATATATTTACTAAGTATATTATTAAAGTTAAGACCAGTAAATTAATTCATAATATGGCATGTATTTTCTTGTTCGGCTAAATACTGAAAGGATATTTTTTCTTGGAATGGAAAAGACAGTATAGAGATATACACATTGTGTGTGTGTGTTTGTAGGATGTATAATAGTGTCCAAAACAAAAGTGAAGATGATGAGACAAGAGAAAGCTTATGTCCTCTTTGGGAAAATCCTACAACACCAAATGGCTCTAATACAGATATAGATAAAACAAACAAGCATGGGGATAGAGAGACTTTTTTCAAGTGAGACTTGAAGTCAGGAAGTGATAAGGTAGGGTAATTAATGTGATTTATGATATCAACTTATCCTCAGAGATCCCAAGACATTTTCTTAACATATAATTTTGTCTTTCTTTTAGTCAAACTGATGAGGCCAAGCTTTCTTTCATAAAATATTTTCCATTTTGTCTAATCATCTTCACATTGATATGTGCTATACACCACAAAATTAGTTTTTGATGACAAGTCTGTAGTTTTGGAAATAAGGTTATTTGTCATTCATGTAAAAGTAAAACCATTCAAATTTCTCTATTAAATAAACATCTACTTTTTTTTTTAATCAATGTAGCCAAGACAGGCTGGTAACTGTCTCTGAAATGAGAAGTCGGTGTAAAGCAGACGGAGATTACCACCCTTACTCTTATTGCAATTGACTACATGGTTGCCATGCAAAATGCAGCTGAGATGGCTTCCCTGACATGTGACAAACACAGCAATGACAAGTCAAGCACTAGTCCTGCTTCAATGCTAATTGTAAATATTGCAAATGGTTGTCTCTCACATTATTAGTCATTTCATGTTTTATTGATATATGAAATACTTATTGGAATCTAAAGGTGCACTAAGGATGAAAGACTCTTCTTCTGCACAGATATAAACAAATGGCAGTAATTTGTATGAAATCTTTTGAATTTTGAAGTTTTAAATTAATAGCCATATCGTGAGGTTAAAACTTTGAAACAGGTTGTCATAAACCTAATTTGACATATAAAGAGAAACATTTAATAATCTTCAAGTTTGAAAAAGTAACAACAATAGTGGAAATTGCAAAAAAAATGTTCAGTGGATACCACCAAACCATAAAAAAGTTAACTGAAGATCCTGGACAAATTTGAAAAGGTTGAGGATTTTATCAGGTTGATCTGTGTCCCATATAAAGAGAAAAGTTGTAAAACATCTGTCTTTGTCAAGCTTTAAAGATTTTACATATTGTGACAGCGAGATTTTATACAAAGTCCCCAGCAGGCTTGACATTGTAGAGAAAATCACTTCATTCATAAATTTCTGATGTAGTGTGAATAAACTTTGAAATATTAACTATATAGTTTAACATTCTTGCCTGTTAATTAAATATTGATTACATATAAGCCTACTATTCATAAGTATATTCAAGCTTTATCTATTCAAGATAAATGAAATTATACAATGTGTGTTGAAAAAAAGGATTTAATTTGACCCAACAAATATTTGTTTTTTTCAGCATAAGCTTATTCCTTGTGAATGCATTTTTGTGGTGAAGTATTATACTGTGAAAATTGCATACTTCTATATATATATATATATATATATATATATATATATATATATATATATATATATATATACAAACTCACTTATACTTTTCATACTTATATAATATATATACACACACACTTACAAACTCACTATACCCACCACACATATTGTATATTACCATAGCTGTTAATTAAGAAATTCATAATGAAAATTTCTAGAAATGCCAAAAAATGAAAACAACATGAATCATTTAGTAGAAATTAACAAAATCTAAAATCATCAACATCAAAGTAAATTCACTCTCTCTCTCTCTCTCTCTCCATATATATATATATATATATATATATATATATATATATATATATATATAATGATAGAAATATAGTTTTACGGTATGCTATATTAAAGAGTAGTAAAAGTGCTCCATATAGGGCTTATGTAATTATAAAAGTGGACACTGAGGTCAACACTGAGCAGCAACAATCTATTTTATGCTTGAATGCAATCTTTAGGCCATATGTGTTGTGTTTTGGTTCAACTATTTAAACAAGGTATGCCAGATATCTCCCCCCCACATAATGAAAAGACATTAGCTTGATGCAAACACCATTGCTATTAATGCCTTCCTATTATATGGGAGATATTTCTGGGCGGTATATCTAGGACGTATTATCTGCTGCACCTGTATATGCAGGTCAGTGGTGCAGGTAGCAAGGTCTATTATCATAATGGTTATTGGATAGGTCATTCTAGAGGCTACTGAGTACAAGTAATTGAGGATCTGGATGCAGTTATTTTGAGCTATTTTAGTGTTGTTTCTTAAATTTTTATTAATTAATTATTATTGATTACTTTATTATGTGTTCTATACAGTTAATGTATTAGTATTTTTATGGTGATATTTTATAAACATAGATACATGAGGATTGTTGAAAAGTTTTTGGTCAAAAACTATTTCCTAAAATCAGACCAAATCACTAAACACTGAAATTTATTTTCAAATCCCTCTTAGTCAAGCTGAGAATTTTTCACTAACTCTTGTGTGTGCATGTATGTACATATATGTGTGAGTGTGTGCATATACAAACACATACTTATTTCCTCACATTATATTTCATAACATGTCCTACATAGACATAAATGTTTATTCACAAATTTTATGACTAAAAAGAAAATACCCATTTACTTATGCCACACATAGAATACACATAAATTCATCTTGTGCAGTTAGATTCAATCTTATAATATATTATGCTATACACAACACAAAAATTTTTATAAAATTATAATTTATTAATCTTTTGAGAAAACCATTAGAATTTTTTCAATATTTCACCTTTTTTACATGTGCAATTTTTTTAATATTTTATCACTCTTAAATAGCATTTTCAACAAACTGAAAAGGTGTATTGTCCAATCAGAAAAGAAATTAATTTTAGATGTTCAAAAACAGTCTCGTTTTTTATAGAATGTTGTCAACAATATTGTTTAAAAGACTATCTTTCATATATTCTCTCTTAAGTGTTATGTCTTTTCAAGATATAGGCAATCATGACTCTCCATAACTTCTTCCCAAAATGTTTATTACTACAACCGTTTTACAGAAGGACAGTTGAGTGGTATCCCAAAACCTTCTCCATGGTTTTGAATTCAGAGTTGTGTTTCTAGACTGATTACCAACTAAGAAAAGAAATCCCAGCATTCTCTGTTATTTGGCCTCTAGTTTGGGAGAGAAGAGTCAGGTTTAACCTTTGCCAAGGGTATTAGTGAATCATGGCATTCTTTACTAAAGGACAAGTCATGTTGTAACTCTCACTCACACCTTGAGGCATATCTCAAATCTCATTGTTCCATTGGGAGTGAAGATTTTTTACTTCTGGTTTGGGTTTGTGGTTGTTTGCTGCTACAATTGACTTAAGAAATTCACAGAAAAACGTAGAGATTAAGTGGCTCAAAAAATTTGGCTCAAAAAGTTAATCCTCTTTATCTTAGTATACTTTTTCTTTACTAAGATCTTATTACAATTAATATATAATTTGGTGGAGCTTTGGATCTATCACTTCCCACACCATTAACAAGGGTGTACAAAATGTTAAATGCACTTTCATCGTTTAATTAATTACCCATGTTAAAACAGTTTAATAAAATAAAAACCATATTGAAACTATGAATTTTTGAACAAAAATGATATGAAACAAAATAAACATGAAAGTAAGATTTTTTATTTTATTTTATTGTTTAGAAATAAAGTAACTATTGTTATGTTGATGTATTTTGTCATAAATATACCTTTTTGTGATTATAGAAGAAAAAAGACTCTTAAAAAATGTATCATTTAGCAGCATGAGTGGGTTTAACATTTTGTACACCTTAGAATATCTAAAAATATCTGATTAAATTTAATTATGACATTAACATTATATAACAATGTTCTTAATAAATCATTTTTCATTAAGTTTGAGGTATAAAATATCATGTTTGCTCCTATTTTATGGGTTTTCACAGTAAACTAAATTCAACATGATTTTTTTAAATAACTTTTAGAAAAAAAACAAATTACTCATAAAAATAAATTTTATCAACAACATATTTGTTTTTATGAATGACAAAATCATAGAGAAAAAAAATTAAATTAAGTTCATGCAAAAATAATAGCATCTTTAAATAAATTTTATTGTGTAAAAACAAAATCCAGGAAAAAAGTCTTCCCAAGAAAGTCTGGTGAAAAGTAAACATAAAACATTATTAAAATTAAATTTTTGGGGAGAAACTTTGTAACATTTATAATAAGAAAGACTAGAAAAATAATAAGTTATTTCTTTAAATCAAGTAAAATTAAAATATAACATTCTGGTATAAGAACATGGTAAAAATTCAACATACTTTTTTTCATTTTTTAGATACAGATTAAGCAAAAATAAATAAAATTGTTCTTTGGTGTATTTGCTATTATGAATAAAATTTTCATACAGAGGAATATTAAAAGAATATTAAATTAACTTTAAGTGAAAAATGTTTAAATAACATTTCAAATAACAACACCAAGTTTCCTAAATTATAATTCTTGTAAGAAAGAAAATATATAAATCTTATCCTTACTTCAATTAAATAAGCTAAAGTTATTCCAAATGTAAAAAGCAAAGATTCCTTAAGCCAACTACTGAATTGAACTACCACAAACCCAAACTGAAGCTAAAAATCTTTACTCTCAGTGGAACAATGAGATTTGACATAGGCCTCCAGTTCGGAGCAAGAGTTACAATATAACTTGGACTTTAGTAAAGAACACTATGAGGTAAGCACAAACTATATGTACTAGAATTTGAACATGGTTTGCTGAGTCCATTTTCTATGCTGTTAACCAGTTGGCCACTGCCTTTTCTGTTGATAGTAAACCCATAGAAATCATTGATGTAGCCTTCATACCATTTATGACATTATATTTATATGAAGTCACTTTGCAGGCTATTAGGGTTATTAAAACAATGAGAAGAAACATATAAATTTCAGTTCACAGTCTGCAGAACACTTCCAATGAATCTAAAACCACTCCAATGGTGAGAATAGCAGGAAACTTTCAGCATTTTCTGACCAAATAGTTAATGGTAATGTCAGTTGAAATTTATAAAATCTTTCTCTTAAAACAATTTTTCAGGAAAATAGGGTTTTTAAGTCCAGTAGTTATTATTGCCCTTTTCAGTATTGATGAAAGTTTCATTCCTAACTTTTTTTAAAAAATCTACTGTTATCACTCTTTTTTAATATTCTAAGCTTCCTAACCCTTTGTTTAAATTAATATAGAAAGTCAGTATTTTGATTATGCCATTATTTTTTATTTGCATTACATGTACTATCCATTTTAGTTGTTGCTGCTGTTGGAAATTTTCAAGTGGTGTAATTTCTGTTATTTGGTAAAATTCTTTGTTTGTAGCCCCAATCTATAAGCTCTGATGAAGAACAGTCTTCTTGAAGACCTACAGGCTTCATTCACTTGAAGCCATTTTTAATCATTATGTACAAAGCCTAACAGCAAGATCCCAGAAGCCATAAAGTTCAAAGTGCAAATGTAATTATCTCTGCAATTTAAAATGTTTAATGATGTTGTTTTAAATTGATTATTTAATTTTTTTGCTTGTGAAACATTTTTATGTATTACGTGCTCTTATTAAATTTTTTCTTTTATAGTATTTTAATCAAAATGCAGAATAGTTGATGTTGTATGGAATTGCATTTTTCATCTGCAATTGCATCAAATTGGATTTCTAAATTGTTCCAATAAACAAAGAAAAATATTAGCTCTGTGTTTTTATTATGCAAAAGTGTTTGATAAAGTACATCACAAAGAAGTATTGGAACTGCTAGATAACCATGACATATTTGGGAAGGATATCAAAATAATCCAGAACCTATGCTGGTAGCAAACTGTCTAGAAACAGATAGAAAATGAGTTCAGTAAATATACACAAATAGAAGGGGGTGCCAGACAAGAATGTCTCTTTTCACTTGACTTATTCAACTTATAAAATGAGTTGATTCTGAGAGAATTAAAAGTCCTAGCACGATTCATTATTGGCAACTACAATCTTAACAACATAAAATATACAGGAAACAAAGTGTTAATAGCAGATGCAGAAAGAAAAACTACAAGAACTCCTATGGAAGGAATTAAAAGAAACCAAAAAGAAAGGCCTAAACATCAATTGCAAGAAAACTGAATACATGATTGCTCACAAAAGGAACAGCCCAACATTCACATTAAAAATTGGAGATACAAACTCAAAATAGTACAAAAATTTAAATATCTGGGAAGTGTTTTAACAGAGAACAAAAAGGGCAATACTGACGAGTTTGATAATCCAAAGATTCATGGAAAGATCCTTGAAAATTGTTAAAAATCAAGATTGTAAAATCATCATAAATTTTTGTGGTTATTTTTAATATTTATATGAATGAAATGAGATGTTTACGAATTTTTGGTAATTATGTTACAATTAGATGATCTTCCTGACTTCTCTTTTCCTTCTTAGTCATTAGACTGCTTGATTCAGTAACGTAGAATATCTTTGATCAGTGAAAAAGACTGACCCATTTTATGAGGTTCCTGTTACAAAAAAAGTATGACAGTTTGCTGTACATGGTCTTTCTATGATCACAATCAGTGGGGCGACTGCAAAATTCCACACACAAAGCACAACCACCCAACTCATCTGCCTCTGCTGTTCTCTCACTCATGCTCATTTTATTGAGTGGCTGAGTTTTAGAATTTGCATAAGCCACAAATTCTTCTCACAAATTCTGAGCTATGAGATCAGGTTTTTCTTAAATTTTTGGATCAGCCATGTTTTTTTCCAGGAGGTAAGCTGTTTTCCCTTCTACAGTTTCAGTCAGTTCAGTTGACAATGTTAAATTCACAATGTTGAAGCCTGTCTTTCTCTCTCTCCATATATATATATATATATATATATATATATATATATATATATATATATATATATATATATATCAGTATCAGATAAAATCCAGGATTCTGGATGCATATTTTAAAGCAATTACTGGATTTTGTTTTAACCAAACATTATTTCTTATTACAATAAACTGTATGTTTTAGATGCAAAAATAAAGTTAGTTGACACTGACTTTGAAAGGTTCTAATGAAGAATATACATTTCTTGAACAGGACAATTGTTTTGCTGTAATAGGCCATTTTTATATGTGTGTGTATACATAAAATTAACTATGAGAAAAAAATCACAAAGACAATAGAATGCAGATTTTATCACAGATACAATAAATTTGTCTTTGTAATTTACCCCTGAAGATGATGTTAGAAAAGGTTGAAAGTACTTCAGTTAAAAAAAAACTATAGCAACTTCCTTGATGAATTTCATCTTAACATCAAGGAACTGATTAGACAACTGTGAAAGGTGGAAAGGATCAGTATAACAATAAGTACACACAATATGTCTATATTATTCAATGAAACATGTTTGAATGAAGTTATTCTATATATATATATATATATATATATATATACACACACATGAATAAAGACAAAAGGAAAACCTTTTTTACTGAATATCAAAGTAAATGTAAAGATTTGATAAAGTCCACCAGAAGATGAAATGTATCAGTAAAGCAAAGTTTTCCTTTTGTCTTTATTCATATTGTCTTTTATATATTTATATATATGTATATATTTATTATAGGTTACATGAAGATTTGGAAGGGTCTTCCAGATTCACTGCAGCCTCTTAGATTGGTTAGCAAGGTTAATATAGACAAGCTATGCCACTTCTACTCATGAAAAGAACAATTATTTTACCAGGAGATATTTTTCAATATAATTTCCTTCCTTGACAATGCACTTAATTTAGTGGTAAATATTAAACATACAGACTGAACACTGTATGGCGAAATTTGCAATAAAAATGCAGTTCTTATCGAGTATCAGGCTATGAGCATGTGAGCAAGGGTAAAGTTTTAGAGAAGATAGAAAAAAAAGGACACTTATACATAGCATCAGAAAGAGAGCTGAAATTCCTAAGACATACAATGAGGAAAGGGAGCTTAGAAAATTTGACACTCACAGGTCATATTAAAGGGAAAAGAGACAGAGAAAAACAGCATATACTCTACCTAATGAGCTTGTATAAATGGTTAGCAGAACAGGATTTAGGAGTGATGAGAAGAAGACAAAATTTACTAAGAGCTACAAGAAATTGTGGAGAGCTATGATTGTCAACATCCTAAAGAGACAGGTTATATAGAAGAAGATGATGAAATCGGCACAAAGAGCAAGGGAAAAATACTTAAGAAAATTTAACATTATTTACATTTGGACTAATGTCCTCCTGCTTGCTTTTATTATTATAATATTTTGTCTGTTGCACTCTCCAACCATCTTCAGATGTGTGTTGATTTGGATAACCGTCAGGAAGTTTTGAACTGAACCCTTCATTTAATCTGTGGTGGTGTAGAGTTTTTTCATTTCACAGTCTATATCTAGGAATGTCTCATCTTATTACCATTTACTACTTTCTACTGAGGTCTGAGTCTGTCCAAACTGGCCCAGGGATCGAGCTCTTAATTGCTGTACCATCAAATTCATGAACCAATGCTTTAATCCACTAGGCCATTGTCTCATGAGACAATCTTGAACCGAGAAAAGAAACAGACAGAATAACATTTTTAAAATATGAGTTAGCTTGAAGTATGACATTGAAAATCATTTGCCAAGGTGAGAATATGAATTAAGCAGATCAATGCTGAAATATTTAATCTAAATTATAGTGAATAAAATATTCCCATAATAAACTTACAAGAAAAGTAGATAAAATATCAATTTTTATAAGAAATCTATATGTAATTTTTACATGTGCTGAATTCTAAAATATGATTTCTTATTGAAGAATAGGAAATATTTCAATGGATTCAAATTTAGAAAATTAATTTAAAATCAAAAGAAACAAGAAAAATACAAGAAACAGAAAAATATGAATTTCTTCTCAGATACCAATTTTTCCCCAATCCTATGATTCCCTGTCTTTATCTACCCAGAAGGACTATTTTTCAACCCCCACACTTTGAGGAAGCCTACATTTTGCCTTAGGGAGCATTTATTTTCATTATATATATATATATATATATATATATATATATATATATAAAATTGTGTATTTGGGCAACAATCCCTCTTTTATACAAGTTTCATTAAAGTTAATGTTGTATCATACCTACAGACGTTAATAGGTCATTCACATAAATACAATAGTAAATACTGTATGTTGGTCTGCAATTGTAGATTCATTGTTGAATTCACTTGATTCACTTCTAGCAGTTGACTACTTCTTCTATGCACCACTAGTGAATCTTATATGTGTTGTTCTCGTCCTAAGTATTATCTTTCATTATAAACCTTTGTGCGATTATTCTATTCAATAACCTTCCCTAGGTTACAACAGTTAAAAATAAATAAACATCCTTGATAATGTCTAATAGCTGAAATCACTCTGATATATATAACATTTGGAGAATTTTTACACACTTTATCTCCAGAAAAGAAAACACTTATACAAACAAAAGAAAAATTAAATAAAAAGTTTAATAGCAGAACATGGTCAGTCATCTTTAATGAAACATATATATATATATATACACACATACACATATATATTTTGTTCAAAGCAATATAGATATGTAATTATATTTATAAAAATATTGATACTGTTAATACAGTATGCAGTAGAAATATGTCCCACATATACCTCCCAGAAGTACATTTTACTGTCTTACCATTGTATGGGTGGTATATGTGGGCAGTATTTCTGCCCCACCTGTCTTAGTTTGATATTATCAGATATTAAGGCTGGTTGTTTTCCTTCTTTTATTATTTTTAAATCTAAAAAAAAAAATTATAATAAGGATAGTTTTATTTCTAAAAATAATGTGTATCTTCCAGCAAGAGAATTATTTAATATTTTATTTTAAAATTTAAAAAAAAAATGAAAGAAAATAAACCACTTAGCAGAATAAGTGTCTAATTTTCCTTCTTTCTGCATTATATATATATATATATATATGACAAAGTGGAAAAAGGTTTTGTGTGATGCATTTAATCCTTTAGGATTCATCAGACTAAATTTGTTACATTGGTATGACTATACATTTAGTCCAATGAAGTCCTAAAGGAAAAACATGTCACACAAAAGTGTTTTTCAGTTTCTCATACATCTTCCCTAATATTGTTCTTGATATATAAAAATAAATATTATCTCATATATATATATATATATATATATATATATATATATATAGTTAGGCAATGAAATGTATGGTAATCCTTTTGGTTAATCCCAAGGAGGATGTAATCTAGAGAGCTCAATATAAAAACAGAGCGAATATTAAATTAAAAAACAGACCACCTTAAGGGTCCATAGATTATATTTTATTTGCCTAGAAGTGGGATATATATATATATATATATATATATATATATGTGTGTGTGTGTGTGTGTGTGTGTGTGTGTGTGTGTGTGTGTGTGTGTGTGTGTGTGTGTGTGTGTATTAGCTTTAAATAACTCACAAAATGTTGATAAGTAATAAAAAAAGATTAATACCTCATGAAACTAGATTTTGCAAATAAAGATAGCACATGTGCAGGAAGTGAGAAACAGATATTGTTTGGGTACCACTAAACAGGTCATTATGCTGAATTTTTCATAGTCTAAAAAATATTAGAAGATGTTTAACCTTAGCTTAGCCTAACTTGGTAAACATGGTTAATGGTAAAAATTTCTTTGGTTCTATAATATTCTAAAGGTATGTGAAATGGTTTTACACTCGGGTGTTGGTGATTCGCTCTAATTATATTTCTGATATAAATCTCCATATGGACATTGAAAAAAATAACTCATTAAAAAGAATCAAAGAAAAAAATTGGAGAATTGAGAACATTTTGGAATTTGGACAGGATATTCTCCACAAAACACATACTGTTAGAGGGTTCATTTTATAACCATACTTAACATACCATGCCATCATGTTCAAATTAACCTGTAGTAATGCAAAATCATTTCAAGCAACACAGGTTATTTTATTGTCTAGATAAGGATGGGAAAAAATGAAAATCATGAAAATGGTTAAGATGATGCTCAGCCTAGTATGAATTATGGATTTATAAATTGAAATAAAAGCAATATTTTTCACCTTTTATTTTTATGATGTTCACCCTGTACAAGGCTCAAGAGCCACTCGAAGCAGATGGTTACAGAGTAAGAGGCACACTTTATGGGACTATGTGGGGGAAGATAACGGTTAACCCTAGACTTGAACAAGACTGTAGTGATCAGGGAAGCATTGAATAAAAAACATTAAATAAATAAGGGAATGAAAAGAACATATATTGAAATAATAAACTAGAAGCCATGTTTGCAAGAATATTGTGACCTTTTAGATTTGTGTCAAAGAAAAGGTTTATAAATTGTTATATATATATATGTATATATGTGTGTGTGTGTGTGTGTGTGTGTGTGATAGTCCTTGTGACACTTTTAGTCACATGACCTCAGCTGAAAAATGAATATAAATGACTTTAAAAAATGATAAAATTCTTGAGTGCAATTCAAGGAGTATAAAAAAAATGGTAAAAATTTTAGCTTTCTTTTACATTAGGTAAATAAATGTTCTGCCACTAAAAAAAAAAAACAATTTTATGAATGCTTTTTTCTTCATTTTTTTGCTTAACTTTGGAGTAACAATTTGTTCAATGAATTTGTTCATGTTCCAAGAATTAAAGCAAGAATGGAGACAGAAATTTTTGAAATTCTGCGTGTTACTTGCTGGAAACACCAAAATTTTTAAATATTAAACAGACTTAATAAAATGTTATTTAAAAAAATATCAGTTTGTTTTATGTTTTCAATGGAATTTTCCTAAGAAATAATCAGACTGTTCTCTCACAAGAGAAAGAATAAAAAGTTTTAAATTCACCTTTCCTATTATTATTATTATTAGTAGTAGTAGTAGTAGTAGTAGTAGTAGTAGTAGCAGCAGCAGAAGCATAGTACCCATAAAAAATTGTAAGATAATCTATGTATGAATTGCTATTTCTGCTGAGGATCAGAGTCTCTGTGTGCTGTATTAAATGATTAAAGTGTCAGTCACTTATACTTTTGACTAGAATCAAAGTATATAGTCTGTGTACTCTGTGGAAAATAACATACACACACACAGACATATATATATATATATATATATATATATAGAGAGAGAGAGAGAGAGAGAGAGAGAGAGAGAGAGAGAGAGAGAGAAGGGGGAGACACAGGAACAAACATTAAAATGGTGACTTTCATACCGCAATGTGATCTTGGTTTGAAGATTTCACTGAGGCAGGAAACTGTCAGTGTTGATTGCTGTGTCCACAGTGCCTATATCTATGAATGTACTATCTTTGATAATAAAAGCTCTTCCTCCCGCCCCAATAAATATAGCATATTGTTTAAAGTTTTCTACATAAGTAATGCCACCTGGTCTGGTGAGCCATGCATAGTGTACATTCAGGATGTCTTCACTGTGTGTGTGTGTGTGTGTGTGTGTGTGTGTGTGTGTGTGTATATGTATACACACACAAACACACACAGAGGATTAATACAAATAAAATTTATTACTTAACTGATTAATGTTATATTCAGTATCTCAACTTTAGAGTTTCATAGATTAACTTTTACAATTACACACACCCATATTTTATATATATATATATATATATATACACACACATACACACACACATATATATATATATACCTATTGTGCTTTATATATGTGTATTATTTTAGAATGATAAAGAGATATAAAATTTGAATTGTTAAAACAAGTGGCAAAAAAACAAGGAACAAAATCTGATGAATTTAAAAATTCAAAGAAGAAAAAGAATTGAGGAGATATTGGCACTGCTGGGCTGTGTGAGAATACTGAAGAAGGTGCTAGATATCTCAAAAGACTTGATATCAATCAGTTCCCATTGATAATCCCTAGACATTTGCTATGAACAAATGTATATATTATATAATATTATAGCATCATTATTATCAATAATAATTATAATAAAGACTGATTAAATATTTTAATATATAAATTCGAGAAGAAACTGGAAAAATTGTGGAATATGAATGTGACGATTTCACTCATCATTATTGTCATGCCTGAAACAGTTCAAGAGAAAGAGGTTGGCGGAATTGGAAAGAATTAAAACAATCCAGATGACAGCCTTAATTAAATCTTTTAAATACTGAGGAGAGTGCTGAAGTACTGAAAAAACTTGTTTTCACTTATTCTCTTGTGAAAGCCTTCCAACTCTACAGATGGAAAAAACACTGAATATTATTATTATCTCTTGCTTTCTGCTTAGTATAATTCCTTAACAGCTCATCACTTGAGACTTGGGATACAGCTAACTAGTACATATATGCATTCTGTTTGCAAATATTCTGATGTTAAGTGATACTTAACATGTACCATGTTTATATTTTTTTTCTATTAATAATGCATAATGCTCTCCTGAGTAGACAAGCAATTCCACACAGTGCAGAAAACAGGGGTTGATAGCAATTTTGTTAATATTTTTTACTATACCTTTTTTTTTTATCATACCCAGGGTTACAATTATTATAGTAGTTTTAAAGTGTCACATTTTATCAATTTCAATTTAGATGTCCTTATCTTTATTCATTTTGTCATATTCATTTACAGATATATTTTTACCTGATGACACGACCCTATCTCTGAGAAGTCATTTTTTTTCATTTGTAGTCTTTAATCACAATGTCTGTCAATATGAATAGTAAATTTTTATTTACTGAAACTTAAAATTTATTATTATTATTTATCATTAT
>OZ038490.1:58914139-58956639 GCA_964036315.1 Acanthosepion esculentum
CAAAAATTCAAATGCAATGCCAATTACCATCTTCTGTCTTCCTGAATCCTGTTCTTTTATTGTCCTTTCTCCTCACCAAAGTTTTCTCATTCTCTTTCACTCCCAGTAACCCATTGCATCATAGGGCATCATCATCTTGTTTGGGGTGAAATGATTAAAAAGTTAAATTCTTTAATCAATAAAAAAAATTCCTTTTAATGTTTGGATACAGTCACAGGCATCTCAGAATGAAGTAAAGGTTGGTGAGGCTAGTCTGGTTGATGATTATTAGTGATTAGTGAGTTCAATCCTCACTGCATATAAAATTTGACTGCATACAAAATTACTTACTGCATACAAAATTTGACTGACCAATGAATTGTTTAGATATCCAACTCATAGTAGCAGCTGTAAAAAAGAATTGACTGTAACAAGCACTTTGTGCAAAGCAAGCTTATATCTTGGTGGGAGAACAGATAGTTTCATGGCTTTCCCAAGGTTATTAGTATAAAAGTCAATGCAATGAACTTAGCTGGAATTTGAACTTGGCTCACTGATTCCTCTTTCTGAGTCAGTAACCATCACACTCCCTTCACAGCTATGAGAAATGACAAATACTCAAATGTTATTCTGTTAATTATAAACTTTAGCATCATCATTTTTGCTTATTTTGATCATAACATTTTGTATCATTGTCACATTATCTTATGGTCTGTGGCTCTAGGTTCATGGTTCCTCTACCATGTTCTTTTTACATCTGGTGACCATTGTTGTGGCCTGAAAAGGTGTTTGGCAACTGACTGTAGTCAGTGTTCTGAAAGGAACCGAGTCATTTGTGTAGTCACATTCGCTTCCAATGCTTTCTTGAGGCCAATACACAAGATTTGGCTCATCTCTGCCACTTGCTGAAAATCAAATTAGATATTTTCTCATCGGGAAAAAGCTTTCTTCTCATGGTGTTAAACAGTACAACACATATAGTTAGAACTGGCTACTTTTATTATCCTCGGTAGGGAAATTCTATTAATTAATTCAGTAAAGGAGAGAAAAGAAATGAGTGAGATAGAGAGATTGCTAATTTTTTTTTACTTGCTCATTCCTCCTAGCAGTTAAAGGCTCATGTGTTTTCAACGAGGTAGATATACTCACTGAAAAATTTAAGGGTGAAACTCCTTTTATAAGGAAGTCTTTCACCTTCTCCTTAAATGATAATGCATTATTTATATTCAACAACTCTGGGGTCAAATAAAAAGCCAATCAAGCCCACTACATAGTTACTTTGATAAACAAATCTGTTTTCTTCAGTTTCTTATATTTATTTATTTACTTATTTTATTGTTATGACTGATGCTAATCCCATATCAATACTTACAACATTATGGAAATATAAGACTTTAAGTGTTAACAGTCTGCTGACCCTATCAAATCACTGAAAATGGTTTTGTCTAGATACTCGAGACAACTGTCTTCAACACTTGACCATTTATTTGTCTATATTAATTCTAGACTTTCACACATTGGCGTATCATCTGAACTTCATGGTAGCAGATATTTGTATTTTCAGAAATATAATATATTTAAAACTGCTTGTTGGGGTCATTTGTTAATTAGTACATTTTTTCCAACTAGTAACAAAGCCCTTCTTTTTTTTAATTTCTAAAACTTGTTTTTCCTTTATTTTATACACAGCTTGCAGTCAAATCATGCTGAAAACACTGGTTCATGTTCGATCACTAGAATTAAGCAGTACTTAGATGAAGGACTGCTTTGGGATGCTGGGTACTGTAAGCAAACCCCTAAAAATCTAAAATGTGTTTTGGCTTTAAATAAACTGAAAAGGGTTGATAAGCCATAAGAAAACAAATCAATGAATACTTTATCTACATAATGTTACAATTTTGGTCAGCGCAATCTCCTAATTTCATCAGGTGTAAATTGCATCAGGTAATTATCAGAGAGCTTTGAGCAGAATCTCTTATTTGTTTCACATCTGATGTTTTGCCAAATATTTCTCAGTCCAATTAAGATGGTTTATAGATCTAAATGACATGGATTGATGCTGCACTTGTGATGTTTTCTTCTTTATTCTTTTTACCCAAACTGAAAAGTCCAGTTGATATAAAATGAAAAGGCAACAACAAAGAAAATGATGTCTTTATTCTATGCCTGTACAAATGAATGTCCACAAGATATAAGCCCGCTAGCACAAAGTGCTTGCTACAGTCAATTCATTTTGACAGCTGGTGTTATGAGATGAATATCTGAGCTTAGCAATTTCTGATTACATTCGCAAGTCTTAGGAGACAAACAAGAGCTGAGACAACCTTGAGGGGAGAACAGTTAAGCTCATTAAAAAGGATCATTAGAGTGATAAAGAGAAGCTACATGTTCAATCCTTGGGGAGGATGCTGGACATCACAAAACAGGATGAGAACATCACAGCCTCCTGAGGAAAATAAAGAATTCCCTAAATGTTAATGGATTGAAAATGCTCCTGAGAGAAGGTAGGAGAATACATTGGCTGAAATGTTATGATGTGAACAGCAAAGATGTAAATGTTTGTCTGAATAAGAAAAATAAATAAAATAAATAAATGAATAAAACATTGCTTGCAAAAAATCTCACTTTTGAAAATTACCACTTTTACACTGAAAGAATAGAGAGTGCTTACTTTCTCATTCACAAACAGTTAATCTGATGATATTATCTTGAATTTATATAATTGATTTGTTTTTTACATCTTATCAATCCTTTTTGGGTTGTTTAAAGCCAGAAGATTTTGGATTATAAGAATAATAATTTTTTTGTGAGTGAATATTGCATTAATAATTTTTTGAGAATAACAATATTTCCAGATATAAGTCCTGCTATTTAACCCATAGCTGGGAGAGGATGTGGATTCATACATTTCCCAAGAGTATTTGCACATAAATGAATGTAATGAACTTGACTGTAATTCAAACTCAGCTCTCTAATTTCATAAGATGAAGCATTATGAATCAGGTGGCACAGTGGAGCAATGGATAGTGGTTTGGATTAAGGAATTGGAGAGCTGAGTTCTAATTCCACTCAAATCCATTACATTCGCTTATGGGCTAATACTCTTGGGAAAGTGTCTTCTCCCCCTAGCTATGGGTAAATAGCAGGACAGACCAGGTTCTATAACCTTGGATGGCAACTGGCCTACCGCAGAAAGAAATGGTAACCTACTGTGGGGAAAAAATCTGCCTTGTCAGTCATGTATCAAAAGATACACGATCGCGTAAGCATGTATCACGTATAGCACATAACTGACTGATTAATTCTTTTAGTGGTTTTTCTTTCATCTTAATTAGAATTGATTTCATTGCAACTAATCAGACCATCATTCTATTGTCACTAGTAAACACTATGAATAATAAAGAATAAGCTCTTGACAATTCTTGAAATTGCATTGCTATTGTCTCGAGAAACCTGTCTTACTGTGATATCTGTTCTAACTGATTGAGGTATGAATATTCTTATGGTTAGCAGAAAGTAATATCTAAACATATAAAATTATTCTTTATTTTTTTCCCCCCCAATCTCTCAGCATTGCTATGTTTGATGTTATTGTTCTAATTTGGTTTGGTTTATTTTGTCTGATGGCATATCAACCTTATCCAGGTTATTTAATGCCAAATTGTGTCATACAATAGGTAGTTAGATATAGGTTTGGTTTGCATGAGAGTCAATGTATTATGGCATATCAATCTTTTCCAGATCATTTCATAATGAATTATCATAAAATAGGTGGACATAGATTTGGTTTACATGAGAATCAAAAGGTCGAGATAGATCTGGTTTGTTTTATGATATATCAATCTTTCCGGGTTATTTATTAATGAATTGCCATAAAATAGACAGGCAGGCATAGGTTTGGTTTACATAAGAGTCAAAAGGTAGAGATAGGTACAGTACTTTTCTTTGGGGGTTAGCCTTCTGCAATGGGATGCAGATAGTGTCTTCTTAACTCCCAATAGATAAAGCAAGGAATTATTATCAAATTTAGAAACAATTCAGATTTGAACCAAATACATAGGTATTTATTCTGTTATGGCATTTTTTTTTACAAGTATGCAAATGATAGTTATAGTTTCAGTTACCTTAAAGCTGGAGAGTCTATTCGCCAGAACAAAATTTTGAACAGTGACTTAACTAATTAGAACAAGTAAAAAATATCTCCCTACAACAGCAAAAATAAGATAAAAACAGAAAACCTGTCGATTCATTTCAAAAATTGATTTAGTCAAATATTTTATTATAACATCTTATATTTTCTGATGGAGATTAAATAAATTGAAAAAGCATTTTCTTTAGATCATCTCTGAACCTATAAAAATTTTCTAGATAATCTGCAGAGGAAACCAACTAAAGTCAGTTCAAATTTCATTGTTGTAAATTTTAGATGAAAACTATTGAAGTTGCATAATAATAGTATATATTTCCACTTCATGTCAGCAAAGAACATTAGCCTGAGAAAGCGTAACAATTCACTCTTCTGGGGGTTAGCATCAGCCATGCTGATAGAAGACAGAATGGGGTCTCTCAGATGATTAACAGAAAGCAGTTTTGATTTGGAAGTGTTAAAATTAACAAGCTATTCCTTGCCCAGTTAACAGCAAATTCTAGGTCACTTTTGAGATCAGCCAATTTGATCGCATCAAACTGATCAGACTTGCTATTAAGACAGGGGTAAATGGTTGTCTCATCAGCATAGATACCAAGCTGGGAACTGAGGACAACAGGAAAGTCATTTATGAAAATTAGGAACAACATAGACCCATGGATAGAGCCCTGGAGAGACACATGCATTAATGCAAAAAAATATGTAGGTGAGTGGCCATTCAAGATAACTTTCATTATGTGATTTCATGAGAAAGACTGATTCTGTTCAAAAATTCATTCAGAAATATCATAACCTTTCAACTTATGAAGAAGACCAGTATGTCAACCTCTGTCAGATGCCTTCAAGATGTTCAAAGCAACAGCCCGAGCTTCATCATTCTTATCTAAATATTGTTAGACTCTTTCAGCAAGAATCATTAGTACATCAGCAGTTGCCCTAGAGAAGTAAAAGCCATATTGCTTATCTTAAAGATCCTGCAATGTGAAGTGATTATTTGATTTTCAACAGTTTTTAAGATATATCCATTGCACTAATATCACATATTTGGATTTTTCAACAATTTGATAAGGAATACAGAAATTTAACAGCTGAAATCTCTTAAGAGCTGATAGGGTTAAAAACAATATTTTCTTTCTCATATGTTAGTTTCTTGTAAAATTTATATTTCCTTCTGACAGTAAAGCCTTCTATATCTTGATATTCATTATATTGCTCTGTGTTAGGCAAAGTCATAAGAGCCCACATAGTTAATTTACTTAATTTCAAGAAAAATTTTATTCAATCTATCAGGAATAAAATCAAATCTTATTTTAAAAATTAAATTGATATTTTTAAGTAAAAAATATCTCTCTTGCCCTCAATAAGCTAATGTGTTCAAGCTATCTCTTCCTGATCTGAGTAGAAGCATTCTTTTTATTGCCCTTTTAAGACTTCCTTGTTGCTTACTCACTCTGTCTATAGAATTCTCAGTATCCTTCTGTAGAACCATATTTCTGTTTCCTTCAGTTTTCTCTTCATCTGTAGTGTAATTGTCCAGCATTCACTGCCATATAAGAGGATCGATATCAGACTTTTTAAAAATTCCTTATAAGTTGAACTGAGAATTTTTCAGCACCTTCTCTTATTTAACAAAACAGTGATATTCCAATTCTCTTGTCTTTTTTAACACTAGATTGTTTTTCTGGGTATAATATCTATATGAGAAGAATCTGAAGGAAGGCTTTTTCATCAAATATTCTACAATGTCTCAAATCAAGGAAATAATGTAGCAAAAAGATACCTTGGTTACACTGGCAGCCATGATTACAGCATCTTTTCTTTTCCCCCTTCATACACAGCCCAACATGATGAAATTCAAACTAATAATTAAACGATAATCTTTTTTATCATTTTTCTGTTCTTTCCATATTTTATCCTTCACTATTTTTCATGCAAAGCTCTACAGGCAAAATTTAGTGAAAATTAATCCTACCAAAAATACTCAATTTTAAAACATTTTTGCCATGTGTAAGTGAGAAAATGAAGCTATAAAAAATAAAAGGAAAGAGAAAATGAGAAAAATAAGAGGAGAAGAAAAAGAAAATTAGAAAATGAAAATTGAGGAGGAAAAAGAGACGAAAGCAAATTGTACAAAGAAAAAGAAATGAATGTTAAAAAATTAATGAACATGAAAAAATGAAATGACAAAGATGAAAAGAAGAAGAAAGTGAGAAAAAGAAAATATACAGAGAAAAAGAAAATGGAGAAATAAAGATAAAAGGAAAGTGTGAAAAGGAATAAGAGGGAAAAAGGAAAGAGATAATAATGGAGAAAAAGAGGAAGGAAAAAGCAAGAAAATGAAGAGGCAAAAAAGGAAGGAAAAGAAAAAAATGAGAAAATGAAGAGGGAAAGAAAAATTGGGTCTGATGATGCATGAAGGAAAGAAGAAGAAAATGAAAATTTAAAAAGAAAAGGAAAAAGAAAGTGAGAAAAGGAATTGGCAAAGTGGAAATGAAATAGAAAAACCAGAAAATGTATAATATCTGTGATAACAAATTTAAAAAGAGGCATCTGATAGTATGAACTTGGACACTTAAGAGTTGCATCTAATTTCAGCTTGAAGTCACCAAATTTTATTTCACATTTAAATCCCCACTAAGGTTTTTGTATTTGTAATGGAGAATATTCTTAGGGGATATTCCGAATTGTTCTAACAAGTAATACAATCATCATAATCAAAAATATGTTCTTCTTCATTTCACAATTGGCTCAAAAATGAAACGTAACCAACCAGGATGTTTTTTTTTGTTAATGAAAGCAAAATTTGTTGCTCATAAGCCAACTAAACAATATATTTTCATTAATTATAAAGTTGATATTTATAGCTTGATGTTAGGAAAATTAATGATAAAGTGGAAAAATCTTTTGTGTGAGGCATTTTATCCTTTAGCTGAAATTTTATACATTTAAATTTCAATTTTAACTTATTGAAAGAGAGGTGACATCAACTCCATTCGAATGCCTGTCTGTATGATGATATATGAACTAACTATGATCCACATCAACAGTAAACTTATAGTAATTGGAGATCTCTTTAATCCACTAGGATTAATGGATTAAAGCATTGGTTTGTGAATTTGGTGACAGTATAATTGTGAGTTCAATCACTGGGCCAGGCTGTGTAGAATTGGACATATAGTGGAAACAGGGTGAACTATAACTGAGCATTACTAAAAATAAGAACTAGATGAAATATTCCTGTAGGTTACCTGGATCAACATACACCTGATGAAAACCAGAAGGTACAATGGCTGAAACAATGTAACAACAAACAAAGATGTGGACAATAGTCCACTTATATATATATATATATATATATATATATATATATATAAAATTGTGTATTTGGGCAGCAATCCCATTTTTATCAAGTTTCATTAAAAACAAATGACAAGGTACAGCGATTAAGTTTTTTCTTTAATTTTTCTTGTGTTATAATTTTCTTCTTTTCTGGACATAAATTATGTAGAAATTGTATGAATATACAGTTTATCCAAGCATTTTTGGCTATACTTTTAGCCATTATCAAGGATGATTTTATGTTTATTTTTAACTAAATGTATGGATCTTTTATGTATGTAGCTCGAGTTATAGGAATCTTTTATTTCCAAAACACATTCAGCACATTGTGGCTATGTTCATAGTTGATGTTATAAGTCTGTGCTTTATCTTATTTTATTAATAAGGCTTCAAATATTTTTAGCCTTGATTTACATGTGGATGAAGCTATAATGGCAAACAACTAGTCCAAAACTACTAGATTTCATCAGTAATATAACATATGGGTAAAAAAAATTTCACTCCCAAAAAGTCAAACTTCATTTTTTATTTCTGATTGAGAATGGAGAAAGGACATGCTTGAAAATTTTGCTTTTAACATCTTTTCTCATCATGCTTCTATTTCGTCAAAATGACTTCTAATATACAATACAATAAATCTTTCTTTTCAATCTTATTATCAATATTATTAGTGGTTTTCATCCCTTGAATTTCTTTCATTGTCCTACTATATATGTGAAATGAGAACTAATTGAATATAAATTCCAACATTCATAACATTAATTTAACAGAGGACTCAACACAAAGAGTAGAGCAAAATTCTTTATTTTAGGATATTATATCAATATCCTAAAATAAAGTGTATATATATATATATATATATATATATGACAAATCAGATGAATCATGCCACAAAAACCTTTTACAATTTGTCATGCATCTTTTCTTTCAAAACTGTTCTTGGTATATAAAAATTTATATATCGCATTTTCATATATATCGTTATCCTATATATATATATATATATATATATATATATATATATATATATATATATATATGCAACTGTCTTGAAAATATATACATGCAACTGTCTTGAAAATGCTAATATTCCAACATGAGTAAGCTCAAAACAAAGAATGATCCTCTCAAGAAAATTGGCAGTATTGATTAGGTATCAAATTGAAGAAGTTATAAACATTAGAGATGTTCAACAATAAAGTGGCTGAAGCATTGGTCTGTCACTATCCAGAGCAGAACAGTTGCAGTTTGGGCATTAAAAGTGTCTCTGTATAGCAGCAGAAGTGTTAAAGAGTGTCAGTGATGTTAGCAGCAAATCCTTCTCCATCATTTATATAGATTATTCTAGATTGGTGGGATTGAGTGATGACCAGGTCATCATTCCTGATCCTCTTGAAGTGTGACAGTTTGCCGAGAGGAACGTGAATGGTCAGTTCAGAAATTGGACTCTAATAATTCATTATCATTCCATTATTCACTAATAGGATTGGCTTCAAGATTTGTTCATTAGTGTCAACAAATGAAGTCTTTATTGGAGCTTTATATCTCTCCTCTCTACATTGCATTAATTATTTTATAGTTAACGACAGTGTGATCAAAGTCAACATCTTGAGCCGAAATGATGATCATCTAATATATAGAGCACAAAATTTGTGTGTGTATTTGAAAACCCCCAAAATGAAATATATATATACAGTTGATTCTCTTTGTGCATCTATGTGAAAATATAAAATTTTGACATCAAGTAAATGTTGTTTTATCAATTTTACCTACCAGCATGTGTTTTATATGCTGTCCAACATAGCAGTTCTTGCTTAACAGAAATAACTAATCTACAAATTGAATTTTAAAAATCAAATTTTTCTTATTAATTTCAAATCTTGACCTTTGTTGTTGTTGTCCTATGTGCCATGATCTTTCAGTATGTGGACAATCATGGCTTTCAACAGCTTCCCATCCGTTGTTACTCTAAGCAATGTTAGTCTTTTTATTATTTCTCCACTTCCTTGTTCTGTCGTTCATTTATACACTTTCATTAGTAGGTTACCCACATTCCTCTGTTTTTCTTTCTTTTGATATACCCTCTGAGTGTCAAATTTTCCAGGCCTTCTTTTCTCATAATATGTCTCAGAAATTTCAACTGCCTTTTTTAAGCAGAAGTTTCTTTAAAACATCCCTGTTGATCACATGTGCCATCCATGGTATTTTCAGCATCCTTTTGTAGAACCACACTTCTGTTGGCTCAAGCTTCCTCTTCATCTATGATTCATCTAATTGTTTAGCATTCACTGCCACATAAGAGGGTTAAACATTACATAGCAGTTCAGCATATTTTTTGTTTTGTTTTCTAATAAATTCTTTTGTGGATATCGTTTATAAGCCTATTTTCTGCCCTGAAAATAATAACCACCTGAGCTTTTATACATTACTTCCCAGTAAAGGGAAATGATGTATAAAGGGAAGTAAGCAGTATTGATATTTTTAATGGTATATTTTGAATATCTAACAAATATTATAACATGTCATGTGAAATAAATAACTAACCAAATTTTGTAATCCATTGAATGGTACAACAATTTAACATTTTATGACATATGCAACTCTACCAAAGAATGAAGTGACTTGACCTGGGCAGTACTGGGCATCAGTTAGTATTTCTTAAAGGCAGAAGGTTAGGTATACTACTTTTGACTTTCACATCAGTATTTGTATTCATTTAACTGTGGAAGGGGGAAAATATGACCCTGTAAAAATATTGAATTTGTCCACAAAGAAAAAGAAAGGAAGAAGATAAAGTGCAAATGAAAAATATTTATATTCTAGAAATTGTAGAGACATTTTACAAAAATTGTCATGGGGGACAGTTTTCATACAACAGGAAATAGATTAGACACAAGAAAATTTCTTAATGACCCTTTTTACTATTACAAATTGGATTGTTACTTCAATTACTACTTAAACTGGTTACATGACACATTGTCTTATTTATAACTGGTGTGTGGATGTAGTAGCAGACACAAAATGTGAACAAATATTTAACAGAAAATGCTCAGCTCAATTTGAAAGAATGTTACTTGAAGAGTATAAAATTTCTAACAACTATACTTGCTTAAAAGCTGAAACATTGCAGATTATTAATTTGCTTTTTTAAATGTTCTGTAAATGTTATATTTGTCTGTAAATTATAAATTAAATTTTATTTTAAAATCTTATTTCATCATATCTTAATAATTTTCAATAAAAAGTGATTTTATTTTGTCTAAAATTGATTAATATGTTCTAATAATTTGTCAACTAAAATTTGAATCTGTTTAATTTGTTTATTTTACAAAAACTTTTTTATAGAATTTTTAATCATTTTCTTCAGAAACACTACATATCAAAAGTATTTTCCTTTGTTTTAAACCTTTACTGTAGAGCTTATTTTCCATAAATATCTAAAATTAATTTATGTTTTCATTATATTATTCACATTATTAATGTTATTACATACCATATACTATACTATTCAACTGTACATTTTTTTTTAGATGTTAGAATGGCAGATATAAGAATTGAGATTCTGGTAATTTTACGGCATTAATTTAAAGTGGGCCTCAAACCTACTGGAACCACCCACAGAATACAGGCAATCAGACCTGTCAACTTTCCTTGCACTAACAGATTTATCAAGGAAACATTGGCTGGAAATTGGTTAATGTTGGTACAAATTCACTGGAAATAACTGTTGTGAATTCAAAGAATAATTTTACATTTTTGGCCGTTTTTTTTAACTCTTTTTGTTTCTGTTTCTCTCTGTTTTTCGTAAAAGTTCCTTGCTTTCTGAAGTTAAAGATCTAAGTCTTCAGATTTTAAAATTTTTATGTTAACAGGTCTGGGAAATAGCAGGAAATGAAACAGTATCTGACCATATGAAACTAGTTTAAACATTTAAGGATCAGGAAAACCTTTACAAGAACTAAGAGCATCGAAAAATACCAAATTATAAGCATTATATAATTTTAAAAAGAACTTAGAGGAGATTAAGAAGCAAATGTATTTTTTATGCATTTCCAGTATAAAATAGATCATTTCAAACAACTGACACACAGGCAATTCTTTTGAGATTAGATACAGGAGATATGAACAAACAAGACCCATTTTAAGTAAAGTTATTCATTAACTTTTAATATGTAAATTCCAGAAATTAAAATTTAAGTTATCTAATTAAGTTTACCTTCCCTGGGTTACAATGTATTTTTTTCCTAGACTGCATCAGACAAGTTCTAAAGCAATTCCCTTTACCTACCTTTTTCAACACATGAATTACCAGTTACAATAGATTAAAGATTCTGTGCTATCAAAATAAATTATTCAATTTAAGCTATGACATAAAATGCTTTACTCTTATAATGTGTTATCTATGATAGACATTTTGAGCAACAACTTCATCAGTAACTTGGCAAATTAAACAACATTTGAGGTAAAAATCATTGAATGATAAAGAAAATGATCAGTTTTTAAGCAAACTGTAGTCATTTTAGAATATATATATATATATATATATATATATATATATATATAGATATAGATAGATAGATAGATAGATATAAGTATGGATATAAACCAAATAATTAGACATTAGCAACTGTATATGCATGCATACACAGATAAGCAAATAAATATTTACTTAATTTAATATAAGATGTAAACAAAACAGTACTCAATGTAGTTAGACAAAGGTAAGATGTATATATTAATAAATATACATATACCTATGTTTGTATTGAAACTTAAAGTTTCATGATTTTCCCAAGTTGTCAGGCATGAATTGGTGAATAAGTGTTTCATTCACCAGTTTGTGCCTGACGACTTGGGAAAACCATGAAAATTTAAGTTGCACTACAAACATAGGTATATGCATATTTTTTAATATATATATATATATATATATATATATATATATATATGTGTGTGTGTGTGTATATGTGTGTATATGTGTGTGTGTGTGTGTGTGCACTCCTGAAGATGATCTTGGAAGAAGATCAAAAGTACTTGGGAAATGAAAATAAAAGAAATTTAAACAGCTACAGCACATTTCTCTTATCTTTTAACATCAATACACGGAAGGTTATTCATGAGTATGAATTAATTTTGTTAAAAATTAACAGGCATAATGTCGATAATTTATTCAATCACACATGTCTAAAAGAGAATTTGCTGCCTAAATACACAAATTTTATATATATATATATATAGAGAGAGAGAGAGAGAGAGAAACGCGGATAGATAGATAGACTTGAAGATTGATCTTGTATGAAATTTAGAGTCACAGAATTTAGAAAACAGAAAATTCACTATATAATGGTATTGTTATATTCCGTGCTAATAGGAATATATACTTGAACAACACGGTGGATAAAATAAGTAAAGGTTTATTGTAAAAACCAGTACAATAAGAATAAAGGTAACAGTTATGCACAAGCTCATTACAAGTCTATCAAATAGCGAGTGCTACTATTGGAAGGTCAGTAGTTCTCATGTAAGTCTGAGTCGTATTTAGCAGATCCCAACTAGTCTCCATAGTCTATTGACTTACAGATACTTATAGGTAGTTACTACCTATAGTGTAGTCACTCATGGGGGTGATGGGTTATTGCATTACATCAGGTATCAAAAATACTTTGTCCTCTATTCAAATTTTCCCTATTAAATATTAAAAAAGGTTTTAATTTTATTTTCCCTTTTCTTATTTTCATTTTTCAAAGCTCTACTCAAATAGGTTCCGTCTAACAACACAAAATGTATATTTTTTGTTTATTTTCTTTGGTCTTATGATTTTGACCACAGTGTATATTAAGAATTAATGAATTTATTTTTAATCCAACATTTTTATTAGTTCAAATGTTATTTTTAGTGTATACCTATGTTTGAATAGACATCCTGTTGTTTTAAACAGTGTATATTATGTCCACCTTAAAAAAGCAACCTTGGTGGGCTGTGATGCTGTGACACGTGTGTGTGTGTGTGTGTGTGTGTGTGTAATAAAATATACATCTTGATCTTCAGAGTATTATGGTATTTTTGAAAGTGGGGCAATATCTTCATGTACATATTGATATGCTGATACTCCAACAGTTTTTTTTCTCGCACTTCCCACCTGTGGAACTCCCTTCTGTTTACTTGCTTCTCTGATAACTACAATCTTCAAAAATTTAAATGTAACATCATCACCATTTTCTATCTTCTTGAATTTTGTTCATCATTTGTCCTTTCCTAAAATCTTTCCTATATTAAGTTTTTTCTCTCACTTTCACTCCCTGTAACCCCCTGCATACTAGTGGCATTCCCACCTTGCTTGGGGTGAAATGATTAAAAACTAAAAATTCAGTATGGTAGTATTCTCATTCAACATCAGTGCAAGGGAGATAAATTATTTGTAAATAAAATAGAGAGGAAAAGAGAAATTGGATTGAAGGTGTCATTTACTTATTTTCATGGAAACAGCAAAACAAGAATTTAAAAGAATAACATATGTTGTAACTTCAGAATGCAAAAAGTTCAAGACAAGAATTTTCAGGCTTCTTGAAATTCATACAAAGACTGCAGGTTCACTAAATAAGGCATAAATCATTGTCTAACTTAAAAATCAATACATAAAGAACAATGTTAATACATAAACTAATGGATGTTGTGATACGGTTTCTAGTCATTCACTTCTATACGAACCACATGAATGAGTAGTTAGAATGTTAACATACCAAATATGAAACCTGGCTTTGAATCTCACCATGGTCAATAAGATATTTTAATACCATCATTCTAGGTAGACAATCTCAGTATGCTGCACAATTGTGCAGTGTTTGAAAACAATACTGCAGGTTGACCTAAACCATGTAAGTGAAATTGGGTAGACAAAACTGTTTGAAAGTTGTTAGTGGTTGTGTGAGCACAATGACATGAGTCATTGTCACTGAGGATCTGAGTCTACTGGCCATGTTCACAACTGGTGATCATGCCAGATTATGCACTCACCCAGAAATTGTAACTGAGCCTGCTCAGTATAGTTGAAGTATTAATCACAGGTTATTTTTGTGGGTGTTGAACAAATGCAGATGTGCTTGAGCAGGTGTCTGCATTAGGGATTACCTAGCTGTCCTATCAAACAGGCATTTTTATTAACCACTCCTCTTCAGCAAAAACAAAAGTTTATATATAAAATAACCTCTGTATTTTTGGCTGACTATTGGAATATTAGCAAACAAATGAATGATAAAAGTGGAAGTGTAAATATAGTTAACTGCTAATATTGGTTTCTATTTTGTAGGTAAACATGGATATTCTTCTCTCTCTCTCTCTATATATATATATGCCTGGTGGATGTAGAAACAAAAATTCTTTTGAGGACTCCACACAACTGGAGTGCAAACTTTTATAAGCAACACAACACAAGATAATCATTGCAGAAAAACCGAGAAAAAGGGATGATGGGAGAGGGTGGGAACAGAGATGCTACAGGCAAAAATGATGTCTTAAATGAGATGCAGGAAATACTAAGATAGTGAGGACTTTGCATGGCAGACAACCACCTGGATGCTCAGATACAGACAGTGCCTTCTATATTAGCAAAATGTTGACATGTGCTTCGGGCACACTGCTAATCTATAAAGAAAAATGGCAGATGGTGTTATTTAGAAGCATGAATCTACATGTCCAGGCACATAATGAGAGCAGTAGAAACACAGGAGAACTATATATATATATATATATATATATATATAATAGTTGTGGCAGCAATAGTATTGAAGGTGATATTATATTTAAATTGCATTTATAACACTCACAATCACAATACAATAAGATGAACATGGACCTTCATGCCCACAATAAGATTGAGTGTCAAAAGGACAGTTTTTCCCCTGACACTACTTTTTTTTTTTAACTATATTCTTGGCAGTGTTTGTTTTAAAAAGTGATGATGAGAACTGGAATAAAACCTAAACATATGATGAAAATAAATTTATACATTTTTTTCTTGAGAATTTACAAAAAAAATATTAAAGTTTACACTTTTATTTATTAGATTGTTTATTTACAAGAATACTTTTATATTTACTAGATTCTAAAAACTGAGTAAAACTAATGCAATACAATATTTACATTTAGCAATTTATAAAGAAATAAATATGAAAATAATTTTTATTCATAAATTTATAAACATTTACTAAATTATTAAAATATGTAAACCAACTTTAAGGCAATCCTTATTATTTACCATTTTATAAAGTTTGAATCACTGGCAATTGGCTGATGTTTTGCCAACGATTCCAGTAAATAATATGATAACTAAATAATGTAAATAAACAATCTAATAAAGTGTTTAAAATGTATAAATTCACTTTCATATATTTAGGTTTTATTACAGTACTAATATTTGCTTTTTAAAACAATAAACATTGTTGAAATGTGAAGGTAGTTAAAAAGCGATATCAATGGAAAAAAACATCCTTTTGACACCTTGTCTTATTGTGGACATGTTTGTCTGTTTGCCAAGATAAATAACATAGCAGTGGTAGCAAAATTGGAAGTTATATCACACTGTTGTGATTTAAATATGTAACCATGAAAGCAGTGCCCAGAATTTATATCATTATATTTCTTCTGTGTGCTGTATCCTTTCAGGATGTGGGCAATCAGGCTTTGTACAATTTCCTGTCCATTGTAGCTCTTAGCAATGTTTGTCTATTTGCTATCTCTCCTAATCCCTGTTCTTTCAACCATTTACACAAGCTCATTAAGTAGGTTATTCACTACTTTCTTGTTTCTCTTGCCTTCAATATGTCCTGTGGTTGTCAAATATTCCAAGCCCTCTTTCCTCATTATGTGCACCAGAAATTTCAATTATCTCTTTCTGATTCTAAGTGTCCTTTTTGTTTCAATTTTATTTAAAACTTCCTCATTGCTAACATGCTCCACCCACAGTATTCTCAGCATCCTTCTGTAGAACCACAGTTTTGTTGCTTTTTATTTCCTCTTCATCTTTGAGGAGATTGTCCAGCATTCACTGCTATATAGGTGGACGGATATTACATAAAAGTCCAGTACTCTTTTCTTTGTTTCTAACAAAATTTTCCTGTTTCTTAATACTTTGATTAACTTTTGGAAGGCATCTTTTGCTATTTCACTGTGCATTTAGATTATATAATTTAAATTATAATTCATATAAACTCATAACGGAAACAATTTTCTGAATTATTCTACAGTAGAATTATGAGCAGTCATTTGCTTCAGTGTATAACTCCAGTTTTCAGATTGGAAACTGAACTTTGAACACATGTTGAAAAACTCTAGCCACATAATTATCACTTGTTTTTCCCTACCTGCTATGCCACCAATTTTCCAACACCCCTGGAACAGACTCCTGAGAGGATGCTTTCCCAAACACTACAATCTTAACCTCACCATATCTAACATTAACCATTATCTTTCACACATATAAACCAGTAACCTTCTACCATGAGGGGCACTTAGGCCTTGTATTGAGTGAACATTAGTTAAAAAAACAAAACAAAACAAAAAACAACCTTAGTTCCAGAATAGTGCCAGATTATTCATTTTGCGAGACCAACAGAAGTCACATGATAACAATTATAATAATATGCCTCTGAACCCTTAATTATGCATCTGTAGTATCTCTATAATCATCATTGACTGTTAGTAACTTATATTAAATTATTATTTAATACAAATTATATACAAATTAAATGATTGCATAAATCTGGTAATTGTACTAAATTCATATGCTTGCATGTAAATTTTTCCAGATTAAAAGAGTTGAGGGCCCATTAGTAGCCTGTGTGTGTGGCTATATATATATATATTTTTTTTTCTTTGCCTTCTTCCAACAACATGGCTGCTTCTCTAGCACACCAAATCAGTAATATTAATAAATGTGTATATGTGCATAGTATTTCATCAATTTACAGCTGAATTGGCAACATGTAAGTTCTAGGTTAAAATTTTCTTTCCTTGCACTTTTCACTTGTAGAACTTTCTTCCAGCTCTACGCTTTCCATCCAACTCTGATTTTCAAAAATTTAAATGCAATATCAATCATCTCTACTGACTTCTGTTGTTCTTGCTCCTTAATAATGTTTCTCTTTTTTGTTATTCTGTCACACCTGTAACCCCTTGTTTTATTGGCTTTACTACCTTGCTTGAGGTGAAATGATATTATATATATATATATATATATATATATATATATATAACAGCAACAGAAATTAAGAAAACAGATAAATTAATTCTTATTACTATAAGTGTTATTTTTCTGGAATCCTTGTTTTTTTTTTTTTTTCTAGCCTAGATCAAAATGTCCCACTAAAGAAAAATGTGTCTGCCATCAGGAATTGAACCTGCATTCCCTTCTTCCATCAGTGAAACCACTCCTATAACAGAAGCATGGCATTATCAATGAGGCTATGGAAGACCATCATAATAAGGAATTCTTACCTGTTTAAGGAATGCACACTGCTTGTTGAGACATTATGTAATCTACACTTGATAGATTCATTTTCATAAATGAAATGTTTGATTAGATGATTCATTTTCTACAGCTTATCAACCCACTGTGAGTTGTTTAAAGCCAGAAAATACTTTTAGATTGTAATTTAAAAAAAATAATAATGGTTTAGGGATACAAGTCTTACTAATTAATCCATAGCTGGGGAGAGAAGAAGAAACTGGTTCCTGTTCGAAATCAGTTTGAAAAGATTATATTTTATCAGTTTTCTTCAACTTTATTTATTAACATCATCAAAGTATATTAACTGTTTGTGCAAGATTAAAATAAAAATACTTTCCTATTTTGTTCATAACATTTTTAATGGCAGATATGCATTTATTTATTTATTTTTGAGGTAATTTCGTTATTAATGTTGCCAGATTTAGAGGACAGGCAGCCTTTGGGATAAACTAAACTGGCCAGCCTACAGCACTTGTTATACAAGCTGCATTGTTGCCTGAGGTACTCACATTGAGAGTCACACTGTGAATGTCATGTAAGAAAGAAATACATTTTGTAGATTTCTTTTACCTGCAAGCCAAAAGTTTTCTTTGGGGAAATAAACAAACAAGCAATACATATGCATGTATATTGAACATCAACAAATGAAAAAAATCTCAGATAATGGGATAAAAAAAATATTAAGTAATATTGAAACTCACTTCATTTCCGATTCCAGCAGTGGAGAGTTTAAGGCCAGTACTTGCTTCTAAGTCATCATGGTGGACTTCTGAAACATAAAGACAGATACTTATTATATAATTAGCTATTTATATTAGAAGAATTTATTAAATAATTAAATATATATATTATATAGCAGTAAATACTAAAAGCATCTATAGTGACATGGTAAATAATAAGTAATAAGAAAATCTGGGAAACTACTTTGAGATGTTTCACCTATGAACTGATGTCATCAAAATAAAAGAGTTTTATTTCACAAGAACAAAATCTACACTAGCAAACAAAATGTGATTAGTGTTAAGCAGCTGAACACTTGGTTTTTAACTTTGTCTCATTAGGGAACCTTTTTTTCAGGAAAGTGATAAATCCTTGACGACATAAGAGGGCTACTGAGTGTGAAAGAGTCTAAGAAAAAAAATCATTATTAAGGAAAGACACCAATAAAAAAAGCAGGAATTAGAGAGACAGAAGATGACAATTGACGTTGTATTACTACAAGAATTTAAACGTGCTACTGGATTGGCAACTTGGTCTCACTATTTTGTATGTTCTATTTTAATAGTTTCTTTTTTCACACTTCTCTTCTATGGAATTCCTTTCTAATTTCTTGCTTCTCTGTTGCCCACAATCTTCAAAAACTTAAATGCAATGTCAATCACAATCTTCTGTCTTTCTGAACAATGTTCTTTTATTGTCTTTTCTCCTCACTAAAGTCTTCTCACTCTCTTTCACTCCCAGTATCCCCTTGCATCTTAGTGGCATTATTTCCTTGCTTGAGGTGAAATGATTAAAAAAACACACGCACACACACATTCAATGCATTAATTGCTCACTGTAACGAGTCTGACCATAATTTCAATTTAAAAATTGAAAAGTTTGAAGATCGAAGTTGACTGGAAAGCAAGAAGCCAGAAGAAAGTTCTACAAGCAAGAAGTCTGATAGAAGTAATTTTTAGCATAGAATTATAGTTATATCTCACAATTTCAAGTGTAAAATGATAAGAACTAGATGCCAATCTAATATTGTGGTTATTTGTAAAGTCAAGGTACCAAAGAGGAAAGCTCATCAGAACAATTACCTTGAAAATATTAGATTTCACCTAATTTCAACATTGTTTTTATTATTATTTTTTTTGGAGGTTTATGTATCTTATATTGTTTCAATACTAACTTATCAAGAACAGAGGATAAACTAAAATAGCCTGGTCATATATTCATCATTATTGATCATGGCACTTTCAATGCATCTTCGTTAGAGTAAATTATATTAATTTTCATTAAAATAGCATTTTCCAGGTCAAAATTGTAATCTTCAAGATTTTGGTGGTCCGCAAGTGAACTGATTGTGCTGTTTAATTTTAAATCTCTTTTATATTGGTATATTCTTTTCTTTCAATTTGGGATGTTCTGCAAATGATAATCGAAAAGTGATAAAACCTCTGTTCTTATATTAGTTATTTCTAAATAAAAATGACTTTTTTAATGATTTTTATTAAAATGATATTTATTTCCATGATGGTAATTCCCTTTCTAAAGTTTTTAAATTTATAAAATGGTTAAAAGAAAGTTTTCCAGTTTCTTCTTTGATGGCATGAAAAAATAGAAAAAGAATAACATTTTTAAAAATTAAGTGTTTATATTTATTTGTTTACTTTTTAAATCTACATTGAAAAGAAAAATAAACTGCCTGAATCACACACACAAACTCATATAAAGATCTTAACACACATACATGCACAAAGTCTAATAATATTTTTTTTGTTATTATTAATGTCAGACAAATTAATTCATTTACAAGATGGATGTAGGGAACTGATTCAATTTGAGGTTTGTATTTATGTACCATTATCTGAAAGTTTGTTGACATGATCTTGAATAAAAAAAATCAGAAAAAATCTTAAGTGATTTGAAACTCCACTTTGAGTGTGGATTCACAATTTCTTATTTTCAAACAAGCACATCCGTCATTAAGTGGAAGCTAACTGCTTGCGTTAATTATATCATTTTATCATACAATAGAAGTGGATGCATTTGTTTTTTTATTTTAAAGAAAATGTTTTAAAATTCTAAGTGAGCATCAATAATGAAAACCAATAAAACACTCCATCAATTACACGTTTTTATTTTTTTAATCATTTCACCCCAAGCAAAGCGATAAAGCTACTAAGACGCAAGGGTTACTGAGTATGAAAGAAACACTATCAAGGGGAGAGAAGAATAAAAGAACTGAAATTAAGAAAACAGAAGATAATGATTGACATTGCATTTAAATTTCTTAGAAAGCAAGAAGCCAAAAGAGAGTTCTACAGGTGAGAAAAGAAATTGTTAACAAAGAACCTACAGTTATATCTATTTCAACTGTAAAATGATCAGACTTTACCACCAATCTAGTACTGTGCCTAAATTTATCAAGTCTTCGTAACAAAAAGGTAAGCTCATCAGAACAATTACCATGAAGATATTTATAGAAAAGGCACAGGGAAGCTACATTACAGTGGTGGGAAAGTGACTGAAGCCGAGATGCCAGGTCAGGACTAATAACATTGCAGATTCTTCTTTGGATTTTATCAAGAATTTGTAAATATGTAGCAGAAGCACTAAATTGGATGTGACAGTAATAAGCAATGCATGGTTGAATGACAGACTTATAAAATGTGGAAGATACATTCTGGCAAGAAAAATTGTCTAGCAGAACACAGTAAACCAATTTTCCTAGCAACATATCTATCAATTCAGCATAATCTTCCCACTTCATGTCAGTGAAAAATGTTACCCTGAGAAGGTGCAATGAGTCACTCTCCTAAAGTTTATTAACAATAGCAGTGTCAAGAGGAAAAATGTCTTTTGACACATTTTTTGTGGTTACGTTTGTTAAACTTGCCAATTTTTTAAATGACTGAATTATCTTTTCTTACCAACAATTTTGAATTATTTTCTGTCACAAGTGCACTTTTGTACTTAAAAATGAATCAATGTAAAACTTTGGCTGATGAAGGGAACAGATGTCCTGCAACATGTATCTATATATATTAGGTGCATTCAAAAATTTGCATTTACTTAATGGCGATGATGGATGTTGACTGAATAATCAAATATCATTTAAGTTAATACAACTACACCACTGACAATTTACAGTGTTACACTAATTTTACACTAACTTCTTCATCTGTCTATATTTTTGAGATGAGGTAACATTGTTCGGACTGTTGTCCTCATTTTTATTGCCATATTGAAGGACACAAGGCCCAGTGGATAAAAGCGTTAGTTGATTGACCCAAAGAATTGTGAGTTCAATAATTGGCCACAGCAGAGGGAACAAAAACTTGGAGAGATGAGTTATCAAGGGGAATTAACTGAAACTGAGATATCCAATAGCATGGAATATGGAATTAGAACAACCTACTTCCGTGGACTTCATAAAGGGTTTGGTTCAAAATTCCAACTAATATCACCTGAAGAAGGCTGGAGTGTATAATGACTGAAACATTGTGAATATGGCAATAAAGATGAGGACAACAGCCTGAACAATGTAAATAGTGCAAATTCTTTATGCACATCATAAAAATACATTTGATTATAATTACATACAAATAAATTACTATGTACAAGCTGAAATAATCTCTATCTATAAAAGGTAGGATGTGTGTGTGTGTATGTAACGAATGTACGACCGCAATTTTTGACAGATTTCCACCAAAATTTACATGCACATGCTCCAAGTTAGTAAAATAGCCAAGACCAACTTTGCATTTCCCAACTCCCATCGATAGTGGAAATAATCGATTTTTCATGCTTCTCCTGCAGTTTTCACATAGTTTGCGGCCATTTTCTACTGGCCAGAGTGAGAGCCTATAGCTGGCTGCCATGAATAGGCAGAAAGATTCTATTGGCCAGCGTGAGAGCTAACAGCTGACTGACACGAATGTTAACTAGCATGCTAGCATGCAAAAAATATTGATAGCTGCATTCGTCACAAGTGGGAAAAATTTAAATCTGCATGGCTCATTCACTTGCTTAAACTCAACGTTGATTCTGATTCCGCAGAACTGGGTTGGGTGTGAAAAAGTATTTGTTGTTAACACTCTTTTTTCATTCAGTTTTTCCAGTTATGAGTCCATTTTTAAAGCTGATCGTTTTGTGTTCATTTTGTTTAGTTCTTTTTTTGTAACAGATTTAATGTTTAGTATAGAGCTTAGAAAAAATTTGCAGTGTGAGATAGGCAAGAAGTAAGGCATGTAGCAACATCAGCACAGCAAAGGGCACTCCTTTAAAGGCAAGAAAGGGCAAAAATATTTTAAGTCAAGTGATAGCGATTGCTGTATGAGTCGTATGATTTTTTAATCAAGCATGGGCAATGCCGTGACATGCTGCTAGTATGCTATAAAATTAAAAATAAGTATGAATTATAATATTAGAAAATAAAATAAATAAAATCAGTGATATATGTACAAGTGACCTATGTATTGTATGATCTACAATGACTCTTAAGTCCTGCAAGGGATTTACTTTCTTTTTTTCTTTTTTTGCAAAGATAACACACAAATTCTTGTTTTGATTGCTTATTAGATTATTATATTCATGTTCATATACAAACAAATACATGAATTTATATATATGCAAATTCTTTCAAATTCTACCAATCAGATTCATTATAAATGAGACTAGAGTTATCTTCAATAAAAAACAAAAAACAAACTATAAGATTAAATAAAACTTCCATTTTGACAGAATTATTCCCCTTTTCAAACCACACCTGAGCCAATAACACAACCTCATTAACTGCTAAACAGTTTCTTCTTTTGATATATATATTTAATATGCATTTCAGTCTTTAAGTTATTCATGCTTAAAGCCTTTGAACATCATCCTCATTTGGAGGTATTCTTTTAATATTCTACTCATTCTAAATCAATTTAAAACAAATTCCTTTACAGAAAGCAAAATAGTCTTGCGGCTGTTCTAAGCAGTAAAGCATAAATAAATATAGAAAGAAATATAACTGTTAATTCTTTACAGTCCCATGTAATTATTATTATTATTATTATTATCATCATCATCATCATTGCCTTTCAACTGTTTTAAAAATGTCTTCAGTGCCACAAGCAAACCAATTAACACCTATTTCAACTTGTCCACATATCTGTCTTGCAATCTTTTAAATGTAATTTCTATTATTTGCTTTAGATTTACATTACTTACAGTAAAAAACTAATTTATTTTCTGTCTTCAAATAGTCAGGTACAAAATATACTTTTAAAAAATAACCTTCTATACTTTATTGATTTCATAATAGTATCTGAAAGTTGCTTTTTGCATCAGTTTATTTTATGAAATGAATAACAATCTTATCATATGCTTATGAACAAATACCAGAAATATTTTGAAATGAATCTTAACTTGTTTTCTCGCAATAGGAAATAGGTGACTTAACATTAGCTTATATACATATATACATTGGGGAAAGCTTTTCAAGAAGCTTTTCATCAAACTCAACTGGACGTCCAGTTTGATCTTCATCTTCAAGGGTGAAATCTCCACCTTTGAATTTTGAAAACCATCTTCTGCAAGTTCTTTCATTCACACATTCCTCTCCACAAATTGAGTGAATGTTTCTAGCCGCTTTGGCTGCTGAGTTTCCTTTCTTGAACTCATAAAGCATTATGTGCCTCAAATGATATCTCGGGCACTTCCATGTTAGCAGGGTTTACTCAAACAAAATTTAATTTTATTGTTCTATGAAATAAAATTTGATCAGTTTAAATGCATCTAAACATAAAAATAATGTTCAGCTCCATTAGACATTATAAAATACTCTTTAAATTTTGTTCATTTTAACAAAAAGTTAAAATTCAGACAGAACTTATGGGATGACCTAATAGATTAAAAAACATAAGACATCCACATACATAATTAAAGTCCTTCAAAATTACTATGATCATCACCATCTGATGCAAAGAGCTCATAACTATTGTAATTTAGTTTCCTCACATGTGTCCAAGACGGTTGTCTTATACTACAGATATCAGATAAAATCACAAAAATTGACGTAGATTTTGGGTGTCATTTTATCCATGGGTTATCTTGTACATAGAAATATGTGGTGTATCTATCTATCTATATATATATATATATATATATATATATATATATATATAAAATAAAATGAATGAAAAGTGATGTGTAATGATTTGAGAAAAAGAATATACTCCTAATTGATGTCATAAAAACCTCAAAATGAAGTTTAAACATTTTGTATGTATAGAAAAAAAACATGAATGAAAATTGATGCGTAAAGATTTGAAAAAAAAAAGGCTGTAAATTGATGTCATAAAAAACCTGCCAAAAATGAGGCCAGATGTCATTTTGAATTGTGAACTTTTCAAAGTAAATTTCTTTCATTGCTAAGAAATTGGTTTATATGAATTATTGCTCTAAAATAAAGTTGTAAAAATCCATTTGTTGTTAAGGGAAACATTTACTGTGCATAAAATACAGCTTTCTAAGAGAAAACTGATTTGTATTTAAAAGAACTGTTAACCTGCCTTGATAATTTGATGTGCACATGGGACATTTTGGTCTATATTGTAATTTGTACTATCTGTAATATGTAAAAAATATTGTTATTGTAATAAATGTTTGTTTCATGCAAATTTCACGACAGAGTGAAGGTTTTGTGTTTTTCATTTGCACTTATTGCCCTTGCAATAAAAGATTTGACATTCTTTCTTCTTTTCTCCTCATAAATGCTTTTTTCATTTTTAAAATAAACAAACTTCTCAACATGGGGAGGTACTGTTAGGCTGGATAATTGAACAGCACAGCAATGTTAGGCTGGTTAATTCAACAACATAGCAACACTTGTTGGGTCATTTAATGTTAAATATAAGTCTTATAAGACAAAAATCATGACAAATAAACAGACATGTGTCTGGTTTACACACAGGGTCTACAAATATCCACTCAAAAGGTGGCCTTTTTAGTGGAATGGTCCTATAGAGGATACAGTCAGTATATTCTCAGACCTTCCAAGATACAAGAAAGAATACTGGATTTTAAGTAGACTTCTTCTAATCAACTTGAGAACAGTCTGACAGATATGAATAAATCATGGCATATGGATTCATAGATTTTTATTATTTAGACAAAGAATTTTATTTTTTCTAATTTGATATTAAGTTTTACCTTTATCCTGTCTCTGACCTACCAGAATTTGATTTCATATTTAAAATAAAAAAAAAAGAAGTGTTAAATAATATATAATTTTGTTTTTCTTTTTTCCATATTGTCTTCTTAATTCCTGTTGTTTTATTGTTCTCTCTCTTTAATTTTTTTCTTTTTCTCATTCTTTTATACTCAGTAATCCCTTGCATCTTAGTAGTCTTTCTTGTGGTGAAATTTTTAAAAGAAAATAAAATATTGTAATTAGCTGAAATTTGATATGAAGTTTTCATTAAGATTCACTTTCTTGTGATTAAGGTTCACTCTATTAACTAGAATGATGATTATGTTGAATTTGTCAATTAAAATAAATGCATTTATCATTAATATGTCATGGACTTATTGATTTAAGTACACATTTATGGAATATATATATATATATATATATATATATATATATATATATATATATATATATATATATATCTTAGGGGTGTTAAAAAGTTCCCATCTGAAGACTAGAGACTATCTATACAGTTGAAAACTGGTTTTCTATCTGAAACTTCAGCATAAAACAAAGATATATTTTTAAACAACAACAATTTATGAACTATCCAGTCTTGATCGTGTTCAAAAGTGTTTACATGTCCTTGTGAGTGATGAATTATTTTACACCTTTTAACACCCTTTCCTCATAGACAAAGCATGACTTATCACCCAATACTCACTATTTTCATGGCAAATACTCAGATGAATTACATTCCTTAGTTCCACAAATTCACAGCTAGGACTTCAAGCACACCATGTACACAAGTTCTAGTCATCCTTTGAATTTCATTGGTAAAGAGAAAATTCTACTCAGACAGCTTCTTCCTAAGAATGTTTAATTTGTGAAAAAGAATCCTGAATAATACTTCCTTGATCTCTATATTAACCTCTTGAAGTTGTGTCAACCGTTATCTAACCTACATATCCGCATAATATGTACTCGTTACTTCCTCCTTTTATACACTTACAACAACCTCATTCAGTAACCCTCTACTTTGAGTGGCTCTTGGGCCTTGTATTAAGTGAACAATAGTGTAAAAAAAAAAGAATAAAAAAGTAATTCCTTTTATAAAATCTTGCAAAACTGAACTATTCTGTGGATAGTGTTTTTATACTCACTCCAAGGCTAAGATTATAAAAACCATCTTAATGCTGACCAAAAAGGAAATTTCATTATTTGTTACCACAAAGTTTGCTTCTTTTTTTTTTTTTTAAATATATTCTGCTTACAGATAAATAAAGCCTTATCAGAGAAAGAAGAAATTGGAGAGAGGTGCATATAGACCTAGGGCAGATTCAAACTTATATCAGCAGAGGGCACAACAACAAGCATTTCTTAATCTTGTCTCACTGTTGACTATTATTATCGTTCCACATCACTGATTATGTCTACTGTCCTCCAGCCACAGATTCACTAGTATTTCAGTTAAGGAAGAAGTGAACACAAATTTAATCAAGCATACATGACATTCATGAATAGATAGTCATTGTTTTTTTTTTGTTTGGAAGAAGAGAAATAGTTTGTGTTTGTAATACTGAGGTTTGAACAAATTGCTTCCAATCTTAATATAGCTATTACCACAGAAGAATAAGAATTATTTTATTATTAATTAACATTATGTCAGCATAAGAATAAGAAATAGGATTTGAAAAAGTTTTTCCTTTTTCCTTAAAGTACAGTATGGCACCATAACTGGTTGTAAATTCTTTAAATATTTATTTTGTTTTATTTTATAATTAAGTGACTAATTTAGGTAGATTGATAAATGTTCTGTTTCCATAAAAACCAGAAACTGACCAATATTGATACAGTACAAAAGAATAAAAAATGAATGAAATGGTCACATATATAAACAAATATATATATAAACACATTCACACATAAAAGACATTGTGTATATACATAAAGTGCAGGCAAAGGATAGGATTTTCCAGGATTCAGCTTCGCAATAAACATTTTTTTTTACTTTTTATTTGTACATATTCTAAATGTGCATAGCATAAAAATTTATCCAATACTTAACAAAATTCAAATGAAGGTGTTGGTTATCACTAAGACTGTAATGATAAAAACAAAAGAAATTGAACATACTGGTCATCCCTAACACTACAGTGATAAAAGCAAGGTAA
Organism: Acanthosepion esculentum; assembly: GCA_964036315.1. Lineage (NCBI taxonomy): Eukaryota > Metazoa > Mollusca > Cephalopoda > Sepiida > Sepiidae > Acanthosepion > Acanthosepion esculentum. The sequence goes on from OZ038490.1 coordinate 58,942,168, forward strand.
AATGAAGGTGCTGGTCATCACTAGGACCATAGTGATAAAAGCAAGGTAAAATGAAGGTGCTGGTCATCACTAGGACCATAGTGATAAAAGCAAGGTAAAATGAAGGTGCTGGTCATCACTAGGACCATAGTGATAAAAGCAAGGTAAAATGAAGGTGCTGGTCATCACTTGGACCATAGTGATAAAAGCAAGGTAAAATGAAGGTGCTGGTCATCACTTGGACCATAGTGATAAAAGCAAGGTAAAATGAAGGTGCTGGTCATCACTTGGACCATAGTGATAAAAGCAAGGTAAAATGAAGGTGCTGGTCATCACTTGGACCATAGTGATAAAAGCAAGGTAAAATGAAGGTGCTGGTCATCACTTGGACCATAGTGATAAAAGCAAGGTAAAATGAAGGTGCTGGTCATCACTTGGACCATAGTGATAAAAGCAAGGTAAAATGAAGGTGCTGGTCATCACTTGGACCATAGTGATAAAAGCAAGGTAAAATGAAGGTGCTGGTCATCACTTGGACCATAGTGATAAAAGCAAGGTAAAATGAAGAGGTTGATCTGGCTGCAGGGATAAAAACAAGTCATAATAAAATAATGACCATCAGTAGGACTGTCATGATAAAAAAATGAAAAATGAAGGCGCTGGTCATCACTAGGTTACAATGATGAAAACAAGGCAGAATTCAGTGAACACATTCAGTCAAATGTAAGGCATACCCAGGAAAATGATACACTGTACATTATCAATTTTACAGAGAAATCTCTAAATATGTTCTACCTAGATTCTATCCTCTTGGAAATTTATATATATATATATATATATATATATATATATGTGAATTAAGACAAAATGAAAATTAATCTTTGTTGACATGTTTCATCTTTCTGATGGATTTTATAAATGCAGATGTAAGGATTTTATTTTCTAACAAGTATTTATAAAATAAAATCCTTACATTTGCTTTCATAAAGTCCATCAGAATATGAAACATGTTGGCTAAGTTAACTTTTCCTTTTGTCTTTTTAGTTATATCTGAATTTTTACTTCATATATATATATATATATATATATGTTTATATAATGTATGTGTGTGTGTGTGTGTGTGTTTTGTTTTGTTGATGTATATCCCTATATATACATATATATATATATATATATATATGTGTGTGTGTGTGTGTGTGTGTGTGTGTGTGTGTGAATTTATATATGAACACAAATAAAAAAAGCTGACTGGAAACCTATATAAAGACCTGCTTTTTTTATCAGCAGTCCATATATATATATATATATCGGTTTTGTAGTGCGTATTCAATTTATGTAACGTAAATCATTCAAACGAAAAACAAATACTGAAGCTAGTTATATGGCGAGAATATGATTCTCGCCATATAACTAGCTTCAGTATTTGTTTTTCGTTTGAATGATTTACGTTATATATATATATATATATATATATATAATCCTCTTAACATTTGTCATCTCAACTATGCTGTTTTTGAATCTACATTAAGTTTTTTTACTTATTTTATGTTCTTAATTATTAACTGAACAACATTTAAATTTTTTAAATTAAAATCTAAATCCAGCTACTTATAACTTCCAGCAATGGACAATTGTATAAATACTATATTTATGAGTAAATGATATTAAAAGTTATTGGAATCAAATTATTTCTCTTTTAGTGTAGTGCTATATAGTTGCACATGTACCTGCTGCTATTTCCACTCAAGAATTTTTTCAATTTTTAAAAAGTTTGTTATTTATAAACAATGTATTTATAGTGAAATTTCAAAAAGTATTCTTTTTCATACTTCTCGAGCACTGAATAAATACAGAACATAAAATTAACAGGTTGTGAGAAAAGTATCTAAGATATTAAATGAAAAGCAGCTGTTCAATACAGAAATGCATTATGAAAACCATTTTTTGTGTCCTTTCACTTTTCCTTCTCTTTCTATATTTACAATTTGTTGCCTCTATTTATGGACATATAAACATAGATGAGATTAAGAAAAGACAATTTTACTTTTATATGAAACAAGGAGTGTTTACTTCCATATGGAACAAGAAGAGTTTACTTCCATATGGAACAAGAAGAGTTTACTTCCATATGGAACAAGAAGAGTTTACTTCCATATGGAACAAGAAGAGTTTACTTCCATATGGAACAAGAAGAGTTTACTTCCATATGGAACAAGAAGAGTTTACTTCCATATGGAACAAGAAGAGTTTACTTCCATATGGAACAAGGAGCATTTATTTTTTACTTTTTTTGCTGGAAAAGATCACTTTTAATCACATTTTGACAGTTGTCACATCATCACAGTTAATACTTGTTGGCTGGACTTTCAATGTATAAATACGTATAAATTTAATTTTATGAATGTCAGTAAAAGAAACTGTGAATTACAAATTGGCAACAGTAAAAATAAAGATAGTACAATATTTTAGAGATTGGAAAATGTGGCACCAAAATCTGAAGGTATATTGGAATAGTGTAAGATGCCTTCTAAAAGCTAAGTAAAGAAACAGGAACATTTTATTAGAAACAAAGAAAAGAGTGTAGAACTGTAATATTTGTCCTCCTATATGGCAGTAAATGTTGGACAATCTCCTTACATATGAAGAAGAGACTTGAGGCAACAGAAATGTGGTCCTACAGACGGCTGCTGAGAATACCATAGATTGAACATGTGACTAATAAGAAAGTTTTAAGGAAAATGGATACAAAAGAGATGCTTATACTTAGAATAAAAAAAAATTGAAATTTATCAGGTACATAATGAGGAAAGAGGGCCTGAAAAATTTGACACTCAGAGGACATATTGAAGGTAAGTGGGACAGAGGAAAACAGCGAATAACCTACTTAATAAGCTTATGGCAGAACAGGGATTTGGAGAGAAAGCAAAAATACAAAAGTTACTAAAAGCTACAAAGGATATGGCGTTGTGGAGAGCTATGATTGCCTTTGTCCTGAAGGGACAAGGAACATATAAGAAGTGATTCTAGTATTGTTATGTTATGACTTGGTTATTTTTCAATATTTTTTTATCAGCAGAACAAATTTTCACAGATGTGTGTGGATGCATGCATGACATATCTTAAGATGTGAAATTCAATATATCATGACATTTTTCTTAATTTCTCAGGTAAAGCATTCTTGCTATTAACTCTTGACAATATTTTCTTTCATCTTATTTTTGTTGATTGTTTACATCGGATAGAAGTAATAGATGCAATAGCCTTTAATAGTATTTGTTAGATAAGAATGTAATTCTTCATTTGTGACTAGTTTTTGGTTCATCTTCTTTTAACTAATTGTTTACTCCAAATAGCAGTAAGAGATGTAGTATTTAGCTAACCAAAGTTCTCAAATGAAGCTATATTGTATTGTAATATTGCTTCCCTGTGCTTTTTCTATAAATATTTTCATGCTAATTGTTCTGATTCATAATTAGACTTTACAAATTTAAGCACAGTACTAGATTTGCAGCAAGGTTTCCTTATCTTATAATTTAAATGACTAAATTTAAAAGGAAGGTCTATGCTAACAATTTCTTCTATCACACTTTTTGCTTGTAGAACTCTCCTCCTTGCTTTTCAACTTTGAAAATTTAAATGCAATCTCAATCATTATCTCCTGTCTTCTTAATTCCTGTTCTTTTATTGTCTTCTTAATTCCTGTTCTTTTATTGTTTTTATATGTTTTTTGTGTCAAAGTGGCTCAATTGCCTTTCTTGAAGTGAAATGATTAAAACAACAAAACAAAACTGTCTCACTTTTTTGACTAGTTTTTCTTTTATCTTATTTTTACTTTTTGAATATGAAGTAGATACTTGAAACCATAGAAACGTGGTTCTACAGAAGGATCCTGAGATTACCATGGACTTAAAATGTGAGCAGCAATAAAGTTTTAGAGAAAATAGAAACAAAAAGTACACTTATACTTAAGATCACGAAGAGACAGTTGAAATTTCTAGGGCACAATAATGAGGAAAGAGGGCTTGGAAAATTTGGTACTTAAGGGACAGATGGAAGGCAAGAGGGACAGAGGAAAACAGTGCAGAACCTACCTAGCGAGCTTGAGTAAATGGATAGTGGAACAAGATTTAGAAGAGATAACAACAAAGGCAAATTTATTACGAGCTACAAAGGACAAGAAATTGTGGAGAGCCATGATCCCCCATGTCCTGAGGAGACACGGCACATAGAAGAATTTTTATTGCATAATCAAAATCATAATAGAAATTAATTTTTCAAATTATTAATTTTTGATGAGTTTTTCTTTCACTTTATTTTTGTTGCATTTATCAAAATGACTACTTCACTTTACATTTTACAACCCTTAAATCAAAAGCAATATGGACTAAAAGTAAAGAAGTAGCCTCCACTGAGACTTGAACTTGCATGCTTATCCTGGCAAGTCTGTCTTACATATACAATGCCTTACTGATTAGGCTGCTAAATTTCATCAGTAGATGTGATTCATATTTAGACATATATTCCTTTGAATCTGAATTTCTCAACCGCATATGGTTTGTTTACATAAGCATCTTCAGGTGTCCAAATATTTTAGATATAGAATTGTATGTATTAAATATATTTATATAAGTTTTTCTTTCACATAGGTGTTGCCTTTTATCAAAACACTCATGTTACTTTACATTCTATGATAATAGATAAAGATGAAAAATAAGAAAATAATATATTTTACATTCTATGATAATAAAGATGAAAAATAAGAAAAAATATTACATTTTATATTCTATGATAATAAATGAACATGAAAAATAAGAAATGGTAAAAAAATTAATAAATACCTGACTGTAGATGAGATGTTACTGTAAATCATGTCTTATTATGTTTTACTAAATAACATCTTTGCCAAAATAGTTTAGATATTAAGCCTTTCATTTAATTCTGACTCGGGTGGTTATTTAATAAGTTCATGGCTGATGAAAGGAATAGAACTCCCAAAAGATTTATCAACATTCAATTAAATATATAATATGATTTTAGTTTGATGACAATAAAAACAAGGAAGTAATGTCCTAAAGTCCAAGAAAAACATCAATCTCCAGTGAAACGTTCCTATAATCACTATAAAAATAAAAAATTGTTTTTACTATTATAAAAAACTTCAGTTAAGTATATTTATATCAGTTCCCCCCCCCCGAGGGATTAAAATCTTCCAACCCAGAAGAATGCACACCATAGTCAGTTTAAAACATGTCAAATCTAACAACAGTTTCTCTTGCCAATGGAGACAGGTTTTTAAAAATAAATAATTATGGACATTTTTAATAATTACTTTGAAAGGTAACATTTCTCTTCTGTGGCCAGTGGCAAATAACAGACTGGTTGTTGATTACACTGGGTTTTAACATATGATACCAATTTACAGAACTGTACATAGATAACGGTCAATCTATCAGTTTGCAATAATATCATCACAGAATATTATACCAGAAGCAGTGATCAAAAGAAAGAAAGAAAGAAAAAATGCATAATAAAAAAAGAACAAAAAAAATTTTTTTGAATATGAATAATGAGACAGACAACGTGTTTTTTTTCAGTCTCACCGTCATCAAAAAACTGCAGAATATTTCCAATGAATAAGAATTAATGTTTATTTATAACAGCTGTATCTATATTGAGAGGTCATGGGTCAAATTTCAGAAGAAATTATGGCCAAGTTATTTAACTATAAAATCAAAGAGAAATAAAAACTGGAATAAAAAGCACAATTGTTTTTCTTTTATATATTCAGTTTCATGACTCTGAAATAAGCGAGTTTCATTCATCATTATATATATATATATATATATATATATATATATATATATATATATATATATATATATAATCGCCTGATGAAGTACAATCATGGTATTGAAACATGAAAGCTTTTGTGCAGCGATTTCAAAATGTTATTATTATAATCTCTTATAATAGAAATATAATAATAATTTATTGCTGTACTTTGTATTGAACACTTTTTAAAAGTAAATGCTATGAAATGTGGATTTTTACTCCATCTGTTCTTTCTCTCATTTGTGTGTATGTGTGTATATATATATATATATATATATATATATATATATATATATATATATATATATATATATATATATATATTATCACTTTAAATATTATTTTTAGTACATGCTCTTTTTATTTATTAAACAGTATATTTTCCAAGTCAGGTAAAGTATGTCTGATATAACGACAGTTCCCTCTGCTCAGGGAGACGCAGGTTCGAATCCTGCCAGAGAGCACATATTTTTCTTTAATAATATTTCTTAAATATTCAGGCTGGTAGACAAAAATAAATATATTGTTTAATAAATAAATGGAGTATCTACTCAAATATGAGTATCCACTAAAAAGAATGATTAAAGTGATAACATTTTTTGGATTAATAAATAAAAAATCCATTACTTCTTATAATAAAAAGACTTAAACACTAATATTCCATGGTCATAATTGATTCGATTGGAATCGTAAATACGATCCAATTGATCAGACCTACAAATTATTTACGATTCCAATGGAATAAATTATGACCATGGAATATTAGTGTTTAATCTGGCTAACAGAAAGCCATTGCGTTTGATAATATATATACTTTACACCCACAATTTTCTTAAAATTAAATTAGCATTAAAAAAATAAAAACAAACAATAATTCAAATAAAAATAACATAAAAAATACTATTAAACAATTCTACAAGAACATGGCGTCCACAAACAAGACAAAAAAATTCCAAGAAATCTAATACATAGATACATATGAACTAATGTCAAAACTAAACTAATTAAACTTGTTTTATTTACCAATACCAATTGAAAATAAAAAAAAATTTAGAAATACTGAAAAAGTAAATAAAAAAATAATCAACTGGTTTTCATGGGCATATATACATATGCAGGTAAAATGAGAACACAAATGGTGTATAATCCCAAATGTATGTAACATTTAATTTAAAAGACGGATCAACAGAGAGTAAGGCTAAATATTATACATTTTAGGGTGGTGTTGAAATACAATTGTAATTGTGTAGTGATTTTTAACATGTTTTTGTTTTAATATACTAAAATAAATAATTATATATATATATATATATATATATATATATATATATATATGTATATATGAAGGAATTAGACAAACACATTTTCATAAACAGACTAAACATGCAATTCTTGGTAAAAACTGTAGCAACATTTGAATGTATGCAGATTAAAAAAGAAATGAACATTGGAAAGTTTACTAATTTTAATTCTGACAGAAAAAACTTAAAAAGTTGGACAGATAGGACTTGTCAGTATCATTTAACAAAACTTGTTTAAAAGACTTCTTGCTGCCTAAATACACCATATATATGTATGTATGTGTGTGTCATTCGCAGACAGTACTGTTTCGCTGTATCACAGCTCCTCAGTGCGACTAGACAACCGAATGCCTCAAGTCCAGATCGAAACCCAACCCATTTGGTGTCAGGCAGAGCTTCTACCACTGAGCCATCTTCACTCGACAGAACAAATCAGCCAAATCTTGTGTATTGTTTTTACAAACATAAACAAACGCCAAGCAGCAAAAGTGCTCCATTCATTTTACTGAAGAGCTTTGCATTTACGCAGTTGACTGTTGTTTTTAGAATTAGCTTGTTGTTCAACAGTGCTCAATTGAAAATATATTTTCAAGAGCTAAATTATGTCATTCGCAGACAGTACTGTTTCGCTGTATCACAGCTCATCAGTGCAACTAGACAACCGATATATATGGGTAGGGAATGTCTTTTCAGCCTTTTGCAATTAAGTGGGTGATATGTGCAAACTTACCAAAATTGGATGTTATGTTCGGAGTACTTTTGACCATATGTTCTCAATGAAAAACAGTAGAAAGATGATAGATAACTAGTATAGTGTTTATATTAACAGTCTGAAGTTTGAAATTAAAGTGCATTCACATGCTTAACAGACAATCACCTGTTTATTCTATTTAATAAAGCATGTTTAAATCAAGGACTATTACCCACATATACCATGTTCAACACACACCCTGATTTGTGTGTGTATATATATATATATATATAAAGTAGCAAAAATTCAAGTTTTATTAAACAATACCAACAAAGTTTATCTATCCAACCTTTTATTTAGCTTTTCTAACTTCCAAAAAAGTTGTTTTATATCAGAATTAATTTTCTAAAGTTCTTTTATTGTATCAATATTTATTATTATACATAGGAAAAATAAATGACAAAGTAGAAAAGATTTTCATGTAATGCATTTTTGTCCTAAATACTTATATGTGGAGGAAAAATACATTGAAAATACTTTTAAACTCCTCCAATACCCTAATTATTTCATATTCAATGTGAAACAAAAGGTTTGTAAAATATTTCAAAATATAAGAGTGGATCTTTCAGACAAACCTAATGAATCAAAATATATTGTTCTACTCACCAACTCTCTCACAACTACAATTGAAAAGAATTTATCTAAGTTTAACATAAAGACTATTATAACTATTTCTAAAACAAAAAAAGACTTGATGTAAAATAAAGTCTTATATTATACTCATCTAACTTACTGATTATATATATATGTGTGTGTGTGTGTGTGTGTGATGAAAGCTGAGGGAAATTGATATATAATAATAAAAAAAAAAAAAGATTATTTTCATACACAGATTCTGCTATCTCTTTCAAAGTAGTCCCTTACAGAGCTAGCATTCTCACTGAAAACTGGTTGCAATCAGTAGTAATGAACATTTGTACCAAGCTGTTCAAATTTGGGGTAACACCTTACAAACACACATTTATTTATTTATATATATGTGTGTGTGTGTGTGATATATATATATATATATATATATATATATATATATATATATATATATATATATATATATATATATATATAGTTATCAAAGGGAAAAAAACGATTGTTTTTTTTTTTAAACAGTTTTTATTTCATCTACTGGTGTGTGAACTAAAAAAAAATTAAGGAAATATGTTCTGTGGCAGGATTTAACCCCTTTATAAAAAAGATGAATGGAAATATAACGTCACCATCATGAATGATAACTCCAAATCTTTCCAAATGCTCTGCACTGTTTGTATTGGAGCTTCAAACATGAACGCCAAGCACTACAGCATGCCATTTCCAAATTTCTGACTGAGTGAATTGCATCATGGTGCTCTTTTGCTCACAGATGGTGCCCAATAGAGCTGACTATACTGTGCAGTTAACAAAATAAAAACTCATTACACCCTATATATATATATATATATATATATATATATATATAGCATGCAGCACCTTTGAAAAGTGCCTGAAAACCATACCACAGGTTGACCCAAGTCTTGTGAGTAAAATTGGGTAGATGAAAAACTTGGGGGCTGTTGATAGCTGTGCTAGCATGAAGTCACAAGTCATTGTGACCAAGGGTTTGAGTGTGCTGGCCTTGTTCAGATTGTTGATCATGCTAGATAATATGCCCTCTCCCAGAAACTGTAACTAAGGTCTGCTCAGCATAGTTGTGGCCAGCTATTAGGTATATATATGTGTGTGTGTGTGTGTGTGTGTGTGTGTATGCACACACACGTATGTGCACATATATATATGTTACTTCATGGGACTTGGGTGTGAGTGTATGTATGTTCATGGGATTTCTGTGAAGAAGAATGGCTTCTTTAAAGAAAGATAATGTCATAAGGTTCTTTATTTCTGCTGAAGTGAAATTTCACAGATATGTGTTGTATCTACATATCTGGTGGGGATAGAGGGAGGTCTGGATAAGTCAACAAATGAGCAGATTGGTCAGTCTGTTTAAATCCCTTTTTAATAACATCTAGTGTGTGTTGCGTCTGTAGTATAAATTATACTGGAACTGCACTTGCAGAATAATTTATGAAATAATGATTATTATTTCACTGCAATGAATATAAAAAATGTACTTTTTTTTACAGTTTTTATTAATCAATATACAAATACGAAAGATAGATAGTCAAAACAAATTGTTCTGGATCTGAGTTTCTTTTCGAAGTATCATAAGAAGATGAAAATGAAAAACAGAGAAGAATATACATTAGAAAAGGAAAATGAAAAACTGACTTTTTTTAAAAGTTTTCTCAAACATACATTACAATGGTTATTTCTCAACTATTTTGATAGAATAGATTTTATATACTTGTAAATTCATACCATGGATATGTTCTAACTTATACACATACACACACACATATATATATATATATATATATATATATATATATATATATATATATATGTGTGTGTGTGTGTGTGTGTGTGTGTGTGTGTGTGTGTGAGGGAGATAAAAATACAACCTGAGAAAAGATATATATGTATATAAAATGCTTTTACCTTTTATCATCATTATAAATTACTAAAGATCACACCGAAGCATGAAACAGACAATAATTATGCAGCGTTTTATTCCTGTCCATACTATATCTGCAAATGTTCTATATCCAATATTAGACACAATTCCCTAACTTATATCGCAAAATTTGAACAATGTTTGCGTGTGTGTTTGCGCGTGTGAAGTACTATTCAAATGTTCAGAGAGTGACCCAGTATTTCCTGGGTCTTGCTTGGCATTTTACATATCTTATAAAATCATTTCATCAGAAAAATGAAGAACCTTATATTGTCTGTAAATTTTGTCTTTCTTTGAGGAAGCCATATTCTATTCTTCAAATTTTTTAATAATATTTTCTTTTTATATATCTTATTTAAATACACACAAATCTCTATAATCAACTGAAAAACCAAAGTTTATGTAGAATATTTTTAACACACTCATCTTTATTTTAGATGAATTATTGTTTTAAAACCAAAGTAAAAGGCTTTAATTTTCAAAGCATATGTAACGGTCTCATGTACAACAAGGTTCGAGTTTTGTTATATTTCCTGCTTTTATGAAACAGAACTCCAATGAAAATATTTGCCAGTTTTTTTCAAAGTTCAATGTTATATCAATATCCACATTGTAGATTAAATGAATTAAAATTGTAGAAAACAAACGTTTTTTTGCTTCTTAAATTAAATATTTTTGCTTTTTTTCTTCTATGTGAAATAAAGTTTCTTTTTTTTAATATCTCAAGATATAAATTTAACAAAAACCTAATTACATTTTCATTATTCATTTCTTAGCATATTTGCCCTGAGTATTTAAAAATAAACTTTCTTTCTTTTTAGTTGGAAGGAAAGTTTTTGCAGTTTGTAGAAACATTTAATTTATTTAGGAACTGTAACAACTTTCCTTCCAAACAATTACAACCAATAATGACATTGGATTTAAATTAGAATATCAACTCAATAAAAACATTATTGAAAAATATAGAATTAAACAAATTACAGAAAGATCTATTTCAATATAATCTACAAATATTTATTTAAAATCAAAGACATATATATATAGGTGTGTATGGAGACAAAAAAGGAGAGAAATACATATATATAACTTGTGTATGCACACACATTATATATATATATTATATATATATATATATATAAATGAGAGAAAGGACAGATGAAGTAAAAATCTGCTGTTTGAAACATTTAATTTAAAAAAAGTAGTCAATACAAAGTAGGGCAATATATTATTATTTTTTATTATAAGAGTTTATAATAAAAACATTTTGAAATCACTACACAAAAGCTTTCATGTTTCAATACTATAACATTTACTTATCATCACCTGAAGAAGTACAATCATAGTATTGAAACTTGAAAGCTTTTGTGTAGCGATTTAAAAATGTTTTTATTATAAACTCTTATAATAAAAATATAATAATAATTGTATATATATATGTGTGTGTGTGTGTGTGTGTGTGTGTATGTATGCATGCATGCATATTTAGGTAGCATATCATCATTCAAACATGTTTCATTGAATAGACATATTGTATGTACTTATTTGTATACTGATCCTTTCCAGTTGTCTAATCATTTTTATTGATGTTAATATGAATTCCATCAAGGAAGGTGCCATAGTTTTTGCTAACATGAGTACTTGATGAATTTCATATTAACATCAATAAAAATGATTAGACAACTGGAAAGGATCAGTATACAAATAAGTACATACAATATGTCTATATTATTCAATATATATATATATATATAGTTACAACTGAGTAGTAAGTTTAATTCTCACTGGGTGCTCTATACATTCAGCTTTGTGACTAATCCAAGCAACATGTAGTAAGTCGCTATATTATGCAGAAACAGGAATTAAATTCTATAGTATAATCTGGATGTTATGCAATGAACAAAAATAACATGTAGCTTCTTTTTTTTTTTTAATCAATTCCCCCAATGCAAGGTGACAATACCACTAAGGTGCAAGGGGCTAGAGAGAGTGAAAGAGAATGAAAGGACATTAGAAGGGACCAGTAACCCAATACTAAGCTGTAAACGAGGGCTAAAGCTCTACTCCTGTTCAAAAAACTGGGGAGGAGTGTCAACCAGACAATAGGAAAACTTATCTTAATTTACTAGAAATATAATTAAGTATTGTCAATGAATCGATATAAGAAAAATTCTAACACTGAATCAATATAAGAAAACCAAAGCAATACAATTTGAAAATTGATTTACCAATATTCAAATACACACTAAACCTGACAAGAATTTGATTTAAGAAATACTATAAGAAATCTAATATTTTTTTTCTGGGATCTGTGGATGGAATTTAAACAGAATTTCACTAAACAGTTTGAACTTCATTAGTTTTTCAAAAGATTTCCTAGTAGGAAAAGCAGTAAATATGACATATTCAGGTTTTATAGTTATTTTTATTATTCTTTACAGACAGCCATAAAAAAGATATTTTATTGGTCATGAGATTTTATTCTAAAACTTAAATGACATTTACTTTCAAGAAACTATTTCCTTATTTCTAATTTTTTTTAAATAAAAATAAATGATTGTATTAATACTAAACAATATCAGAATAGAAGACACCTATTTGCAGATTTAAGAAAATACTCTCAATGAATATTTTACAAAGTTAAAATGGAAGTTGAAAATAATAAAATTTCCACTGAAATAAATTCACTTTGACAAGATCTGCAATTTTAAATAATTTTTTCTTGATTGTTGGAATTTTATGAAATGCCTAAAAGAGTGAAATCTCTGGTTTATCTAGACATTGTGCTGAATTTTTTACCCAATCCATTTCCCAAAATCTGTCCAATTGTTCAAACCTCAAAATATTCTAGAAGAGCTTTCTTGGTTGTGCTTAGAATTGTATAGAAATAATGACTTTAAAAATAATAAAACAGAAATTCCTTGCCATATCTCTTTGATTTCTAATGAGAAAAAATCATGAAGGTGGCTGAACTGTTTCATATTAATCACTGTTATTTTTTCCTGTGTTGAGTTAATATTGCTTTTATTAAAAAAAAAGGTAAGAAAACATATTTTTATGATAGTTTCTCTTTAACTTCCCTACATATCCCCATAAACTGTGCCTCTTGCTCTGTAACCCTCTACCTCAAGTGACTCTTGGATCTTGTTCAGGCAGAAAATCATTGTAAAAACAAAACAAAAAAAAACAATACGTCAGATCATTAAAATGTATGTAAGCATGAATCAATCTGCCCATACTCTGATACAACAACTGGATTTTAATCTGAATTATAATATTCATTCTATGTAATTAATATTCTCTACTGAATTAAGTGCATTGACAAGGGGAAAACTTTTGATCATTAGGCTGCGGATTTAAGATATGATATACAAATCATGATATCAGACTAAGTTGTGAATAATGGAAATGACAAAATGAGTAAAAAGAAAACTCCTACATTATGCATTTCATTCCTTGAAGGGTCTTCTTCAGATTTATAATGGTTTCATTGACAGAATCTTATATATGTTGTCGAAGATAAAATATAACAAATGCCAGTTACAATTTTACATCCAGAAATGATGAAGATACAAGTACACCTATATATATATATAATTAAGAGATAAAAATTTTTTTCAAAAGACTTTTCTATCAAACTATATATATATATATATATATATATATATATATATATATATATATATATATATATATATATATATATATACACACACAAATAAGTTTTAAGAAATTCAACCACAATTTTGATTCCAATATATAACATCTTATTCAAAAATTGGAAAAATACAATACAAAGTTAAACAGACCTTGTTAGTTGAATATAATAAAACTTATTTGTATGAATAGTTGCTACGTATATATAGTAACTTCCATAGTTTACCTTTAATTACAGTTAGCTGTAAGAATATTTCAGAGTGTTCTTAAATTTAAAAATTTTAAAAAATTAATACTTTTACTTCTGTTTATAAATACATGCTTCAAAATAAATTCCTTTACCATGACAAAGTCCCTCAATAGATGACTTGTATTAGTAAAGAAAAATGTTCCTTTTGTGTTTATTCATA
>OZ038490.1:58961639-58964139 GCA_964036315.1 Acanthosepion esculentum
CTAACAGATAAAATATATAATTTAACAATGGTTTAAATTGGAATTTTAGTAACAGACTTCTGATAATTTATAATGTGAAATGAACAGCAATTTTTTCTTATCTATGTTTTTCCTTAGAACATATTTTAGAATCTATGTTTGACATCTAATCTAAATATATCATAATATATATGAAAATGTTCTGAGATTTCAAAACATTCATCACCATCCAGTTTGACTTTATATTTTCATTAATCTGTATATTTTATTTAGTTCTGTGTGTATGTGTGTGTGTATATATATGTGTGTGTATGTGTGTGTGTATATATATGTGTGTATGTGTGTGATGATACAAGTCAGGGAAAATTCATTTATATCAATAGTACATAAGAATAAATTGTAAACTTTTCATGGTAATTTGTTATATTGAATATGATAATAAAAATGAAAAAAAGGAATAAAACAACTTTTCTTTTCTGGTTATGAATAAATTAAAATTTAATCAAGGAATTAATGAATAAATAAATACAAATTGGTCAAATTTAGGAAGATTTTGGATCCGGAATTCATTTTTTCCAAAAGTTAAGTAAACAAAAAGCAAAACAAAACAAGATGAATTATGTAGGTCAAATTTTTATTTTTTACTTTTTCTGCAAATAGTGTAAATTAAAAAAAGGAAAGATTAAAAGAAATCTTTAATATATATATATATATATATATATATATATATATATATATATATATATATATTGTTCTTGAAAAGTAAAATCAAAACTGTAAGAGAACTGAAGCATTTTTTTCTCTATTGTTACACACTTATATACATTGTCTTGAAGCTGAAATTTTCTTTTCTTTTCTTTTTAAATTACAAATTTTAAAACCTTAGCTATAATGGAAGAAGCAAATATTCTGGAGAGTTCAACTCAGAAAAAATGACAGCAGGAGAGAAAGCAAAAAAATAAAAGATGATAAAGTTATGTATATCTGTAAAGGCAATATTGAATTTGTTTCCTCATGATCTATCTGCAAGTTTGGAAAATATTTTCTAATGGTTAATATTAGATCCATTTTATCTTTGTGAATCAGAAAACAATTTTTAAACATATTTTCTTTGAAGAGTCCTTACTTAAATGAAAATAAGCAGAACCTTGGGAATAAAAAAAAAAAAAACTGAAATTATTTCTTGGCTTTAATAGAAATATAAATGGTTTTGTCTAAAATGTTAAGATATTCCTTTCAAGAGAAAAACAGTTTATTTTTTTTAAATGAAAATAATGTTTTGAAATATTTTCTGGAACCAAGTTTTTGAGACATATTTTACCTTTTGAAAGAAAACAGTTTCAGAATTAATTTTACAAATTCAAGAGAACAGTAAAATACTTGAAACTATTGGAAGCATATAAATTTCAAAATACTTATTTCCATATTAAATAATTAATTTTTTGTTCATTCTTTTTAAGCTATCTTGCATAAAAACAGATAAACAGGTTAGAAAAAATTTTTTAAAAATACAAAGGTGAAAATGTCAAAATGTGAAATGTCAAAATTTCTTAAGAATTTTTGCAAAAACATAAAAAAACAGATATAGACATAAATAATTGGTAGATATAACATATTTATATATTTATCTATGTCTGTACATATATATACGCATATGCACATATATAATTATAGATACATACATACACATGCATAATAATCATATATTACCTACACACAGATGCATAATAATCATATATTACCTACACACAGATGCATATATATATATATATATATATATAAAACCAGATATGCATCTTATTTGAAAATTGTAAAGATACAAAATAAAAGTTAAGCAGTCTTTTGAATTTAAGAAAACTTGTTTAAATGAATACTTTCTGCTTGAATATATATATATATATATATATATATATATAAATATTTTTTTTTTTTTTTTTTTTTTCACTGGTAGCAAATACACCTGAGTTTCATTCAAAATGTAGTCTTCAGGTGATTTTGATTTAATACTGGACTATAGTAATAGTGAAGCAGTCCATACTATTTATAGGGTTTGTTTAAAAATAAAAAAATTGAAAATAAATATAAATCAATAGAAAAAATATATAAATAATATATACACACACGAAAAATATACACAGAAATACATATCCATACAACTTATATACCTTCAACTACAAAATTAGGAAGATATTTCAAGAACAAATATACACATCTAAATAATTATAAAAATATTTATTAACACCAGCACTCAACAATGTGTGATATATATATATATATATATATATATATATATATATATATATATATATGATTAAAACAAAAGATGGTCCATATGTTCTTATAATATATAGATTTAATAGCCTGGTTAATAAAATTTGAGGAATAAAAAGACAATAAAATGTTAATATTGGCAATAAGATTAATTTTTTTTTTTTTATATATTAGTTTTTGGACTAAATTAAAGCATGAAGAAAAATATTTTAAAGTAAGAATTTTCAGACATTTTGAGTCCCACTTCTTT
>OZ038490.1:58969139-58971639 GCA_964036315.1 Acanthosepion esculentum
ACATAGGCATAAATAGATGATAAACTTGTATTTGGGCAGCAATCCCTTTTAGAAACAAGTTTCTTTAAAAACAACTGTGGTACTGTGGTTAAATTTTTATTTAATTTTTCTTGTGTTCATATAATTTTTTTCTTTTTCTGGACGTAAAAATTGTCTGAATGTTCTGTATGTCCGAGCACTTTCACCTATTCTTCTAGCCATTATCAAAGATGATTTTTCTTTTTATTAACTGACTGTATGATTTTTTTTTTTTTTTTTACATATGTATCTAGAGTTATAAGAATGATTTTTATTTTCCAAACATGGTCAGCACATTGTGATTGTATTCATTGGTAATGTTATTGAGTGATGGGCATTTTCTTTTTTATTAATAATGCTTTCATTATTTTTTACATATGGATTAGGCTATTATAGTTGTATTTTTTACAATTATGTTGTGGATGGAGTTTGGTTTGCTTCTGTGTGTGTTTAAATGAGTCTTAATTGACCTATGGTCAGAGAGATTTAGCATGAGCCTTCTTAATTTAATAGGCATGTATGTGTGTGTGTGTGTGTGTGTGTGTGTATATATATATATATATATATATATATATATATATATATATATATATATATATTTACATGTGTGTCTTACAGGGCAGTAAATACACAAACAACAAAACACAAATGTGTACACATTTGCTGGCATTTAAGAAAATGTATGTGTGTGTTTTCTGGCATTTAAGAAATATAATTAAATAAGAAAAAGAAAATTTGTAAATAATGCTCTGCATCTAACATGATTAAGGGATTGCTTATCAAAGTTAGGAATCACCACAACTACATTTAATCTATGTGATGAAAATAAAAACTCTGGAAATGAGATTATGTTGAAAAATAAATATTTGTTGTGTAAAATAAATGCTTTTTTCCCCATCATTAGGCTACAGAATTATACATATATAGTATTTATATACACCTCTTACATATATTAGTGCTATATTTGAAATACTTGTAAAAGAGTGATTTAATACATATAAAGAAAACATTTTTTATTTATCCATTAACATTTTAATGGGTAAATAAATAAAAAATGTTATTTTTATGTGTGTGTGTGTGTGTGTGTGTGTATATATATATACATATATATATATATATATACAGACATATATGTATATATATATATATATATACAGACATATATGTATATATACATATATATATACAGACATATATGTATATATACATATATATATATATATATATATATATATATATATATATATATATATATATATATATACAGACATATATGTATATATATATATATATACAGACATATATGTATATATACATATATATATATATATATATATATATATATATATATATATATACAGACATATATGTATATATATATATATATATATACAGACATATATATATATATATATATATATATATATATATCTCACACACACAAATATATATATACAGGCATGCACATGCAGAGCAAAAACAAAACCTTGCAAATACAATATTTTCCTGAAAGATATTTTAAATAATAGGAACTATTCAAGCATTATTTTTTCTTATATGTTTATAATATGAACAGATAGATATTGATAGTTAGATATGAAGAGACCGAGATAGATAGACAGACATGAAGAGACCGAGATAGATAGACAGACATGAAGAGACCGAGATAGATAGACAGACATGAAGAGACCGAGATAGATAGACAGACATGAAGAGACCGAGATAGATAGACAGACATGAAGAGACCGAGATAGATAGACAGACATGAAGAGACCGAGATAGATAGACAGACATGAAGAGACCGAGATAGATAGACAGACATGAAGAGACCGAGATAGATAGACAGACATGAACAGACCGAGATAGATAGACAGATATGAACAGACCGAGATAGATAGACAGATATGAACAGACCGAGATAGATAGACAGATATGAACAGACCGAGATAGATAGACAGATATGAACAGACCGAGATAGATAGACAGAAATGAACAGATTGAGATAGACAGAAATGAACAGATTGAGATAGACAGACAGACATGAACAGATCGAGATAGACAGACAGACAGATATGAACAGATCGAGATAGACAGACTGACAGATATGAACAGATCAAGATAGACAGACTGACAGATATGAACAGATCGAGATAGACAGACTGACAGATATGAACAGATCGAGATAGACAGACAGACAGACTTGAACAGATCGAGATAGATAGACATATATGAACAGATCGAGATAGATAGACATATATGAACAGATTGAGATAGATATGAACAGATTGGGACAGATAGATATGAAGAGGCTAAGATAGATTGATAAATGAGAGAGACATTTAGCCCCTTGAATATTTTACAAGTACATGAGAAAATGACAGGGTACTCTTCTAACAAAGTTAAAAGTGTAGGAAAATAGGTAAAAATATAAACAAAAGAAAATAATTTTCAAGCAACAACAACATCCACAAAGCAGAACACT
>OZ038490.1:58979139-58986639 GCA_964036315.1 Acanthosepion esculentum
TATATATATATATATATATATATATATATATATATATATATATATTACCTCATTTTTAATGTGTGTGTGTGTGTATATATATATATATATATATATATTACCTCATTTTTAATGTGTGTGTGTGTATATATATATATATATATATTACAATTTTTATATTCATACATATTTGTGCATATACATACACATATCACAGAGGAGTATGTGTAAAGCATGATGGCTGTAATAGAGACAACTGTCTGTGTACATACACACACACACATATTTTATAATCATACAAGAGAAATGCCAGTATGTAAATCTTTCTTTGAAAGCCAGCATACACTTTCAAGAGGAGAAGAAATCAAGTGTGGAACGAGATGTTAGTTGACATTTCCAGGTTAAAAAAAAAGAAAGAAGAAAACAAATTATTCTCGGAGAGGAAGAAAAACATATGACCCTCGATAATTGAGTATGCCAAAATTTCTCTTTATTTAAAGGTATGTACAAGTGGGCACAGCATATATTCATTATAACAGATTTATATCTCATACATATATTTATTGTTTGCTGAATGAAAAAAAATGTTCTAAAACTGGCAATTGAGTAATAGAGTCTAGTAGAGGTAAAATACATTCATCTATCTTTCCCTATATGTCACAGTCATACCAGACCTACAGCAAGCTTTTTGAAATATATGGAGTTATATAATTGTTTAAATTACCCTGTATCTACTTCTTTATCAATCTGCTTATAAATCAATTCCTATCAACTTCTATACAGAAAGAGAATTCAAACAAAATACAAAATTAATACGGACTTGTCTATCAGGATGATTATCTTATACATTAGAGAAACACACAAAGAGAAATGCTATTTCAATAAGCTGATATGACATAAAAAAAGAATTCTGAAAATAATGTATAATCCATAAAAATTATTTCCAACTGATGATAACCTTAAAAAATACCTTAAGTTTAGAACATGTATACATATATTAGCACTAACTACAGAAAACAAGACGAATATTTTAAAAAATCAATTGAATGCTGGGTAAAATAGTAAATAAAGCCCCACATTTTACAGAAAGTATATTAAAAAAGTAGGTACATTAACAAGCCTATAGCTTCATGATGAAAAAAATCATTTTACACAACAGATTTAGTGATTCACTCTCATGGATACATATATACAAACACATACACACAAACACACATATATAAGGCAAGATAGGTCTAATGGAGACAAATTATATATATATATATATATATATATATAATGAAATGGACTAAGTCTAACAATTATTTTAATATATTTCCTGTTTATACATTGTTTTTATAGATACAAATATTTAAGCAAATGCTCTGTTTATAATAAACAGTATTAATTACATTTACTGGCCTGAATGTGCAAGAAATTTCATAGAAAATATGTGTTCTTCGACTGGAATTGAACCAGTCGCCTGACTTAAATATTTGTATCTATAAAAATATTGTATAAACAAAAAATATATTAAAATATATATATATATATATATAGGTTGCGATGGATAAATTATTGTTTAAATTGTGCAAAAATTAAAATAACACTGACATCTCATTTTAACAGATATATTTAACAAAATTACACCAAAATATCTTGAAATACTAAAGAGTAAATTTATTCAATAAAATTGGCTTCAATGATGGCCTACAGACAACTTCGGAACCTCCTACAACTCTTCTGCACAGTCTCCTTCTTTACGCTGGTGAATGTTGCCATAATCCTTGTCTTCAGTTTATCTTTGGCATTACAAGGAGTTTTGTTGATCTCTTGCTCAACTGCGCCCCACACATAATAACCACGGGTGTTGAAATGTGGGGAGTTAGGTGAACATATGTATGGGGTGATGTGATCATAAAAATAGTAGAGAGCCATGACTGGGATTTCCTGCTTATGTGCACTACCCCCTCAAGGCCTCAATGTTGAGCCTGAGGCCGTATGAGAAGATGAATGGAGGTATAACGTTGCCATCACTAGTGATCACTCCAAACACCTTCATAATCACCATTAGACTCATCCAACTCTTTCTGAATCCTCTGCACTGTCCTCAGATCGACACCCAAACACTGTGAAATGTTTGTATTGGAGCTTCTGGCATGAATACCAAGAAGTACAGCATACCATTTCTAGATTTCTGGCAGAGTGAATTGCATCATGGTGCTCTTTTTCTCACAGACAGTGCCCAACTGACCCTACTATACTGTGCAGTTAACAAAATCAAAAACAAACATCATGCATGCACAAAATTAAAAGTATAAAACGGCGACAATTTATCCATCGCACGCTGGATATAATATAAGGTAAAATAGATATACTAGAGACAAATTAAATATATATAATCAAGATATATATATATATATAAAATGTAATATATCTTAACCTAGATATGATACCTGTTAATAAATTTTTACTGAAGAGGCAAGTTATTTCTGTGAAATTGGGTGACAGAAGGTAAGTCTCTGAATTTTATATATATATATATATATATATAGGTAGATCAACAAGTTCAAAGATTAATGATGAATATGTATATACATATGTATCTATAAAGCAAGATACATATGTCAGAGACAAATGTGTGTGTGTATGTGTGTGTATATATATATATATATATATATATATATATATATATATATAAAACTACATCAAATATTCATTATACCAATGATGAAAAAATATTAGTTTTAGCATGGTCTTGTTCCTTCATTTAGTGATTATTATTATGTAGACTGAAGAGTTTCAGATCAAAATTCAACTAATAATTTTTTGTTAGGTTAATCATCCTCATAGGTATCTTTGATCATTTTGGAAATATTGCACAAAAAAGAAAAATCTCAGTAAAAACTTTCAGCTGAATAACCATAAGATTCACTGAGTGAATATTTAACGGATTCACAAAATATTAATCAATGCTATTACCTAGGACAAGGCTTCAACACACTTTACTTAATGCAGCTGCTTGTCACCTTCAAACTCATCATAATTTTTAAAAAATTAAATGAATTATCAATTGTCATCTTCTGCCTCTTTGAATCCTGTTCTTTTTTTGTTATCTCTTCTCTTCAATAACATTTTCCCCATTTCTTTCACTCTCAGTAACCCCTTGTATCTTAGTGGCTTTATAACCTTGCTTGGGGGTGAAAGGAATAAAAAAAATAGAAACATGTACACTGCATATAACAAAACTATAAATATACATGCATTTGGCTAAGTAAATCTTCTACATGTTGATGCATATGGTTTCTATATGTTTTAAGATGTGTTTACAGTTTATCCATATACAAATATGTTGTGCAAATAGTAAAATTAAGGGACATGTACATATTTACAATGCTGATGTGGTGTTAAAATGTGAAAATGCATTTTTTTAAAATATTCCCAAAAAGTCATTGTATTAGAATATTGTCAATATCATTTTTATAAAAGATCACATTTCTCATATCAAATATAGAAAAAAAAGTACCTTTACACCTGGATGATAGGAAGGTTCAGTTTTAGCAGTTTAAATTTTTTTCTTCTGCAGTTTGTTCAATAAATTTTGCCAGGTAAATACAAATTGATGTTTTGTCCAAAGTAAAAACAAAAAAAAAAAAATAAACGTCTAATCTGAGTGTTTGTGATGATACCTTTGTTTTTATTTATTCTAAAACGAGAAAATGCATTTTTGTGAATTCATTGTTTTGTCTTGTGCAGGATAAAAATTATATTAAAATCCAATATAAATATTTGAATTAAAAGACAACAAAATTCATCACTTATAAAAGAGGACTGTGTGATAACATTCACATTAATTCTCATATTAATCTTTTTTTCTAAACTAATACAACACTAAAATATTTTTCTAAATGAAAATAAAATGATGATGAGCCATATCTCCAAGCAAGAATATTAAAGTAGGTAAATCAACAGTGTATATACAAATTGCTAAAAAAAAAATAATAAATCGAAAGGTTCTTTACAAATGTGTACACATTTCATACACTAAATATACCAAGCTATTATAGGATAGTATTTTTTCAAGCATTTGGTACTTTACGTATATTTTCACAGCTTAGCTTTGCATGACATAAGGCTAAATATTAGTTTAGGAAGAATGTTTTAAAATGTTAGCTTTCAACAGTGGGAAAATTTTTCTTTCTTGAAACTCAGCATTTCAAACCCTGGTTTTTACTTAGGCTTGAACACTGACCTCTATTATTAAGGGAAATACCTAACTTCTCTCAATGAAATTGGCCCCGAAAATAATCTTACATGTTCTTAAATTTAAACGTCTAATGAGGTTTGTACATAACCAAAATTGTGGGGTACCCAGTTAAAATTGAGCTAAAAAACAAATTGGTTTGCAAGAGTATTTTTATTAAATAGCACTATATAAAATATGGCCTTTTTACTGCATATTTTTAATATAGATTTTATCATGAAATGCAGAATGAGTAAATATTTGTGGTTGAGTAGTTTTCTTCATCAACTGTCGTGCTAGATTCTAGCGAAATGCAGAAGCATCTTTGATGACGTGTATATTTAAAACTGGGAAAATACACTGAGCTTAATACTGAAAATGGCATTCTTAATCAAAATAAAATAACTAATCTATTATTAAGTAATAAATATAATTTTTTAAATATAAGATGTATCCTTATAAGTTGTATAAGACCCAACCTTATTTTGAAGACAAAATTTTTGAAAAAAAAAACCTAGTCATATTTAATGAATTTTTAAATAGTATATATTGTTCTAAACATAAAAGAGATTAATCTACTATTGTTATATAAAACACATTCAAATGAACTAAACTACACATAACAATTATATTTACTTGTGACTTGAGCCTTTCATAAATATACAAATATAGCAATCCTTTGCATTGAATATGACAGACAAGGAATTTTTTATTCATCTTTTATAGTCTTTTATAATTTTTCTTTTATGAGGACTAAGAGTGCTCAGAATCATGAATTGTTTTAATATATATATATGTGTGTGTGTGTGTGTGTGTGTGTATACTGCTCAACAGCAAATATTGCATTTTAAAAACTTTTAGTAATTCATATTTTGTCTGTAGGAATTTTATACTATTATTTAAACTGGTAATTGTTTGTCTCTGAATATCTATTTACTTTGGTGCCCTATTAAGCTTTACGACTTATGTCCTATTATTGTGGTTATCTTTGTAGACACATTTCAAACAGTAAATGTAGCAATTATTATGGGAAGGAAGTAGTGGTAATTTTTATAAGATTATTACCCTTACTTCTGATATGATTGCATTGTTTAAAAAATAATTAAATTAATTCTTTGGAGTTATGGAAAATAAATGCAAAAAGAAGCAGATATGACTATTACACTACCCATACATCCAAGCTTACAAAACCTAGTATTCCCAAGTGCTTACTCATCTAGCTACTAACCAAGCTTGATGTTGCATAACTTCAGTCATTGCACAACTAGTATTTCAGTGTGATATGGGTGTAGTTGATTCCTATGTCCGTATTGTTTATATATATGTGTGCATGTTTGTGTGTGTGTGTGTGTGTGTGTGTGTGTTTCATTAAATAATTTAGATATATTATTCCTATTTATTTTTATACTAATAAAATTGATGAAAGAAACTGATTAGAAGTGAATTAGAAAGGAACAGTATAAAAATAAATAGGCATAATATGTGTATATTATTATATGAAACATTATAATGAAGATATGCTGCCTATATATATATATATATATATATATATATATATTATAAATTAATTGATTTAAAATATGGGTTTTTCGCTACACAGTGATAACCATGTTTCAGAAATGGAAGCTAAAGCTTTCGAATTTAATTTTGTTATTAAACCAAAGACATTAGTTCCATTTCCTCATCAAGCAATTTTTGGAGTAAAGAGAAAGACAGATAATTGTTTAAAATTTACTGTATTTATGTATTCAATATCATGAATTAAGCATTTGTAGCTACAAAGTAATATCAAAATGTTCCAAGATTATGTACTGTCATTGTGTCCTTCAATGTGAATATGTATACAGCTACCACTCATTGGTACCCAGCTTACTAAGTCAGTCTATCAGTAGAAATCATGCTATCTACTCCTGTTCAAATTTTTATAATGTTGAAACAATTCTGTGATCTTTACAAAAACAGGTAAATTCAAGATGACTGCAAATTTTGTGTGAAGCTCAGCAAATCTGCTACCAAGACACTCAAAATGATTTCTTAGGCTTTTCTTTAGGTCAAACACCACCTTTTTTTTCAATGGTGCTTCTAGACTAGTCAAGTGTTGGTTTCAGATAATGACGGTTTACAGTAACCAGTCATGAGAAAGTGTTGAAAAAATTTATTAATTTATTCATATGGAGAGCTACTGAAGAATCATTATTATTCAATGCAATAATGGTAATTTTTTTAAAGACTAAAAACAATATTAAGACTTTAACAATATTATCACATATAAATAACTCTAAACATAATTTTTTTTTCTATCTTGTCATCAGTGTAGAATAATATACACTCTTTCATGTATAAACTCATCTTGTTTTCATAATCAAGCCATCACTTCATTTACACATTTTTTAAAAACTATTTTACGATATAGATACAAAGTTGGGCCAATAATAATTAGCTGAAGCTAATATTTTCTTTATATAATATTCAAGTGATACTGAATTTTGAGCTGATATTTTCACTATATAATGTTCAATTGATATAAGAGGTTTTGAAATCTGTTCAAAGGAATACACATCAGAACTTTATTTATAAGTGCTTCTTAGTTGGTCTATAAACTGTTCAGTACCCACATGTATTCACCAGTAAATTAGAGATTTATTGCTTGTTTCCTGTTTAGGATTGCATTTCCGGTTCCTTCTAAAGACTTTTCATTCTCTTTCACTCCCACTAGCCCCTTGCAACTTAGTGCCATTCTTACCTTGCTTGAGGGGAATTGATTAAAGAATAAAAAAAGAAAAAAAAGTACATCGACAAGGAAGTCTTACAAAATAATTTTTTTTAGTATAGATATTAATACAGGGTGCGATGGATAAATTGTCATCTAAATTATGCAAAAATGAAAATAACACTGACATGTTATTTTAACAGATATATTTACCAAAATTACACAGAAAATATCTTGAAATACTAAAGAGTAAATTTATTCAATAAAATCACACTCAACTGTGCCTCACCCATTATAATCAACAGGGTTGCAGTCTGGGGAGTTAGGTAGTCAGATGTAAGGGGTGATGTGGTCGCAGAAATTGTTTGACAGCCATGACTGGGTTCTCCTGCTTGTGTGGCATGGTGCAGAGCCTCAGACATAGGGTCTTCCAGTATCCACCTTCTTAACCCAGGGGAGCACTACCTCCTCAAGGCACTTGATGTAGACCTCCACATTGAGTCTGAGGCCTTGTGGGAAGATGAATGGAGGCATAACGTTGCCATCACTTGTGATGACTTCAAACACTTTCGTAATCAACATTAGACTC
>OZ038490.1:58991639-58999139 GCA_964036315.1 Acanthosepion esculentum
TATAAATAAAAAGTATATATATATATATATATATATATATATATATATATATATATATATATATATATATATATATATATATATATGAAACTTATATATTATATATAGATATATTCATTCCATATGAAAGATTGATAAAACACAATCTCCTCAAACCCTATTCAAGGCTCAGCTCTTAATAAATACCCATAAAGTATTTTGTGTGTGTGTGCATGATGCTGGACACACACACGCATACCAATTCATACACTTGTGTTGGATTTAATCCATATTTTAAACTCACAGATAAAATTGTCACATTGCCTCACAACAAAATTTTTAATACACTTATGAATTTCATTACAACTATATTCGATATATCAATGACAATTTCATATTTCTTTGGAAATGATCATCATACAAGAATTAGACATAAAGAAAAAATATGTGAAATAGATTTTATTTATATACATATATATATATATAAAATTTGATATATATAAGCTTTAAATATATCTATATAAAGTTTTATATATACGTAAGATATATATATATATATATATATATATATATATATATATATATATAATCTTTATATATATATATAATAATCTTTATATATATATATGTGTATAATAATCTTTATATATATATATGTGTATATAATAATCTTTATATATATATATATGAATGTATATAATAAGCTTTATATATATATATATGTAATAAGCTTTATATATATATATGTATATAATAATCTTTATATATATATATATTAATCTTTATATATATATATATGTGTATAATAATCTTTATATATATATATAAGATATATATATATATATATATAAGATATATATATATATATATATATATAAGATATATATATATATATATATATATAAGATATATATATATATATATATATATAAGATATATATATATATATATATAAGATATATATATATATATATATATAAGATATATATATATATATATATATAAGATATATATATATATATATATATAAGATATATATATATATATATATATATATATATATATATATATATATATATATATATATATATATATGAAGCTTATATGTTATATATAGATATATTCATTCCATATGAAAGATTGATAAAACACAATCTCCTCAAACCCTATTCAAGGCTCAGCTCTTAATAAATACCCATAAGGTATTCTGTGTGTGTGTGCATGATGCTGGACACACACACACATACCAATTCATACACTTGTGAAATTTGGAGGGAATTTAGGCAATGTAACACTGAATATTTTTTATTGAATTCATAATAAATATTAGATTAAAAAATTCTTACAAACTAATTAAACCTGCCAATGACAATTAAATTATAACTTTATTTTCTTTTCTAAAATGCTTTCTTTTGCGTTTCATAGATGCCAACAAATTGACAATTATACAGAGGCAAACATGATGTAGATGGGAATTTATATACCTTTAGTCTGTATAAACATTATCATAATTTAAAGGAAATTGAAGTTTAAAATTTTTTTTATAACACCATACACATAATTTATTAATTGTTATATATATATATAAAACAATAAATTACAACTTGATAAGAATTAATGTGAATGTACAACACAAAAACCTTATTCACATGATCAAGGTGTTGAAAAGTTCTTGACTTGATCTGATCAAATCCACTTTCCAAAATCAGTATTTCAATTAACAAACATCAGAATACTGATTTGGTTGGGTAGATAAGTTTACACCACCCCTTGCACACTTGTGCACACACTCACATGCACACACAGAAGGGTGGATCAATACATCCACAGACCCATACAGTTATTACATTAAATTTGATTTTGAAATTTTCACTATGTTGCTCGTTCTCTGTGATTAATATTTATTACTACTTTAAGTGTGCAGATAAGGATTATGTCAAAAAATAAATATTTGTTGTTTAAAAGAAAGTCTTTTGTCATTTTTACTGCTGACTTATCAATGAATCAATGTATGTGTGTATATATACACATACATGCATATATATAAGGTGTGTTTATACACATACACACAAATATATAAGGTGTGTTTTGGCAGTAAAAATATTTGGTTGAATAATATTGACAAGTTCTGGTGATCCAAATTTTTATTAACTTTTTCAAATTTACAAATTAGTTGTTTCGTATAATCGGAAAATTTACCAAAGTTAATATATATTTATATTTTAATTGATATATTCCCTGCAAGTACTTTCAAATGTGGCTACATTGATTTTCAAGTATTGTATTTTGTGAACGTTTATGTAATGTTTTTTGGTTAATTCTGGCATTTCCAAATTTGCTGGAACCAATTTTACCATTTTAACGGTCAAGCTGAAAATTTGAAAAAGTTAAAAAAAAATTGGATAGACAGAACTTGTCAATATTATTCAACCAAATATTTGAATTTCCATTATTTGGATTGTTGTCTTCATCTTTATTGTCATGTTCACAACATTTTGGCTGTTGTACACTCCAGCTATCTTCAGGTGATTGCAATTTGAATATTTGAAATACATATATTTAGATATGTACATTTTATTTGAAAATTTAGCAAAATACAATCATAAAATTCAACAAGCAGATTAACTTCATTGATTTTCATGAAACCAGTATATATATATATATATATATTTATTATAAATCATAATAATTTAAGAAACCTTAAAGATTCATTTCGGGTATAATTTATTTCAAAATAGATGAAATAAATTATAATTGAAATGGATCTTTAAATTTTTTTCTTGATTTATTATTATTATAATGCTTTGTATTTTACATTGAGATCTCTTTGTATTAATATCTTCCTTAGAATTATATGTCTCTCTCTCTCTCTCTCTATATATATATATATATATATATATATATATACACACACACCAGAGAACATTAAATTCCATGTAAAATAATCTTGAGTGTAGACAGATTCTCTCCATGTAAAAGACTGACACATCACATGAAATACAAATTCATGTTACATACACACGCACAACACATATTCATGTTACACACACACAAACAGTAGTGTGTGATGGATAAATTGTTGTTCAAATTATGCAAAAATTAAAATAGCGCTGACATCTCATTTTAACAGATATATTTACCAAAATTACACAAAAATATCTTGAAATACTAAAGAGTAAATTTATTCAATAAAATCACCATTGGCTTTGACCACAGCCTCCTGACAACTTCGGAATCTCCTGCATCTCCTATGGACAGTCTCCTTGTTTAAGTTGGTAAGTGCTGCCATAATCCTTGCCTTCAGTTCATCTTTGGTGTTACAAGGAGTTTTTTGGTCTCTCGCTGAACTGTGCACCACACATAATAATCAAGGGGGTTGCAAAAATTGTCTAACAGTCCTGAATTGGTTCTCCTGCTTATGTGGCATGGTGCAGAGTCCTGTTACCAGACATAGGGTCTTCCAGCAGCCACCCTCTTGACCCAGGGCTGCACTATCTCCTCAAAGCATTTGATGTAGGCCTCCATATCAAGTTTGGGGCCCTCAGCAACAAATTCAGGAGTTCTTTTCTTATCAGAATGATC
Source organism: Acanthosepion esculentum (assembly GCA_964036315.1). Taxonomy (NCBI): domain Eukaryota; kingdom Metazoa; phylum Mollusca; class Cephalopoda; order Sepiida; family Sepiidae; genus Acanthosepion; species Acanthosepion esculentum. Next base: position 58,995,201 of record OZ038490.1, read on the forward strand.
AGAGTGAGTTTTCAAAGCTGCTATACCTTTGTAATCACCATTAGACTCATCCAACTCTTTCTGAAATTTCAGCATTGTTCTCAGATTGACACCCAAATACACTAAAATGAGCTTCTGGCATGAATGCCAAGCAGTACAGCATGTCATTTTCAAATTTTCAATGGAGTGAATTGTGTCATGGTGCTCTTTTTCTCACAGGCGGTGCCCAACTTACGCTACTATACTGTGCAGTTGACAAAATCAAAAACAAACAACACGCATGTATGATATTAAAAATATAAAATGGTGTCGATTTACCCATCGCACCCTGTGCATATTCATGTTACATGCACACACAATATGCTTTTATGTTACACATACACACACAATATAGATATATGTATATAAATAAATTCTAAATAAAATATATCATTAAAAAGACAATATGAATAAAGACAAAAGGGAAACTTTTCTTTACCAATGTGTTTTCTTTTAATTTTCTTATTTGATTAGATATATTTATTTAATTACATTTTTTTTATATTAATGTAATTATTATTTATTTTTTTATTTTAATTTGATAAATTATTTATGCATTTATTTATTTTTAATAATAGAAGGATTTTATTTAACAGTTTTCTTTTAATTTTCAAAATATGTTATATATGTTGGTTTGGGAAAGGAGTATTTCTTTTAGGAATGGAGATGTAGGCTGAAGGTTAACATTTTTCCATGATTCGATAGCAATACTCCCAAGAAAGTGAGGCATTCTTGAGATCAAAGTTGTGGTTGAAAGTTCTGTGTATGGCTAATGCATTTGATAAATTGTTATATATAAAGATCCTTTTTGTGTTTATAGTTTTTTTTTTTTTTTTTAATATCTGCAGGTTTCCCCAATATATTGTAAGAAATAAGAAAATTAAAAATTAAACAACAAAAATAACAACATTTATTCACTTTTATTAGGAATTAAATTACAACATTTAGCATCCTCCATAGTTTACCTTGACTTTTACAGTGGGCATTAAGAATATATTTTGAGCATTCTTAAATAAAAAAATTTGCAAACCTAACAATGTTTCTACTTCTGTTTATAAATAAATGTTGCAAAATAAAATTCTTACTAAATAATAATAATATATAGAAATGTGTGTGTGTGTGTTTTTAACCCAAAGAAATGACATTATTTTGAATGCAGATTTCCACACCTCTGTTTCTTTATTTTACTCTAATGAAGTAAAGAACTAAACTTTGTACACAGCTATGCGTGACTGTATATACAAACATTTACATAAGTACTTATTTTATGGATGTGTATTTAAAAGTAAGTATTCAACAAGCCAATAATTATAGTGGCACACGTACACATATTCTTGGGAATAGGATATTAGAATATTGTTTGTTTGATTTTAAACAAAGGATGAAGTTTTATGCTGTATAAAATTTCTCATACAAAAATGAAACTTTATAAAGATTACATATCCGTAAAAAGTTAAACATAAATGTTGATATTTTTTTGCAAACAGGTTTAATTAATATCTAATACTTATGAAATTAGGTTTTGATTTTGTTTTCAAAAGAGTAACAAATGAAAAATTTTAAAAAAATCCTATAAGAATTTTTCATCAAACTCTAAGTAATCATTTGTTTTTCCTGAAATAATGCACAAACATCCAGAGGAGAGAGATGAACAGACTGAAACAGGCAGATAGGAAGAGACAGAGATAGTCTCTAAAAAGTTAATCATAAATGTTAATATTCTTTTACAAACAGGTTTAATTATTATTTTATACTTATTATGAATTTAGGTTTTGCATTTGGTTTTTAAAAGAGAAGCAAATGAAAAAAGGAGAAAATTCATATGAACATTTTTTTATCGAACTCTAAGCAGTCATTTGATTTTCATGAAAGCATGCAAACACACAAAACATTTTTATGTTTTATGTTTATTAAAAATCTCTTGAAAGTATTCAAAACTGAGCACACAAATATGCAAGAAAAGGAATATATGTGTGTGTGTGTGTGTGTGCATATAAGTCATGTTTATATATATATATATATATATATATATATATATATATATATATGTATATATATATATATATATATATATAACATTTTTTATGCATATTAAAAACCTCTTAAAAGTATTTAAGATTAAGCACTCTTATGTATGTAAGGAAAGGTATATATATATATATATATATATATATATATATAGAAAGAGAGAGAGAGAGATTAAGATATGTATAGATGAATTTTGCTTTATATATATATATATATATATATATATATATATATATATATATATATATATATATATATATATATAGATGAGTTATGCTTTATATAAATATATACATGTATAGATAGATGAGTTATGCTATATATATATAGATAGATAGATGAGTTATGCTTTATATATATATATATATATATAGAGAGAGAGATAGCTAGATAGATAGATAGATAGATGAGTTATGCTTTTTATATATATATATATAGAGAGAGATAGATAGATAGCTAGATAGATAGATAGATAGATGAGTTATGCTTTATACATATATATATGCTTTTATGGATCATATTGATTTTTACTCATGACTTTTGACATTTTATAATTTTAATTATTTATTATACATTATTTTATTTCCATGTTTGCATTCGGTATAAAATTACATACATATAATATATATACCTATATTATGCTGAGCAAGCTTAATGTTTTGGTAGTAGAAGATAATATATATTCTTTGGATATCTTCATTGAGATTTGCTTGTATTTAATAAGTAGTTTTACATCAAACAAATGAAAAACAAGCTCTTATTTTCTATGCATTTGTCATATCCACACACACACACACACACACACACACACACACACACACACATATATTTGTGTAACACTTTTGTACATCACCAGTAGAGTTAACTACATATAGATGAGCAAATTGACAATTTGTATGTAAAAAAATTATTTGGGTTATTGTAAGAGAAAGATTTTTTTTATCATTTTAAACATAATAAATAATTTCTATTGGTCTCTACTGATAACATAGAAAAAAAATTTCTGTTATTTTAATTGTAAATTACAATTTAAAAATTGAATATACTTATTGCAAATGCGTTTTATTTCAATAATATGTTTATACAAGAAATATTGTTTGAAAGGAACTCTTAAATTGTGATTGACTTTGTAGAGAAATAAACTTTTCAAGTAAGACATGTTTAAATATATGTGTATATTATAATTTCTTATCATTTATAGCAAGGTGACAAGCTAAGGGATTGAGTGTTATCATTACATGATTTTAGTTTAGTTAAATATTTATGAAATATTGAACATAAATAAGAACATTCAGTGCAACATGAATTTTTGCTATTATCTCAGTAGAATGCAGTTGCAAAATTATTTAAATATGCTGAAATTTTTTTTGACATCACACAGAAACATGTATTATATAAATATTTAGAATTTGCACAAATGTACTCTGCACATGCATATACGTTTTGTATGCAACACTTTTCTACATCATAATTTCTCATTATTATTAAAATGAAATGTTGATATATATATATATATATATATATATATATATATATATTAAAAAGAAGAAAGAAACCACAAATGTTTTTGGTTGAAATGTGGATTTTAAAGCATAACATATTTTTAAAGAAAATCCACATTACAACCGAAAAACGTTTGCAGTTTCTCTCTTCTTTTTAATATATACACTTTTCTGTCATTGGAACAACTATAACCTCTTCCCTTATATATATATATATAGATATATTATATATATATATATATATATATGTGTGTGTGTGTGTGTATACATATAGAATTAATTTGTTTTATTATGATAGCTTTCATTTATAGCAAATAAACAAGGTAGGGCATTAATGATTATCTTTACTTAATTTTACCTTTTGCTTAATATCTCTCTATATATCTCAGTC
>OZ038490.1:59009139-59149139 GCA_964036315.1 Acanthosepion esculentum
ATTAAATTATTTACCAGCAGGCTATTGTCCTTATCTTTGCTATTATCACAATGTTTTGGCCGATGTACCTTCCAGCCTTCATCATGTGCTTGTCAATCCAGGTAATGTTCAGGAAATTTCAAGCCAAGCTTTTTATCTAATCGATGGAGGTAGATTGTCCTCATTCCACTAACCATGTCTCAGGATATCTTATCTTGTTCTTACTTAGTACTGATCAGTTATTGCTTATTACGTTTCCACTGAGTTCGCACTACCTGGCCCAGGTATTGAACTCAAAATTAACATTGTTACCAAATTCATGATTAACCAGTTCATTTGTTTCACAGCTTATCAAACCTTTGTGGGTTATTTAAAGCTGATCAAATTCATGAACCAGTAATCCGCTAGGCTGAAGGTTACTCAGATTGACAAGCACCTGATGAAGGACAGATGGCACAATGGCTGAAACGTTATGATAACAACAACAAAGATAAGGACAATAGTCTGCATGTAAATAATAACTCCTCATTCCAGAAATTCAGACAGAAAATACTTTCATTCAACTTGAAGGTGCACAAATATTTTATTGCAGACAAAACATCAAAAGCTGTTCTAGTTTGGAGAGAGGAGGAGGAACGTCTGATAAATTAAAAATCCAAAGGGTCTGTAATCTTATCAGTCCTGGCCTGGCATCTTGACTTAAGTCACTTTCTCACCTGATATAGTTTCACTCAGTCTTTTCTATAAATATTTTCATGGCAGTTTTCAAATGAGCTCTCCTCTTCGATACCTTGATTGTATCAATTTAAGTGTACTAATAGATTGGCTACTAGGTCTCATTGCTTTACTGTTGAAATAACTAGATGTAACCATAAGGTATATTCTAATAGTTTCTTTTCTTGCACTTCTATTTTCTGGAATTCTATTCTGTTATTTTTGTTTCCCTGCTACCTACAATCTTCTAGAAATTTAAATGTAATATTGATTGCTCTCTTCTGTCTTCCTGAACCTGTTCTTTTACTGTCTTTTCTTTTCACTAAAGTCTTCTCATTCTATACCACTCCCAGTAACCCCTTGCATCTTAGTGGCATTATTACCTTGGTTGGGGTAAAATGATAAAAAAAAAATTGGAAAATTCAATTATTCCAAGAGTTTTTTTTTTTTGTTAGCTCTATCCTTATACTTGGTTTGACCGACTGACAGAATAAAGATCATGAATCATTATAGAAATTTCACATAATATTTGAAAATTCTAATTAAATAAATTTTGTAAAAGTTAAAAAAGCCTAGTTCACTGTCACTTACGAGAAAATATATTCAGTCTAAATGCTGGAGTCATAAAAATGGCTTCAAAGAACAGCACACTTCAGCTTATACTATATTCCTGTTACCCAGGGCTTGTTACCAGACAGAAAAGGAAATTAGTCCTCTCAATATAGATGTCCATTTCAATCCTCACTGGGTGCCCCATACTTTCAGTATTGTGCCACATCTAAGCAATGCTTAGAAAATGTGCTCTTTGATGTGGTGTAAGGGTTAGCAAGCTTGTCTTGCTAGATCAATTACGACTGAATAGTGAGTGTCACATCTAAGCTATGCTTAGAAATTCACCATATCATACACCTTATTCATCACAAACATTTTAGCAGTACCCTCTACCTTGAGTGGCTCTCGAGTATTGTATTTGGGTAATTTTAGTATAAAAATCAAGTACTGTCTATACTTGCATATCATGTGACCTTTGAAGACCTAATTTTTAAGCTAATTTAACTATAGTAAATGGATATATAGTTTGGTCAACAGCATAGCCAAGGCCTGCAGTACATATACTAACTTTATATCTTGTGTATGACGCGACCCCCTTAAAATTTGCTTCAAAATTGGGTTTCAAAAGTCACATGATATGCAAGTATATATGATAAATTAATTTCTTTTTCTACATTTGAAACAAAAGACTATTAATCTGGTTAAAAATCATTAGTATCAGAAATTCAAAAAAAAAAAAAAATTTTAATTATAAACTACAAACCAGAAAAGACTGATATTTATTTATTCACTATATCTGTCATAAAACTATTGCACTTTGGCACCTGTGAAAATGAAATTCATTATGCAAATTAGTCTGTAAGATTAGTTGACTAACCTTAACATCAAGGAAGGTACTTTATGATTCTAATAATCATACAGTTACTTTTGTTTTTTGTTAGGGAAAAAAACACTCTCAAATTTATTACTAAAAAGAAAAATGAGTTAAAACAAAAAAACTCAAAACAGTAACCTAACCATTTTAAAACAGTTGCATTGCACCAAAATGTTTAAATAAGACAGTAGAGAAGCAGGCTTTAACAAAATAATTCTACATTCATCCTAAGTACTATGAGGTGGGAGGGGGCTCAAGGGGTACAGCCCCATCACATTTTGCTGGAACTGAAAACTACACAGAAGAGTAAATTTGACTTCTTAGCCTCAATCTGTGATGATGCTATTAAGCTGAGCTGTATCATTTATCTAAAATCATTACTGCCATTCATTTTTAAAATCAATCAGAGACCTTCATTTAAAAAAATTGGGGGTTGGACGAATCATTAGTTTCTAAAATATTTATCTAAGTCTTATATACAGAAAAGTCTCTGGGTCACATTCAAAAAAATAAATACAATCATACAATTTAGCAGTAAGTTTTCAGCTTGGACCATAGTCATAAAAAACAACAAAATCACTAAAAGTGGCAATTTTCTAAGAATTTTGTTGCCACTAACCATAGTGTACATTTAGCCCATCACCCTTTTTTGTGGTGTCAGGATGATAACGGGTTTGAACAAAATAAATGACCATTTTTGCAACAAATTAGTGTGAAAGTTTCAGGGTATTTTTTCTCACCACATTGTTCCCTTCTATTTATATGTAAATCTATATATAATTTAAAGTCCTTCATTTCATTACCTGAGTGAGTTTTTGAATTCTGGGATTACTTTCATTTCTTTTCCCTTTTCTCATTGGGTATTGAAGAAAAGGTGAATAAATGTGATTTTTTTTTTGTTTGTGTTTGTGTCTGTATGTGTGTGTGTAATTGTGTTCTTTGAGCTTGACTTTGTCACTGCACTGCCACAGCCACTCACAATATCAACAATGCTTGGTGGAAGTGTATAGAGTGGAGTGAACTTCAGAACAGACAATAGGTCATTGGTTCCTTAAATTAGTTTTTGCTGACCTGGATCTCCAATATCAGAGCATGATCCATGGTTGCAAATCATCACTTGACAATAGGGAATTGAGGGTATAGAGCAGTAGGAGCTCACCCAGAAACACATGGGCATTGGGAGAAAAGTTGGGAGTAACACATACATGAGTTAGAAGACAGCTGTCAAAACTTGGCAAAATGAAGAAAATGCAGAAATGCCACACACCAAAAGTGTTTACTGGTGGTCAACAATTTGCAGTTTGATACTTGTTGTAATTTGTTTGCTCACTTTTCTTGACCATGTGCTTATTTACTGTTGATGCAGAGACTTTTCTATATGATAATTGAAAACTAGGTTGGGGTGGGACAAACGTGACCCCCGCCAAACTTCAACCTTCTCAAAACAAAAATCTTCACTGCAAAAAGAAACTCCTGTTCTGTGGTGCTGTAATAGAGTAATTCATTACAGCCTCTTGTCACAGTAGGGTTCCATTTTTTAGCCATCAGTAATGAACGGAAAGAAGCCTACCTTATTGAAGACTTCAGACTTCATAAATCATCTACCAAAAACTGATGCAGTTGGATCTTGTTACAATCATAAATCATCTACCAAAAACTGATGCAGTTGGGTCTTGTTACAATCATAAATCATCTACCAAAAACTGATGCAGCTGGGTCTTGTTACAAACTCACTCTATTCACTGGACTTGTCCATTACTAATTACCAGGCCTTAGATACACATATTTGCTAGCTGTTGAACACGAATGTGGAAACCCAGTTCTTTCTTTCTTTATAATGATGAAATAAATTCACTGACAATTCTAATGGCACTTATTTTGGCTAATAAAGTTGTGTTTGAGTCGAGTTATGACATTTTAAAATGTACGATTCCAAACGGCCATTTATTCTGTTTTGTTTGATACTTAACACTAACGCTATAATGGACTGTTCTTAAGAACTCATTCACAATCAACAAAAAGGGGGAAATAAGACTTTAATAAAAAAAAGGAGTGTAAAGCTAAATGATGGTGTGAAGAAAATGGGAAATAAAAAAAAACAAAGAAATGTGTTGATCAGGAAATTTTGTTTATCATAGGTAGAATTTTCTTAAATTTGTTTTCATAGGAAAATGTTAGCGATAAGACAAGGTTAGAGTTGGGGTGGCAGAGAAAGAAGTCGTAGCATGGGTCTGGTTGTTATAATATTGTTTACAAGAATTGAAACTAGATAAGCAATTATTAAATGTAAAAAGCAAGTTGTTGCTTCAGGACACATTATAATGACATAAATCAAGCCTTTTTTAATGGTGACTTCCTTTTTCTTTGTGATTTTTATTGGTTTGACTTTTCATTGGTTTTTCTCTTTTGGATAAAATATACAAAAAATGTACAAAAGAAAAAGGGAGATGTGTTAAGAAGAATATTGGAAAGAACCAAGGAAAAAAAAGATAATGAATTACAGGGGAAATAAGAAAAGAGAAGGTGAGGAAAAAATGATAGTGAAAGAATAAAAAATAGAACAAAAATGATTGAAATAATTTTTAGTTCAATATGTTAGTATTATTAGTTATTTAGTATTCACTGTTTTTTAAGAAAGTATCTGTCTAGGTTATATCAGGTAAAAAAGTCTAAAAGGAAAACTCTAAATTTTAAAGCTGTGGAGAAGGCAACAGGAAACCACTCCACTATCTTTCCAATGAATGTATGGCAATTCACAGATAATGAAGAAAAGGAATCTGTGGAGAGCCATGATCACCTACATCCTGAAGGAACATAGCCTTAAAATTATAATAAAAGATACAATAAATTCAAAATACCCTTTTTTTTTCATCTATTCAAAGCATATTGTTTTTTAATTTACAACTAAAAACTAACAGTTCTGCTTTCAGAATGAACAAACTTCAATTAAAATGATCATCGTTTCTAAAAGTAAATTTTAAATGTAATTTTAGAAACAATGAGTCAAAAAATAGTAAATCTAAATTCTAATTTGATGCTTTCACACTGTTGTGTGTATCTGTGTGTGTTTTGAGAGAGTGAGAGAAAGATATTCAGCTTTTGAAATCTCATTCTCTCATTATCTCAGCAAAAATTCCTTGAAATCAATTACTGCAAAATGCTATCAATTTTAAGTTTGCATACAGCACAGTATTAAGCTTACTATATGTCTTGATTTGAGGCCACACAGGATGTACACATGCTGAAGAGAATTTGTAAAATAGGTAAGAGAAAAGGTGATAATTTACAGGGGATATACTTGGGAAGGAAAGGTACATGTTACATCAGTAAGTTTTTAGAAAATGTGAGTCCTAGAAAAGGAAGAGTTGAAAGTTTATTTACATTAAAAAGGTAAATTTTTAAAAAAAAAGCAAGCAAGAAAGAAAGAAAGAGAAAGAAAGAAAGAAAATGAAAGAAAGAAAATAATAATCAGGCAGGAAAGAAAGAATGAATGAAAGAAAAAGAAATTATATTGTTTATTTAGTTGACTGTCATTATAAAAAATTATATTCATAGTGAGGATTCATGTTTTCCAACGAAGTGGCAGTAGTGAACTTGGTAAAATATCTAAAGAATCGAAAAGCGAAAAAAAGTACGGTTTTAAAAGGAGGCTCCACTAAAATATTTAAAAAGTGAAGAATATCTGCGGTTGTGGTGGAAGAAAAAGTTTGGAGAAAAAAAAAAAGAAAATCTAAATTGATAGAAGATTAGCAGGCTATTAATAGGTGCGAGAAAGGAAATCAATAAAAAGAATTGGAAAAGATGGAAGAGAAAGGATAAAAAATGAAAGAGTCGGTAAAGTACCGTAAGAAAAGTTTAAAAAGAGAGGGGAAAGAGAAAGAAACGGTCAGAAAGAAAGAATAGAGAAAGAGAAAGCAAGGGAGAAAGCATGAAAGATAAAATTAAAAAAAGAAAGAAGAAAAAAAAAGGGCGGAGAAAACAAGTGAAGAGAAAAAAATGGGGGAGTTTTTTAGTGAACTGGAAAGTGAAATAAAAGTAGGAATAATTTTTTTAAATGGAAAAAAAAAAAGATACATTAAAAAAATAAATAAAATTACCCACTCCCATGTGGATTTTTAAAAAATAAGAAGAAAAAGGTGTGAACAAATTTATTTTTCTTTATCATATTTTTTTTTTCGTCCGGGGGAAAATTGGTACTTTCTGAACAACATGGAGTTATTTGATAGTTTGTTGGAAAAATCTCTTATCGTGACAAAAACGGTGAGTTGCGCCGAGGTCAGAAAAGGAAATGTGATGTTAATGACAAGTCATTGCATGGACAAAGCACAGAATCAAACTTACACTGTCATCAGTTGCCGAGGAGAAAGACGGCTAAAGGAAGATGCATAACGTGGGTAGGAAAAGGGGCGGGATAGTGTCGCCGTTGTCATCTCAAATGATACACTATATATTGCTGTAATGGATAGTAATTGTGGAGAAAAAGGCTACAGAACGTAACGCTTTGCCTACGCCTGTTGTTGTTGTTGTTGTGGCTGTTTCTGCTACAGTCGCAAGCAACTGACTGCTGCTGCTTCTCGTATTTGTCTTGGGGGCAGGGCAAAAGCTACGCAGAAGATGAAGTTGCAGGATACGAGGAAAGAACAGAAATAACGGAGGCGGAGTAAAGAACTTAAAGAAAAAATAAATGCCAAAATGTTTGGTTTTAAAAAAATGCATGAAGAATAAATAAAAAACAAAATAATGAAAACCATTTTTTTAACAAAGAATTTAAAACTATAAGAGCAAGTTAGTGAACTGGTCAAAATTACATAAAATTAAATTCAGAAAAATGTGTATGTCTTGGAAAATAGTAATTTTTACCTTATTCCATTATTATCTGAGTGCTCCAGGAATATGGCACTGTGCCAGACTTGACTATATTAATAATGCTATTCTGTCAATAATTCTTGCTTTAATTCCTAACATAATCACTTTTTACTGATTTTCAGTACACACCATCCAGACTGCTAAAGCAAATTTTTGACATTTAGAGTAGAGAACTATTATGTGATATCTGTCCCTCCTGTGTGACAGGGAATGTTGGACAGTCTCCTTGAAAATGAAGAAGTGACTTGAAGCAACAGAAGTGTAGTTCTACAGAAGGATGCTGCAGATAGCATGGACAGAAATATGTGAGCAATGAGAAAGTTCTAGAGAAAATAGAAACAAAAAGGACCCTTATACTTAGCATCAGGGAGAGACAGCTGAAATTTCTAGGAGACACAATGAAGAGAGGGCTTGGAAAACCTGATACTCACAGGTCAGACTGAAGGAAAGAGGGACAGAGGCAAACAACACATACTTAGTGAGCTTCAGTAAATGGATGGCAGTACAAGGTTAGGGAGAAATAAGAAAAAGACCAAATTCATTAAGAGGTACAAAGGACAGGACATTTTGGAGAGCCATAATCACCTACATCCTGAAAGGACATGGCAAATGAAGAAGTTGTCAAATTTGATAGGCTGATTGATTTAACAATATAGCAACCTTTGTTGGATTGTTTAATGAGGATTGAACTCATTACTCAGTAGTAATGGTTAACCTGGCTACCCTTGTTAACCCTTACCCCATGTCAAGGTGCCAATTTAGTAAGATTGGTTAATTTTATGACATGCCAACTCTTGTTAGGGTATTTATTGCCTAATTTTGTATGTGGCACCTAGTGAGGATCAAATTCATTACTTATTAGTAATAGTTAACAAGATGAGCCTCACTAACCATTAACCAAATGTCAAGGTGCCAGTTTAGTTAGGTTGATTGATTTTACAAGTTATGAAATAAAATCTCCACATTTATCTTGATAAAGTTCCTATAGGAATGAAACATGCTGGTATAGAAAAGTTTTCCATTTCTCTTTTCTTTTATTTATATTATCTTTACAGATACATTTTATTTATATCTAAATTTTTACATACAAATATACAGGGTGTGACAGAAATACATGCCATATAATGAGACATTAGTTAGATGAAGATACCACTGCCACTAATGTCTTACCATTATGTGGGAGGTTTATATGGTAGGTATTTCTACTGCACTCTGTATAAAGCAAGTGTCCATTACTGATGCAATGCTTTTCATTTTTTTACCATATGTGATGAAATCCAGCATAAATCTATGAATGTCTCATGGGACAGTTGAAGTATGGATGATGACAAATAACAAAATCTGATATTACTTAAAATAGTAAAAGCATATAAATTACATATTTATATGATGGGCAATACTGTAGTTTATAAACAATACACAGAATTAATGTGGAGGAAAATAGCTTGCAATGTGAGAAAAAGTAAACTATCGAGGATAGTTTACCTTTCCTTACACAGTAAGTTTTACAAATATTTTTAGTTTTCCCAAATTCAAAATTTGAAAGTTTAGTAATATTTTTCCTGCACTTTACTTCTGTGCATAAATAAAATTATGAAATAAAATTTGCACATTTAACTTGATAAAGTTCCTCAAGGAACAAAACATGTTGGTATAGAAAAGTTTTTCTTTTGTATATATATATATATATATATATATATATATATATATATATATATATATATACATAATATAATGTAAATATTACATAATCGTCGGCGCTGGTGGCATCTGTCCGTCTCGAGTGCACAACGAGTCTGAGCGGGATATATGGAGAACTAGGTCTGCCCAGACGTCTAGGGCGTCGGGGCTCCACTCCGGGTTTGAATTCAGAGTTGTCCTTCTCCTTGACCAGTTGCCATCCAAAGCTATAGAACCCAGTCTGTCCTGCTATTTACCCATAGCTGTAGGGAGAAGAAGAGGATTCACACCTTTCCCAAGGGTGTTAGCATGTAAGTGAATGTAATGGATTCGAATGGAATTTGAACTCGGCTCTCCGAGTCAAGATAAATGCGGAGATTTTATTTCATAACTTGTATTTATACACAGAATCTTCGATTCCTCAATTCAAGTCGATATCCATTACTCCACTGTGCTTCCTATATTACATAATAAAACATATATAAATAAAAAATATATATTATATATATATATATATATATTACATTATATATATATATATTACATTATATATATATATATATATATATATTACATTATATATATATATATATATATATATATATATTACATTATATATATATATATATATATATATATTACATTATATATATATATATATATATATATATATATATATATATTACATTATATATATATATATATATATATATATATATTACATTATATATATATATATATATATATATATATATTACATTATATATATATATATATATATATTACATTATATATATATATATATATATATATATATATATATATTACATTATATATATATATATATATATATATATATATATATATTACATTATATATATATATATATATATATATATATATATTACATTATATATATATATATATATATATATTACATTATATATATATATATTACATTATATATATATATATATATATATTACATTATATATATATATATATATATATATATATATATATATATATATTACATTATATATATATATATATTACATTATATATATATATATATATATATTACATTATATATATATATATATATATATTACATTATATATATATATATATATATATTACATTATATATATATATATATATATTATATATTACATTATATATATATATATATTACATTATATATTATATATATATTATATATATAATATATATGTATTATATATATATATATTATATATATATATACATATATATTACATTATATATACATATATATTATATATTACATTATATATTATATATATAATATATATGTATTATATATATATATATTATATATATATATATACATATATATTATATATTACATTATATATTATATATATAATATATATGTATTATATATATATATATTATATATATATATATACATATATATTACATTATATATACATATATATTACATTATATATACATATATATTACATTATATATACATATATATTACATTATATATACATATATATTACATTATATATACATATATATATATATATATATATATATATATATATATATATATATATATATTCAATAATACATTAGAACGCACATGGATAAAAACGATTCTTTCATTTATTTTCTACCCATTCTGAACGATTTATATCTCAAAAGTCAGACACTTAAGCTGAAGAACATAAAATGTTAAACGATTTTTAAAAGTCACTCATTTTCTGTCCCATTTTTTAGTTACGAACAATGCCAGCTTTGGAAAAAATATAATATCTCATTATTTTAAACACACAAATGCATACATGGGAAACACACTTTTTTGTCTTCAATCTGATGAAGCCTAACAGGCAAAATGCATAATCAGGTGTTTTATTCTAAACATACTTTCATGAACATTTTTCCAAATGTCAATAATTTATAACTCTGTCACGATTTTATACCCAAATTTATAACATAGATTATGTATATATATATATATATATATATATATATATATATATATATATATATGTGTGTGTATATATAAAATGAATAAGAACTAAAGGAAAACTTTTGTTAGTTGACATGCATTTATTTTGCAACAAGTATTTATAAGCAGAAATAAAAATGTCATTACTTTTTCAGAATATTTAAAGCTAAAATGCTCATATATATACATTAGGCTAAATGAAAGGCAAGGTAAATTATGAAAGATACTAAGTGATTTAATTTAATGTTTAATAAATGAAATTGAGTAAATGTTGTTATTATTGACTTTTTTATAATTAATATATATATAATTTATTTTGAGAAATTAATTTATGTATTATATATCTTAAATAATAGAAGATTTTAAATTTAACCATGTTCTTTTAGCTTTTTAAATCATCACAGGACGAAATGTATCAGCTAAGAAAAGTTTTCTATTTGTCTTTATACATATTGTCTTTCTACAGATATATTTTTAGTTATATTTAAATTTTTACAACACACATGCATAGATATATATATGTATATATATATATATATATATATATATATATATATATATATATATATATATATATATATGATGGCTGGCTGATCATTTTAGCCCACCTGCTAGTGTGGCTAGCTAATCTTTGTTATCTGCTCAGAAAAATTTATACATCTTCTATAATAAACAAAATCACAGAATATGTGCAATATTTCGAAAGAAAAAAATGAGAATCATAGAAAAGCAACTCACAGTAACAAACAATTCCCAGAATAGAAAGAAATCCTTCAAAAATTCTTATAAGACTGACTGACCAATTCCATGAAACACTAAGTTTGAAGGAAATAATTCAGAAACATCAATATTTGGATAAAGAATGGTTGTAATGAAGAAAAGGGAAAGTAATCAAGACTGTTGATGAAAACATCAAGATCAAACAAGAGACAGAGCAGGAGTAGGAGCATTTTCAGGAGTTTTCCCTTTGGTTTAGTTTTAAGTTGGGAGAGAAACACCTAATTTTCTGGCATGCCCACTGTGTACCCCAAATTGGGGTACATTTTTTTTCATGTTGAAGTTCACTATGTGCTAATTTGAATTGAGTAATGATAGAAGGGAAGGAGAGGTACTACTTGGAGGTTGGCCCCCTGGGGCTTGAGCTTAATATTATTTTGAAACTACCCAGCTGAGGCCAAGTTGTTCTGAATATGAACATTTTCTACTGTGGAGATGGAAATTCTTACAAGAAAAAAAACTTTTACTTTTTCTCCAGAATCCTCTCATAAGAGGCAAAATAATAAACAAAGGGAATTTAGAGTTCATGCCTTCTTAAGATTATCAGTGCAGATAACACCAGTAGTATGACCAACTTGAAAAGTTGCAATAAGAAAGAAAAACTACTAAATTTTTTTCAGTCTGTATTGATAAATTTGACAAAGCAGAAAACTGTTTTATTGGCATAATTATGTGTTTTGTCATCGTAAATTGCCCGGTTCACACTCCTTTCCTTATCTTTTGAACAGGAGTAGAGGTTTATCCCTTGTTTCCTGATTAGGATTGGATTCCTAATTCTTCTCATTCTCTTTCACTCCCAGTAGCCCCTTGCGTCTTAGTAGCATTATTGCCTGCTTGGGATGAAATGATTAAGAAAAATATCCTATTATACCCAATCTATATTATAAAAGAGCCAATTCTCTGTTCATTACACACTCTGTGTAACTTTGCATACATGTTTGTAATGTGAACGCATATGCCTGTATTGTGTGTGAGTGATTTACATTTGACATTTAATGTACACACAAGTACCTGCAGATACAAATACACACCATTTAACTGACTTTGAAATAAGACATTGGAAGAATACATTCCTCTCCCACTTACACTGGATAACCCTGAACCTGGGCTGAGCAATAAAATTATAAATTTTAAGACAAGAAAAAAATTTTTTTTCCAAAACCTAAAAAGTCTGATATTTATACGATTTTATTAAACTTTTCATAAATTAATAAATAAATAGAACAATAATGGTCAAAACAATAGAATTATTTTTAAGGCTTTTTAAAAAAAATCTATAGAAATATTTAGGTCTGTTATTGAAGCAAAATATCCATGTGTACATGTAAACACACACACACACACACACACAATCTGAATGAAACTGAAATGGATATCTGTGCTAAAAGGGCTAATTTAAACTTGGTTGATTGATTAATTCGTTTTCTACAGCTTTAGATGGTATTGTTTTTGGAGTTAATAATGGTTTAGTGATACAAGTTTTACTAATTAAGCCATAGCCAGTGGGAAAAGAGGTGAATAGGATATTCACACATAAATTAATATACTGAACCTAACTGAAATTGGAACTCGGTTCTGTAACAATTCTAAGTCGTTATCCATTAAACCACCTGCACATCTAAGATCACAGCCCCTGGTATTCCCAAGAGGTCACCCACCTAGGCACTGACCAGACTCAGTGTTGCTTAACCAGTGATCATAGAGGAACCAATGTTTCAATGTGATTTGGCCATAGATCCAGGATAACAGGAAAAGCGTATAAGCTGAAATGCTTTACCCATTGAAGGTATTTTATGACTCTTTCTGTATTTAAACTGAATATATTTTCTAATAAATGTAGTATTTTAAATAGACAAATAATTTAGACTTGAAATTTGATTATCTTGCCATCAACAAAGTGACAGATACCAAAACTAGTATCATAAATCGTAAGAACCATTTACAAAGTTTAACCTCTTGCCCCCAAAAATGGTGAGTCAAAAGGATGGTTATTCTCTTGACACAGCTAATTACTGTATCTACTTTTGACTTGCTTGGCTAAGTTTATTGTTTTAAAAAGCAATGTTTAGAATCTTAATAAAAACCAAACATATGAAAGTGGCTTTATACATTTTCTTTAGCCTTGAGAATTGACAACAAAAATATTAAACACTTTTTATTTATGTGATTGCTTATTTACAAGAATAATTTTACACTTACAAGATTATAAAAATATGGGAACCAACTACAATGAAATATTTATTATTTACCATTTTATAAAGAACTAAATATGAAAAGAAATTTTTTTTCATTCATAAATTTATAAAAATGTCTGTGAAGAAGAAAATTTAAATAAACATGTAACAAAGAGTAACTGTAATCATAAATTTTGTACAAAAAACATTTTCCAAGCATTTCTTTTATTTACTCTCACTCCATAAATTTACTAAATTATGTTTAGAGCATCTGTTCCTTTTACAAATTTTAATAATTTTGTAATTTTTTTTTAATAAAAAAGATTTCTTTTCAAATATATTTCTTTATAAAATCGTAAATAATAAACATTGCATTCTACTTGGGTCACATATTTTTATAATCTTGTAAACATTGCTGAGGGAATCAAAGTTGTATACAATAATGGTAGTGTTAAGGGAATAACTGTCCTTTTGACACACCTTTTTTGGAGACTCAAAGTTTAAACATTGCCAACCATTTACTGGATTCATTTTTTTAACCTATATTTACTTTGTTTTTGATTGACTAGCATGAAAAAGTTTCAAATCATTAAGTCCTACATATAGTATCTCTCTAGTCTACACCTGTCAGTATTTAAACATATTTAACCAACAGGATTGATTGGTTGTATTTTCTGCTCAGTAATCTCATATTCTTAGACTTTTCATCAATTTCCAGGCAAAATGATATGGATGTATTCTGAGTGAATGCTGGATTACATAAATTTGTTCATTAGAGTCAGAACCCTAGAAGTAGAGGAGAAACAAAGTTGTCACATCTTCAACTGCTGATGTCAATAACAAATCCACTGCCATGTTTATTTTCCTCACTGCTAGGGACCCCATCGCTGATGACAAATGCATCAGTTAGAAGCATTTGATTTCAACATGTGGTTGGGATTGATGACCATGGGAACAGAAAAGCAATGCTGATGACATGTAATTCAAAGAAGATTTTTCATTTTTTTGTATTTTTTTTTAAACTTTTCATTTATGCCCTTGCCATCCTCTAATTATATGTCATAAAGAATTAAATGAGATGGGAACGGTTTGAAATATTTCAAGTATTTATCAATGAAGAGGAAACTGAGTCTGAAATATTTCAAGTATTTGTCAGTGATGAGGAATGGAATTGGAAATATTTCAAGTATTTATCAGTGACAAGAAAGTGAATCTGAAATATTTCAAGTATTTATCAGTGACAAGAAAGTGAATCTGAAATATTTCAAGTATTTATCAATACACACTAACATATTTTTTATTTCAGCTGTATTTTGCTTATAGTTTATATTCCTCTTTATTATGAGTTGTGTATTTTGATAGCAATCCCACACTAATAAATACAGGGATCCCTGGATTAGTGCCGCTAATGCGTACATTAAAAGATACACACTAATTGAAAATGCATTAACAAAATTGATAAACAAAATAGATACCAATTTTTAATTGGTAACTATAAAATAATCAATTTTCAATTACTATGGCTAAAATGAACAATGTTTTACTGCACTAATCAAGTATTATGCATGCACTAATCGAATTTTGGTATAAAAAATTTCAGTGCATTAATCAAAAATGCATTAATTGGTGGATTCCTGTACTTCATTGAAAATGACTGGCAAGATACATCACCTGGGATTGTGTTTTCTTGTGTGCAAACAAGAAATTTTTATGAAGATAGTATATAGAGAAATTGTTTAAAATAATTGTTCATTTTAAATACTTTCAACTAACTTATTAACAATCTTCAAGGATTTTTGGTTATGCTATTAAAAATGGTGTGAGGGTTGCTGATACATAAGTATGTTTTTAATTCCTGAACATGGTCAATATATTATGGTTATGTTCATAGTTTATACTGCTTTTTATGATTAAGGCTTCTATTATCTGTAAACCTCTTCTATAGTTAGAGTCATGTATTAAGTTTATATTTCTAACAAGTGTTTCATGAATATAAATTTTTTTTTTTTTTCTTAAGTTTATCACCCCAAGCAAGGCTGGAAGCCACTAGCATGCAAGAGGTTACAGAAGGTTTGGAGGAAGAGCAAATAGGAGTGGTAAAGGAGAGGATGTGGAGAAAGATAGTGGATCGATCAAGGCAAGGGGGTTACAGAAGATTTGGAGCGAGAGCAGATAGGAATGAAAGGTGAAAGGATGTGGAGAAGGGAAGTGGATAGATCAAGGCAACTGGAGATGTCGATTGACGTTACACTTAAATAGTTGGAGATTATATTTGTCAGGGAAACAGGAATAAGGTAGGGAGTTCCACAGGCGAGATGTGCGAGACATGAAGCTATTGGAGTAGAAGAGAAGTCTACATCTAACAGTTTCAACGGTGAAGGGGTGGGAACGGGATGCCAGCCTCGTAGGACGTTTAAATTCATGAGGCCTAGGAACCAGCGAAAGCAGCTCATCGGAGCAATTACCGTGAAAGTATTTGTAAAAAAGACAGAGTGAGGCAACGTCGCGTCTGTGAGAGAGCAACTGTAGACGAGATGACAGATCAGGGCCAATTACATTGCATATCCATCTCTGGATCTTATCAAGGACCCTGAGGCAAACAGCAGGGGCTCCATACCATATACGGCAGCAATACTCCATGCAAGGGCGAATGGTTGATTTATAGATTTGGAGGATCGATTCCGGGGAGAAAAATTTCCTGGCTCGGCACAGGGAGCCAACTTTCCTTGCGGTGGATGATGCAATTGACTTGATGTATTTGTTCCATCTCAGATCAGCGGACAGCGTGAGACCAAGCAGCTGCAGAGAGGAGCTCTCGAGAAGTTGGTCTTCAGACATTCTAATGGGATGCAGGGATGGATCCCTGTGGTGGTTAATAGAGAGCAGTTTTGTTTTAGAGGCATTAAAGTTAACCAGTTCACAACCGATTGGAGGTCCTTTTCTAATCGAACTGCCAGGTTAACTTTGTCAGCATCACTAGATTTGTGTTTGAGGCAGGAGTAAATTGTGGTGTCGTCAGCATAGATGCTGACTTGTGAATCCATGGCGTCAGGAAGATCATTTATGAATATGAGGAACAGAGTAGGGCCTAGGATGGAGCCTTGAGGAACACCTGTGTTAGTGGGATAGGAGCTGGAGATGAATCCATTGAGAATGACCTTCAATTCACGGTTTGACAGGAATGATTGTATTAGGTCAAACAATCGACCTGTAATACCATAACCCTGGAGCTTGCGAAGAAGGCCGGCATGCCAAACTCTATCAAATGCTTTGGAGATGTCTAGGGCCATGGCACAAGCTTCACTGTTATTATGAATAGCTTGGTAGACAAATTCAATGATGGCCGTAAGCACATCGGCTGTAGATCGGGCAAAGCGGAAACCATACTGTTTGTCTGAGAGGAGATAATGGGATATTAGGTGATTAATCACTTCGGTGTTGATAAGGGCTTTGAAGACTTTGCCAAAGAGGGGTAGGAGACTGATAGGATGGTAATTAGAAGGGTCGGAGGGGTCATCAGAGTTCTTAAAGACAGGAACAATGGTTGAGGACTTCCAGCAGTCAGGAAAACAAGACTCCTTGAGGCAGTGGTTGTATAATTTAGAGAGGGCAGGCGCCAGTTCAGGTGCGCATTTCTTCAGGACAATGGCTGGTATCCCGTCACCACCAGTAGCCTTGTGGTGATCTAAGTTAGAAATAATGCCCAATACCAATGACGGGGATATGTGCAATTTGCTGAAAAGGGCCTCGGTTCTGGGAGGGAAATCGGGCATGGGTACCCCGGAAGAGTTTGGTATGCTTTTGTGTTTTCTCATTATTTTCTCTCTCTCTTGTGTGTGCATGTGTGTGTGTGTATATATATATATATATATGTGTGTGTGTGTGTGTGTGTGTGTATATATATATATATATATATATATATGTGTGTGTGTGTGTGTGTGTGTGTGTATATATATATATGTGTGTGTGTGTGTGTATATATATGTGTGTGTGTGTGTATATATATATACAAAGGGGTTTTGGGAATAACCCACTTCACAATGTTCAGCAGTTGCTTATTATTAATTTTAGTAAGTGCTCTGGGCTGAGAAATTTCCAACATTCATTTTTTTTTTTTACAGTGAGGTTCATTCTGTATATAGCCCAGGTGCCACTCAAGGTAGAGGGTTGCAGAGTAAAGAGTACAGTTTATGTGGATAGGTGGGGAAGATAAAGTTAACCATAATTTGAACAGTTTAAGATTGTAGTGATAGGGGAAACATGCACTTGGGAGTCGGTTTCACAGAGCAGTGATTTGAGCGAAGATGCTGCTTGAGTGGAATTTACAAAAATTAAGACTGGTAAACATTAATTTCACTGTTTACAAATAGAGATGTCTATGCAACAAGTGTACTCACTAAGATAATGTTTATTGTAAAAATATATGTGTGTGTGTGTGTGCAGAGATATATAAAACATAAGCATTATATAATAAACACATTCAAAATGTGTGTGTGTGTGTGTGTGTGTGTGTGTGTGTGTGTATGTATTTACACTGATTTTTAGCAGTAAATTTATTTTTTAATTGTGGCTCTTTAATTACCCCCATTTACCTTTTCTAGTTTCAGCACTTTCATTACTGTCATTCCAACACATCTTTCTGAAGGAGTGTTGGATGAAAAGGGCCCTTTAACAAAAAGTGTTCTGTCTTTTTCAAAGCCATATTTAAATTCTGTGGTAGAAAATTTTTGTTCAAACACATACACACACACACACACACACACACACACACACACACACACACATATATATATATATATGGCATGAACATTGTGTTAAATCATGAAACAGACTGTTGCTACTTAACTGTTGTCCTCAGTGTCCACTTTTATATTTAAATACACTATTTCTGATATTGAGCAGTTATACTCATAAATATAGCATTTATTATACAAATATGAACTGGGATCAAATAAGTATGGGAATCTGACAAAGTGATAGGATAAAGTATAGATTCATAAGCATTTCCTTTTGTTCTTTATACTATCATATATATATATATATATATATATATATATATATATATATATATATATATATATATCAAGATAAATAAATGCGAATGTCAGTGTGTCACACCTTTTCAAATTTACTCTATCAGGCCAACTCTATGACCAAATTAAAAACATTCTGGCTCATATCTGGACCGGCAATCCTGAAATTTTGGATTTCCAAGTTTTTATTACTGTGATTGTTTTCAGCAATTTTTTTACGTGATTTTTTGCAACAAATTTTTTGTACAATAACAATTTTTGTAACTTGGAAATAAATTTGGTAATAATTGAAATTAATTGCAAAATCCAGGGAAAGTCACCCATGAAATAAAAATAATTGCTTGTATGGAAAGTAATGAGCTACATACATCAAACTGTCTTTAAGTGACTGCAGAAGAATTATCATTGAACTTTTAAAAGGTAAACTTAAATATTAATGCAATACTTAAATGCAGCAATCAATTTTGAGTTCTTCTGTAGTTTATTGTTGTCTATTGCATATTGCAGCAGTATGTCTTGCAAAATAAATCTCCACCAACAGAGGAATTTTTTACAATCAAAAGTGCCAAGACTGCAGTGAGGAAAAGAAAGTGCCATATAAATGAAAACCCAGATCCAACGACAGCCAGAAGAGCTTCGAATGCTGAAAATATGCAAAGACTTAGGGGATTTCAAAATCTTGATCAAGCCAAAGGCCCAACCAAGAGCCTTCCGCAGAAGCTAGCTTAAAACATATATCACAAATAAGGGAAAGAACAGATGGAGTAAGAATCCATTAATTCTTAGCATTTACTTTTTAAAAAAAGACAAACTGTTATAGTTCCAAAACATGAAAGTTTATGTCTAGCGATGTAAAATGATTTTATTTAATCTATTATAATAAAAATATTATAATAATATTTTACTCTACTTTGTATTGAGCACTTTTTTTAAAAAGTAAATGCTAAGAACTGTGGATTCTTACTCCATCTGTTCTTTCTCTTTATGTGTGTGTGTGTGTGTGTGTGTATATATATATATATATGCATCACTTAATTTTATTTCCCATACTGCCGTTCACTTACTTACTATTTGTATGATCATATATATATATATATATATCTTTTATATAAGCATACACAGACACATATGTATATATATAACATACAAGTTAAATATTTTTACATTCTTTATTTAAACTTTAAATTTTATGCTGATATCAAAACGGACATTATGAATTCCTAGCTTCCATAACAAGTATAAATGCAACAAGTATAATTTTATATTGCCTGCCAATGTATTTTCTTTATTGATCCATTTTAAATTCTATTTTCTCTTATATTAATAATAAAAAAATATCTACTGCATATCTGTAGAGTTCATTTTAATTAGGATTATTGACAATGAAATCAGATTGTGTGTTTTATGGAAGAAAAAACAAGATTATGAAATTTATTGGAAAATATATTAAGAATGTACAAAAGTTTAAAGCCATTGGATTTTGAAAGACTACAGGTGAAATATACATTTGAAAACAGATTTTTTTTGTTTTTAAATAAAAAAAAATGCTGGACACTATTGCACATTGCTAATATATTTTTAAAGGAGAGAAAATGAATAACCTGAAAATTTTATTTTCATTACTTTCATTTGCAAAATATTTTCATGTTATTGAGCAAGGTGACCCAATGTCAGGGATTAGATGATTTTCACTGTCAAATATATATACATTGAACATGGTTTCCTGAAAGTAAAACTTATTTAGCACTGGAGATGCTTTTCATTTTTTTTAATATTTTGTAAATAAATTTTCAGACTGGGCATGCTAAGTTTAGAGGTTTACAGATTGATAATCTAATTTGCATTATATATGTATAGATAGATAGATATTGATGTAGAAATGAGCTAAATAAAGAGATATGATCAACCATATAGGTGAACAAATAATTATTTAATCAATGGTATAGACAAAAAAGTGCTGAAGGTAGTTAAACAGAGCTATAAAGTTTATATTAATAATTACATGTATACCTACATTTACAGTACAACTCAGAGTTTCATAGTTTTCTTCATTCATCAGGTTCAAAAAATTAACTTTGTACCTTATGAATGGGAAAGAGTCATACTGTAAATGTGGGTATATGTTTAATTATATATATATATATACACAAAAAAATTTGTAGGTGCTAAGTCTATTGAGTATAGAGAGTGTGGAAGAACCTCCCATCTTAACCATAAGGTGTGCCATTGCATTGTTGTACTGGAGAATTTTCTTCCTTGTTTACCTAATCAAGTTGATAGCAATAAAGCTCAACAGTGTGGTCCTTCTATGTTTTACTAGTTTGTAATGGGCAAAACCTTTCATATCCTGTCTGAAACAAAGAAAGGATGTTTGTGGATAGAATTCTGGTTTTGTGTTGACACTGATTACTCATTTTGTGTTAACCACTGTGTTTTTTGTTTTCGATTGATATGCAAAACCCATTTTTCATCACCTGTAACAATGCAAGGCAAAACTGAAAGTTTGGCATTCCTGGTTAAAAGACTGCTATAGATGGTTCTCAATGTGAAATCTTATGAAGAACTCAAATTCCCTCTTACTAAAGTTCACGATTAAACTTTGAAATTGTTATGGTGAGATATGTAATCACCACCGGAACATTTGATATAAGGAACCATGTCACCGGTCACCGGATATACATTAGGAGAGACTCCCTGGACTGAACACAACAACTACACTCTGTCTCTCTGTAAATACGTAAAATAAACTTCTCTTCTTTATTCAAACCTACAGTACCTATTTATTCCTTTATTTCCTTTATGGAATACTATTTCTTGATTATCCCTATATTATCGCCACCTCAGGATATATCAATTGGCGACAACTAAGATGAGATACGAACTCAGTAAATTCATTAAAAAAAAAAAAGCATGTGGTGTCCGAGGAAATTTTGAAAAAGTTTTTTTCTCACAAAGTTTACATCCAATTGAAGAAAAAACTTCATAGAAAGCGAAAGACTGATGTCTGCCACCAATTTACGCAAGTAAAAAGAATTTTTTTATATTCTTATTGACGAGTTTTTGTTCGAACTTCTGAAAAGTTGACATCATAATGTGTGTAGATTGTTTGAATTTTTTTTTTTTTTTCATGAGAAGTATTTTTCGTCTTGTTTTTACAAATTCATTTTGAAAAGCGATTCGCATGTGTTTTTGTTTTGGTTAATACGATAAAAACCAACAAAATGAACTGTATTGTGGTACCTGTTTTTCTTTAATTAAGAAAATTTTAAAAAGAAGTTTACGTGTATTTGAAAAAGACGAAAAGGATCTCTTGAAATTTGTAAAGTGTTGATATTTTGTACAGTGAATTTTTCTGAACATTTCTCAGTGCTGACAATTTTTTCGTAACAAAATCTGTGAGAGTGAGCCTCTGGTTTTTGAACAAAATTTTTGTGTATACGTTGACTTGATATTTGTGCATAAAAAAAAATGACTTCGGAACAAATAGCAGCGTTGACGAAAACGTTAACTGAGAGTTTGATCGCTCAGCAAAAAGCCCAAATTGACTTTCAGAAACAGATGTTAGTTCAGCAGGAGCGTTTTGAAACACTTGTCATACAGCAAACTGCAGATAGCCGACTATTTTGTGAAACTGTTTTGTCACAAAGATCTAACGATAGTACGTCTAGATTTTTTTTCAGCAGAGGGTATAGCTAACTCACTAGCTGAGTTCAGATACGACCCAGAACGAGGTGACACTTTTCCTGCCTATTATCGTAGGTTCGAGACGATCTTTACAAAAAGATGTGAAAAATGGTCTGACGAAGAAAAAATCACACTCCTACTTCAGAAATTGGGTACAGAGGAAAATACAAAATTTACAAATTTGATTTTACCAAAGAAACCGGAAGATATTTCTTTTTCAGAAACTGTTGAAATTTTCTGCTCGATATTTGGTGAAAGAGGCAGCCTTTTTCATACAAGATATAAGTGTTTAAACATGCAAAAAGAAGAAACTGATGACATTGTCACATATGCGGGTAAAGTCAACGTCCAGTGTGAACTATTTAAATTAAAAGATCTATCAGTTGACACGTTTAAGTGTTACATATTTGTCCAGGGACTGACAGCACCGAAGGACTTTAAGAACTTTATCAATTATGGAGCCAGATCCAGAAATGAACTTGCAAAAAGTGACAGAAGAATGTCAGAAGTTGATAAATGTGAAAAGGGACACCACTAGGATAGAGGGAAAAGTTACATCCCAGGTCCAAATAGTGAAACAAAAAACATTTTCCAAGAACGAAGGAAAAAGTTTTAAATGTTGGAGCTGTGCAGGTTCGCACTTAAGAAAAAATTGCCCTTTTAAAGACCAACCTTGTGCTAAATGTGGTTTAGTCGGACACCGAACCTCCCAGTGCCGAACTAAACAAAATAAACAAAGACAAAAATTTAAGTCTAAAGTAAATGTTGTGTTGTCAAAAGAAGAAGTGAGACAAGGAGGTGAACGAAAATTTGTCAATACCAAAATAAATGGTCACATAGTGAAACTACTTTTGGATACAGGTAGCGATATTTCGATTATCGACGAAGTGACCTGGAAGAGGATTGGGTGTCCAAAACTGGAAAAAACGTTTAAAATTGCCAAAGGAGTATCCAGCAAGAAATTAAAATTCAAGGGAGAGTTTAATTGCAGTGTATCCCTTGGATCGAAAACTTTTTCTTCAAAAGTGTCAGTTGTTCCAGGTATAAATTGTTGCCTCTTCGGAATTGATTGGATTGTTTTGTTCGATTTATGGGAGCTACCCATAAATTCATTTTGTAACAGTGTATCGGAAAAGAAAAATTCCAAACAAAATGAGGATTTTCTTACTGTCTTAAAAAGTGAATTCCCCAGGGTTTTTTTCTGAGGGGTTAGGTTTGTGCACTAAGACTGAAGTAAATTTTGAGCTAAAACAAAATGTGAAACCTGTTTTTAAACCAAAAAGAAACGTGCCTTTTTCTTCAAAAGAAGATATTGAAATTGAACTACAAAGACTGCAGGAAAATGGCGTAGTTGAAAAAGTTGACTATTCTGAGTGGGCAAGCCCCACTGTCTATGTTAAAAAGAAAAATAAGAAGATTCGGGTATGTGTCGATTTTTCTACAGGCCTTAATGACTGTCTGATGGATCACAGTTATCCACTTTCATCCCCTGAAGACATTTTTACAAAGCTGAATAGAGGTAAAATTTTCTCCAAAATTGATTTATCTGAGGCTTACCTTCAGGTAAAAGTCAGTGAAGAATGTTCAAAGTATTTGTGTATTAATACCTATTTAGGACTCTTCAGACTCAAAAGGCTCCCTTTTGGTTTGAAAGTAGCTCCAGCGTTATTTCAGCAAATAATGGACACGATGCTTGCCGATTTAGGTTTTGCAATCACATATTTGGATGACATTCTTGTAAAGAGTAAAAATGTGCAGGAACATAAGGAGCACATCAGAGCAGTTTTCCAAAGAATTGAGGAATTTGGCTTCAAATTGAGTGCCGAAAAATGTGAATTTTTCTTAAAACAGATTAAATATCTTGGTCAAATTATTGACAACCAAGGCAGAAGACCGGATCCTCAGAGAATAGAAGCCATTGAGAAGATGCCAGCACCTAACAATGTTGCCCAGTTACAATCTTTTTTTGGGTTTAGCACAATATTATGCTATTTATATCCCAAAAATGCACAAGTTGAGAGCACCATTGAACGAATTGTTAAAAAAAGGACAAAAGTGGAGTTGGTCAAAAGAATACCAAAGTGCATTTGAAGAGATTAAGAAATGCCTGCTATCAGATTTAGCACTGGCACACTTTGATCCACAGAAGGAATTGATTGTGGCGTCAGATGCAAGTGACTACGGTATAGGAGCAGTACTTCTCCATAGACTTGAAGATGGATCAACGAAGCCAATAGCTCATGCATCCAGATCACTTTTGCCTGCAGAAAGAAACTATTCTCTGATTGAAAAAGAAAGTTTGGCAATCATTTATGCAATTAAAAAATTCCATAGATTTATTCATGGCAGGATTTTTACGTTGCAGACTGACCACAAGCCCTTGTTGACTATTTTTGGCTCTAAAAAAGGCATACCCACTCACACTGCAAACAGACTTCAACGATGGAGCATAATTCTGTTGAATTATAATTTTAAAATGCAGTACATTTCATCCAAAAATATCGGACATGCGGATGGACTATCCAGACTGATTCGAAAATGTGCAGAACCTTCAGAGGACACAGTGATAGCTGCATTGAGAGAGGAACAAGAACTCTCCGGACTGCTGTGCAACATGATTCGAGAGTTACCGGTGACTCTAGATGACATCAACAAGGCAGCAGAAACAGATGAATTCATTGTAAAAATGAAAAGACAGGTGCAGCTAAATGAAAAGTCAAAGAAAGACTCAATAATTTCGCCATTTTCTATTTGCTCGCAGACTTTAATGTATGCGGACAGGGTCGTCATACCGACTACACTGCAGAGGAGGATTCTAAAAGAATTCCATAGCGGTCATCCAGGCATGTCCAGAATGAAGGCCTTGATGCGCGGATATACGTATTGGCCTAGGATGGACCGGGACATCGAAAAAATTGTAAGAGAGTGTCAAGGGTGTCAGCTAGCAGCAAAGGCACCACCTGTACAAATACAACCGTGGCCGAAGACGGATACACCGTGGACTCGGTTACACATTGACTATGCAGGTCCTTTGAATGGACATTATTTCTTAGTGGTCGTCGACAGTTTCACAAAATGGCCGGAAGTGTTTAAGTGTAAACATCCGACATCGACGAGTACTATAGATGCACTAAGACTTCTCTTCAGTCATTTTGGAGTGCCTAAAACTATTGTCAGTGACAACGGCACACAATTTACCAGCAAAGAGTTTGAAGAATTCTGCAAGGCCCTATCCATTGAACATTTAACAACTGCAATATACCATCCAAGGTCAAATGGCCTCGCAGAGAGATTTGTTGACATGTTCAAAAGAGCCTTGAAGAAAAACCAAGGCATGGACTCTGATGAGAAGAGTCTTGAAAACTTTTTATCTGTGTACAGGATCACTCTTAACCCAAACACTAATGCCGGTTTGTCACCAGCTGAATTAATGTTCGCACGGAAAATCAGATCCATATTTGACAGGATTTTACCAAGTGCAACCAAGACAACAGCAATGAGAGAAAATCTTTCGACAAGGTTCTACAAACCTTGTGACAAAATATTCTTCTTGAATTATAGGACTGGGAAAAGCTTTTGGGAAGAGGGGATTATTATGAGAAGAATTGGACACATGCTATATTCTGTAAGAAGTAGTAAATTTGACTGTCGCAGGCATATAAATCAGCTAAGACCTCGACACACTGATGACTACAAACAGGCAGAAGATAATGAACTGCCCTTGAAGGTATTGTATGACTCTTTTAATATTCCTCTACCCATAGCACAACCTACTACAAATCCGAGAGTACCAGTTTCACCACCAACTCCACCTCCTCAAACGGTGTTGAGGAGAAAAAGTACAAGGATGAAAAGAAAAATTAACCGGCTGAGCCCCAGACCTAAAAACAAATGGTACTAAGCAAAATTCTCCACTGAGAAATTGGCTTAGGGAGAGGTGTTATGGTGAGATATGTAATCACCACCGGAACATTTGATATAAGGGACCGTGTCACCGGTCACCGGATATACATTAGGAGGGACTCCCTGGACTGAACACAACAACTACACTCCGTCTCTCTGTAAATACGTTAAATAAACTTCTCTTCTTTATTCAAACCTACAGTACCTATTTATTCCTTTATTTCCTTTATGGAATACTATTTCTTGATTATCCCTATATTATCGCCACCTCAGGATATATCAGAAATGTACTGTAAACAACACACACTGTTGGATAGAAGAGATAATAAACTAATTCTAAATATAGTTTCCTATCATTCAACTTTGGTCCTGCCTTGGTTGGTTAACTAATAATTCATAGTGGTGAAATAGATAATTACTTTCTGAACACCATAATATATATATATATATATATATATATATATATATATCGATATAATTTTCAAATAAAAAGTTTCATTAGAAAATATGAGAAAATTCAAAAGAAAATATGCAGGGCTATGTTGTCTTTACCATTCAACACAATATGTTTAAAAGAAAAGTTGCTGCCAAATTACACATATATATATATATATATATATATATATATGTATATATACACATACATACATACATACATATATATATATATATATATATATATATACATATATACTTACATATATATATATATACATATATACATATATACTTACATATATATATATATACATATATACTTACATATATATATATATATACATATATACTTACATATATATATATATATATATACATATATACTTACATATATATATATATATACATATATACTTACATATATATATATATACATATACATATATACTTACATATATATATATATACATATATACTTACATATATATATATATACATATATACTTACATATATATATATATATATACATATATACTTACATATATATATATATACATATATACTTACATATATATATATATATACATATATACTTACATATATATATATATATACATATATACTTACATATATATATATATATATATATACATATATATTTATATATACATATATACTTACATATATATATAGATGATAGAACAAATAATGTACAGCATTCACTTATTAAAAGAACAGAAAATAGTGTCAGTTGGTTTTAAGCTAAAATATCACAAAAATGTTTTTTTTATTTTAAATTAAACTTTCGACATTCCTAATATAAAATAGGTGAGCATTTTCATTTTAATTTAACTTTGCAAATTAGAAAAATATGTTCTATATATGATGTAGATCACAAGTTAGCAGCTGATAATATACCTCAAGAAAATTTTCTTAATGCTGGGTTTTATTAGTCTGGTGGTGAAGCAGCTGACGAGATATCTCAGCAGAAATCTCTTAATCTAACATCTTCTTAATCTGGTGGTTAATCAGATTGTGATTCAAGGTAGTGATGAAGGCTGTGAAAGCAATGATTGTTCTGAAACAGCTGACAAGATATCTTAGCAGAAATTTCTTAATCCTATGTCTTCTTAATCTGGTGGTGAATCAGATTATGATTCCAGATAATTCACAGATACTGATGAAGGCTGTGAAAGCAATGATTGTTCTGAAACAGCTGACAAGATATCTTAGCAGAAATTTCTTAATCCTATGTCTTCTTAATCTGGTGGTGAATCAGATTATGATTCAAGATAATTCACAGATACTGATGAAGGCTGTGAAAGCAATGATTGTTCTGAAACAGCTGACAAGATATCTTAGCAGAAATTTCTTAATCCTATGTCTTCTTAATCTGGTGGTGAATCAGATTATGATTCAAGATAATTCACAGATACTGATGAAGGCTGTGAAAGCAATGATTGTTCTGAAACAGCTGTGAAAGTAATGTGAGGCATCTAACATGACTGCTTACAACTACGACCCCATACATTGAGGAATTTGCTAACTTGATAATAAACTCTCATTACCATCATCTTGTTGCACTGTTGCTGCCTGTGGAACATTGCAAGCTCACATGACTTCTATTTTCTTTTAGAATTTCAATGGTTCTGAGGGATTTTTATGTATATGTCACAGCAACTAACCAGGCTGCTAGGGGATAGGTGTTTTTATGAAGACATCATTTCTAGAGAGATTACCAAACAAGATTAAAAAGCTGCTGTCTGTCAATGAAATGAGGATTTGTGACTTCCTGCTAGTACAACTATTGAGTGATTATGAATTTTGTCTACCCAGTTTCACTCGCAAGGCTTAGGTCAACCTGTGGTGGGGTTTTGTGGCACTTCTCAATGATGCTACAACTTGGAATTATTTCTCCCGGATGATATTATCAAGAAGTTATTAGGTTGGTGCAAAAATAATGTTGTTTTTTGACGTTCAACTTCATGTGAGAAAACGACATTATTTTTGCACCAACCTAATAACTTCTAAATAAATCAACCAGGTTGATATATGAACCTGGGTTGCATGGGTGAAATTTTAATGTTCTGGCCACCCAGCCATATTAATAACCTCTAGTTCTATGTACTTTCAGATGTGGTATTTATGCTTACTGCTGATTTATGTGATTTTGAAAGCAAATTGTAAACAATATTCTGGCATTTATAAATCTTGACACTTATAAAAAAGAAACATTGTTTATATACATTTGGAAGATTTTGTGATATTTTTTCCAAGTTTTGTATCATCTTACTCTGACAGTGAACTGAATAATGATTCTAGATTATTTCAAAATGGTAAGGAAGACAGTGAAAGTGATGACTTTCCTGGAGCTACAGAAGATATTTCCCGAATATGACATCTCACAAAAATATCCCAGCCTGAAGAAAATTAAAAAAAATTAAGCTTGTTTTTATAGAAAAAAAAAACAAAACACTTTTTGTATTTTTTTAGTTGTTTCTGGCAGATTATTGTTATGAGGTGTTATCATTATTTACAATTAGACTAATATCTACATCTTTGTTGTAGTTATCACAATGTTTCAACCATTGTTCTCATTAGTCTTCTTCAGATGTCTGTTACTCCTGGTAACTTTCATGGAATTTTCAAACAGAAGCAGTTATTTAATTATTTAAGTTATTCTATGTCCATAGATTGCCCCCATTTTTGTAGTTCATGTCTAAAGATATCTCAAACGAGATTAAATAAAGTTTTTAGTTTGAAATTCCTTGAAGGTTATCAAGATTGACAGATGCAATATTTGAAGAAGGCCAGAGAGAACAATGACCAAAACCTTGCAGTAATAATAACAACAATGATGATGATGACTGTAAACAACACACTGTTGGATAGAAGAGATAATAAACTAATTCTAAATATAGTTTCCTATCATTCAACTTTGGTCCTGCCTTGGTTGGTTAACTAATAATTCATAGTGGTGAAATAGATAATTACTTTCTGAACACCATAATATATATATATATAGATGATAGAACAAATAATGTACAGCATTCACTTATTAGGTCCAAATGTAAATAATATATTGTTACTGGTATTTATTAAGCTTAGTTCAATAAAGCACAAGGTCTCTAGTATGGAGTACTAAATAAGATTTGCATTTTGTACACTTTTAATGATTTTTGAGAGTAATTTTCTAACAAGTACAGCACAACAAAGTCCATGCAAACGTTTTGTTTTTATCGCCTTAATGCATTGTACCATTGTAGATATTTAAATTTCTGCTATTGCTAATTAGAAGATGATGATTACTTTTCGATCTGCTTTAAATACAATTATATCATTCACTCTAGTAAAAGCATTAAAAGAAGGAATCCAGTATTGTTTCTTTCTCCCCCTTTTCTTTTGTTTCTTGGGGAGAAATCTTCATCAGTCTGAGTAGTGACCCAAACTGAGGAAAATCTTTACAATTTCATTGTAATTTGTTGTTTATTTCTGATTAAAAAAAAAAAAAAATAAATAAATAAAAAAAGTTAACTCAAGAGAAAGAATCTTTCGTTCATCCATTCTGCACAGGTAAGGTCAGAAATGCTTGGGGATTTAACCATTAGTGTTGCTATGGAAACAAACACACAGAACAAGCCTGTCCCCCATACTTCCCCAAAAGAAGAGACAGATTTGGAAAAAGAAAGATAAAGAAAAACAAGAAGCAGTATTTACTGATTGAAGAGGGAGGTTGAATGGATTAATTTCTTGTATAGGTACAGGTTTCATATTAAAAATGGTGCTAATGTAGAAACTTGTGTAAGGAAGGTTCAACAAAATTTATTCAATATTATAAGAAAAGAGTTAATGTTAAAATACTACTAAATTTATATTACCTTTCTGTTAGCATCCCATAAAATGTTTTTCCTTCATATTTAGCAAGTGCCAATAAAATTTTCATCATGAGTAAAGTAACTTTCTGAATACCTGCCTGAAGGAGTTTTGAGTTTGAGTCTTAAAACTCAAGAAAATATGTGTAAAAAAATGTATGTATTAAATGATATATCTATAATATTTAAATGGGGTGTTTAGAAACCCCACAGTACTAATGCTGTGACAGTAACTCACAGTACTAATAAAGGTCCAAATGTCAGTTCTCTATGAAATTCTTGAAATTCAAAGTTAAAATCTTTTGAAGATAGTTTTCTCAACAGTTTTTTTAAATGTCATATCCCTTCAAGGCATAGCCAATCATGAGTTTTCACAGATTCTTTTAAGATATGTGAATCGCTATGC
Source organism: Acanthosepion esculentum (assembly GCA_964036315.1). Lineage (NCBI taxonomy): Eukaryota > Metazoa > Mollusca > Cephalopoda > Sepiida > Sepiidae > Acanthosepion > Acanthosepion esculentum. Next base: position 59,040,095 of record OZ038490.1, read on the forward strand.
ATTCTTAGGTTAAATTGTGAAGTGATTTATCATTGCACAGTTTTAACTTTAGAGTTTTCCCCTCTGAGACCTGAGCCCAGTCTACCTTTTTCTCAACATAGGGTTATTTGAATTGAAGGTATTATTTTTTTGCCAGAGAAAAACAGAAAAAAAATGGAACGTATATTTGTAATGCAGAGATATATATATGAAGGATAAATTTGTGCTGTGGCAGTAGAATTTGAACCTTCCCACCAATAACCCATTTTTTTCTTTTGCTTCATTACAAATAGCAGCTGAGAAGAAGTCTGGTAAAATGTTATCTGATATGAAAGTGAATATAAAGCAGAAACATGGAATTCCTGTATTTGGAAATATTGTTCATTAATGCTTGCTGAATATTTACGAAAACCAGTTAGGTGGTAGATTACATGTTTCAGAAGTACTGACAATGATATGTATAATAATCCATGTTCTGGGCAAGCCTGCACAGCTGTCAACTTACAAAATATTCATTGCTGCCAAAATTACATAGCCAATGGTCGTGACAATGTTTAATAACTGAAAAATGTATTTATCCAATGATTTTACTGGACTCTGTTGGTTTCACTTTAATAGGGAATGACTGCTAAAAACATCCCCTGCCCAAATTTATAGACAAATCCTGCAGATGCATGCTGGGATTTCTTCTTAACAAATAAAAATGGACTACTTCTCAATCTCATCTGCCATATTTTTGTTCTTTTTTGCTACAATCATTTGACTGTATTCCTTCTGTATGTGAACAGCATTCTGACTTTGTAAACTTTTTGCCTTTTTGTTGGTTTGTCTAGTTTTGACTTGCATATATATTGTTTGCTTAGCATTATTTTACACTGTTCTTTTCCTTTCTTTTCTTGCTGTTTATTGGAAACATTGTCAATTCTGTTTGTTGTGCATTTTTGCCAATTACACTTAACCATGGCCAATTACTCCAAAGGCTAATTTTATCTGCTGTAGTTACAACAGAAATAAGACTTTTGGAGCACCCAGTGTGTGGAGGAGGCTACATATAGGAAGTAGTATTGGAAAGTTCCAAGACTGTACTTGCTTTGATTATACTGTGCAATGAAGATGTAAATGCTGTTAATGCTCATTGTACCCAACCTATTGAGTCAGTAGGCTTCATGCTACCAATTTGTGTGTCATTATTAAGTGAGATTTTTGCAATGTGATGCAGGAGCAGATCTGCAATCATTAAAATGGCTGATAAATTTGCGCAATGTTCCCGTATCAAATTTTGCGTGAACCCAGCAAATCTGTTATGGAGACTCTCAAAATGCTTCATCAGGCTTTCTTTAGCTTGAACACAAGTTTTTGAGTGGCATGTATGTTTCAAGGCTGGTCAAGTGTCAGTTCAAGATGACGAGCATTCAGGGCAACTAATCATCAGCTGAACGCTAGAAAATGTGAGGAAAAAAATGTGAACTCATCCATGAAGAACCGTCACTGAACAATCTGTTATCTTTCATACATGACTGGCATCAGTTTTGGGATTGGTCAGGAGTGTCTAGTTTGGGAACTTTCCTACACTATGTTATCTGTGTGTGTATATATATATATATATACACACACACATATATTTATTATATATACATATATATATATATATATATATATATATATATATGTATATAAATAAAAAATATATATATATATATATATATATATATATATAAATAAATTATATATATATATATATATAAATAAATTATATATATATATATATAAATAAATTATATATATATATATATATATATATAAATAAATTATATATATATATATATAAATAAATTATATATATATATATATATATATATATATATGTGTGTGTGTGTGTGTGTGTGTGTGTGTGTGTGTGTGTGTGTATATATATACATACATAAATTACATAGAATGGAAATACAAAATCACTTTATTCTGAATAGCTATTTCAACCCACAAGATTTTACTTGTAAGCCTTGTTAACTAGAGATGTGAAGAAATGAAATATAAGCTTAAAATTTAAACATTTAAAGAATAAAAGTAGAGGAAGAAGACAGAAAAGGAAAAAGAAAAAAGAAAGTGGGAGAAGAATAAAGAGGGAGCTGCAGATGAAGATCTAGACATAAAATTTATGTAAACATCCAATATTATAGTGAGAATTTAGACATTAAAGGAATGAAAGAGGAGGAAAAAAGAAAAGGAAAAAAGCAAGAGAAAGCAGCAGATATAAATTTAAATAAACCCCAATCTCATTGTAGTAGAAGTGGGAGTGTCTGGTTCAAATAGACAGTTAAAATTACTTTGATCTATATTTAAAAATATTAAACCCTCAACTTAGTTCGAGACAGAATCACAAAATTAAAGAAAACCCCAATTTATGCTAGTAAAAAATCATCAATAGAAAGTTTATATAAGGAAAATTACTTAAAAATATTTCAAAATTAGAGAAGATTTTTAAAAAAGTTGGTAAGTAAAAAGGTAACATCTAAAATTAAAAATAAAATTAAAGCAATATATAGAATACAAATAATAATAATACATATAATAAAAAATAAATAAAATTATTGAATAAAATAACATAAAATAAAGTATTAAATAAATTATTAGATACAAAATAATAAGTATAAAATATAAATCAACTCATAAACAAAAATTAATATTAATAAAAATTGAATTAATATTAATTAAAAAATAAATATTAAATATAAATTAATAATTAATTAATAAGTATAAATAAAATAATAAATAAAAATTAAATTAAATGAAAAAATCATGAAAGATATAAAATACAATAATTATTATAATAAAGTAATACATATAATAAATAAAATAAGAACAAAAATAAAAATTAAGTGATGTAAATAATAATAATAATAATAATAATAATAATAATAATAATAATAATAATAATATTAAAATATTTAAAGGGGCAAGAAGATAAGTGAATTAGAAAAGTAATGAAGGAAAAAGAAAAAACCATAACACTGATAAAAAAATCTATTGAAGATAAAAATATTGATAATAAAAATATTGATCATAACATATAAGAAGATAAAATATCATAAAAACGTAAGTTGGAGGAAGGTTATAAGATATGATTGAAATAGAGTAGAAATAATGATATACATGTCAGATAATAACAGATTAAGCAAGATCAATAATATTCTAGATCAGTTTAAACCTACTCCTGTGACAACATTTGGAACTTAACTCATTCTTTTGGTTTAGTAGTATGCATTGATTATTGAATTTAATTATTCTAATCTTTTCCTCTAAGCACAGGTTACATCTACCCTTAAAGTTATTAGGAGTGTGGCAAAACATAGTGGATGATCTTGGAATAAAAAATGATTTTACCAAGATATATTACCGTTCTTAATTGATTTAAAAGAACTGTTCAGAAAGAAAATTACAAATACAAATAAACACAACTGAAATTAGCACTTCTCAACTTCTCACTTCTTTTTTTTACAAAATAGAAACAAACATACAAATAAAATGTATAGTTCACTTTCTGTATCAATCGCTCTCTTCATTTGTATAAAAACTGAAGTTTCAGACAAACACAAAAAGCAAAAATCAGCTTGCCAATTGTGATTAATTGTTTTTTATGGCTCATCAACTTTTTACAGATTTTTTAAAGCCAGGAAATGTTTTTAGATTGTAAGAATTTTTTGGAGATGATAATGATTTAGTGATACACATCCTAGTAATTAACCCATAGCTGGGGAGAGAAGAGATGGATTCATGCCTTTCCCAAGGGTATTTGCACATAAATGAATATAACTAACCAGACCGGAATAGGAACTTGATTCTCTGATTTCTAATTCCATTATACCACCTTCACATCCAAGTTTACGGCACTTGTTATTCCAAAGTGGTTACCCATATAGGTAATGACCAGGCTTAAAATTGCTTAACTTCAGTGATCATACGAGAATCAGTATTTCAACGTAATATGGCCATAAGCTTGCCGAGAATGCAAGATTTAATAACAGCCATTTCCAACATGGTATTAAACTCCATAAAAAATTAGCATAAAATCAATAAAGAAGTTATTTTGTTTTGCTTTGTTTTTTCCTTCATGAGTTTAGAAACATTGTATTTTTAGCAAAACTGTCCCAGATAAACAAAATAATTTAGGGGTAAAAATGAGGAACATAAAACCTTTTTTTTTATATCCCTATCATTATTTTTTGGGGGGATATCAAAGCATTAAACATTGACCAAAGTAAGAGAAAAAAAATCAAAAGTTCTTTGAAGTTTCAATATTTTTTTCTTTCAAAATAAAAACATTTTCATCTTAATGTTATTTTCAGCATTTAAAGCTTAATATTTCATCAATTTACCAGTAATGTTTACAATGTCTAGTATTAGATTTGTGTCATAAATGCTCATAGATTTGTTTATGGGTTCTTTTTCTTCTTCTATGTGCTATGTCCCTTTAGGATGTGGGTGATCATGGCTCTCCACAATTTCCTATCATTCATAGCTCTAAGTAAGACTTGCCTTTTTGCTAGCTCTCCTAATCACTGTTCTGTCAACCATTTATGCAAACTTGTTAGGTAGGTTATTCACTGCTTTTCTCTGTCCCTCTTGCCTCTAATATGTCCTACGAGCATCAAGTTCTCCAAACCTTCTTTCTTCGTGATGTACCTGAGAAATTGTAACTCTTTCTGATTCTAAGTATAAGTGTCCTTTTTGTTTCCATTACCTCCCTCAAATGGTTATTCGTTTTCTAAGCACACTTGTCTGCTATAGAGGCTAGCCAATCCCTGTCACTGACATCTGCTCAGGCACGTATTTGTTCACCACTCACAGGGCCCACATTTGGTTTATACTGCAACTATGCTGAGTGGACATTTGTAATTGTTTCTGAGAGAGAATGCATAGTATAGCATAATCAGGAGGCTGAACAATACCATTATGCTCAAACTCTCAGTCATGATAATATGTTGTGATTTGTGCTAGAACAACCATCAATGTTGATGAAGATGACAACTGACATTGCATTTAAATTTTCAAATAACATATTTGACAGGAAAGCAAGAAACCAGAAGAGAGTTCCACAAGTATGAAAGAAGAAACCATTAGAATAGAACATACTTACATTTTGCAATTAGAACAATAAAATGATAAAATCTAGCTGCCAATCTATTGTGGGTTATTCCCATTGACTTTGCCAAAGAAACATCACTAAGGGGCACTCCTGAAGCCTATAAAAAGGCTTGCATTTCTCTCCCTAGCCTCTTTTCACTTCCTTCCATACAGGCTTTTAGATGTAGTTGTATGTATTGTTGGAATGTGGACACTAGGCTTGCATACATGTTGGAATGTGGACACTAGGCTTGCATGTTGGAATGTGGACACTACTTGCATTTTGGGTCTGTCTATATTTCTGAGATGAGGTATTATGTACAGTATTTACATTATTCGGACTATTGTCCTCATCTTCCAACCACTTGAAGAAGGCCGGAGTGTACAACGGCCGAAACGTTGTGACAAATATGGCGACAAAGATGAGGACAATAGTCCGAATAATGTAAATACTGTACTTGCATTTTCTTTCAATATTTTGACTGTTGAACTCTATTGCACATGTTTATTTCTGGCACACTCTCATATACACATGTGTCTATCATGTACACAAATTTTGCACACACAAAAACACACATTTTCTTATAGTTAGTTTAAATGTTTTTCTATGTTTAAGGTTTTCTTCTTTTTCCATAATTGTATATTCATGTAATTCCTTTTTTCAAATACATGCAATTAGTTGTCATATTTTTTATACTGTTTTGTGTTCATCCTTTTTTACTTGCACTCACAAAGAGTCCATGATAATTGATGCAGGATAAATATTCCAGGACACATGTTTCTAACTAAACGCACAAGCATCCCGTAACACTAGTACTATGCTTAAATTTGTGAAGTCGAAATACCATAAAAAAATGACAATGAATGTATTTATACAAAAAAAGCACAGGGATGCTGTTACAGTGATGGAAAAGTGACTGAAGCCAAGATGCCAGTTCAGGACTGATTACATTGCAAATTCTTCTTTGGATTCTGTCAATAGTCTCTCTTATGAAGTGGCAATAGTTTTATGAATTGTGCTGGATTTTCCAAGTTTAATATTATTAGCCAAGTCATTGAAATTCCAATAAATATGTTGTAATGAAAGATTTTAATTACTGAACATATGCTTTTTTTCACTTGATGCTGGACCTAACATCTAGTTAACCTTATCAGATCTTTATCAGTTATCCAACATCTTCAACCAACTTCTTTATAGGTCAGTGGTATCTGTCAATCACTATTGTAATTTCTACCATTAACAGTAGTTTCACCTACCGACAGATTCACACTCCTCTCCAGTCTTTTGAACAGGAGTTTATCCCTTGTTTCCTGTTGAGGATTAGGTTTCCAGTTCCTTCTAAAGTCTACTTCAACTATAAACTTCTAATGTCTCTGCCTGAACTTTGAAATTTTATTCACTAATTAAATGTTGACCTCTTCAAATCTAAAATTAGCCCTTTATCTTTCCTGTTATCTTGCACTTTCTTACACTAATACAACTCCATATAGTAATCCTCTACCTTGAGTGGCACTTGAGCCTTCTATTGGATGAACATTACTAAAAAAGAAAAAAGTTCTTGCCTGTAGGGAAGTGGTATGCATGTTTTGTAACCTGGGGAAGGTTACTAAATAGAATAATCACACGAAGGTTGGTAATGAAAGATAGTACTTAGGACAAGAACAACATATATAAGATTCGCCAGCAGCATGTAGAAGTAGTAGTCAACTGCTAGAAGTGAGTCAAGTGAATTCCACAATGAATCTCCAACTGCATCCCAACATTCAGTATTTACTGTTGTATTTATATGAATGGGAACATACCCATTATTATCCGTAGGTATGATACAAGATGCTTGAAAGAAAAATGGTAATTCATAGTCTCTTTTGAATTACCATGTTTTAGGCCTGACAGAATTTCTTTCACTCATACAACACCATAGACAACCTTCTACCTAGAGTGGCTTTTGGGTTTTGTATTGGGTGAGCATTAGTAAAAAAAAATAAGCTCACATATTATTCGACTTTTCTCATTCTCCATCAAATCAGCATTATGACCCATTTTAAAACTTCAAAACAGCAATGAAGGAAGCCATTAATTTGAGACTTCAAAATTCAGGATATTTCATACAAATAGATGCTATTTGTTGACATCTGCGCAAAAATATGGCTTTCCTCATAACTGTACAGATATGTTTCCAAATTTCAATAAATAAACATTCATGTTATATAACAATAAAACATAGTGGTTAATACTGTACCATATATTTTGAGTGGGTGGAAGTCAGATTTACTGGTGAATAGAATGTTATTTGTTCAGTTTAATATTTGTTTTTTTTTAATATTTTCTAAGTACAATGCAACTATGAAATTAATTCAATATTGCTATAATTTTTTGATGAGATGGTTTGGTTTGCTTTAGTTGATTTTGTTTAGTGGCAAATCAACCTCTATGGGCTATTTAATGCCAAAATCTAAATATTTTGAACACAATTTTGTGACTTCAGATAAATATATTTTGAACGCAATTGCATGCTTTCAACTACAGATAAAATATATTGTTGGTCATTTTGCTATAAAAATGTATTGTTGATCATTTTGCTGTAAATAGGTATTGTTGGTAATTTTACTAAAAATATGTATTGCTTGTAATTTTACTAAAAACCGGTATTGCTGGCAATTTTATCATAAATAGGTATTGCTGATAATTTTACTATAAAAATGTAGTTTTATACTGTCATAGTGTCTTTTTTGTTTAGGAGTTTGCTATTTGCCCATAGTTGTGGCCCTAAGAGTTGCTACTACCTCAGGCCAGAATAAACCTGGGAACAACAGCAATTAAGAGGTATGATAAGATGGTAAACTAGCATGAAATAATTAGCAAAATCATTTCAGACAGACATAGAATCATAATCAGTACAAGTGTTTGAGAAAAAAATTAATAATTTTGTTTAATTTGTATTTGAAAATGTTTTTGACATGCAGTACATTTGGTGTCCAATGTAGCTGTAGTGTTTGTGAAGAAAAAGTTTAAAAATCTGTATAAATTAAGGTTTGGTAAAATGAACAAATTAGTTAAATTCAAATTAGGAGGATATATTTTATTAATTGATCAATTACAGACAAAGTAAAAGCCTCTTTTTATTAAAAAGTAAAAATTATTATTGACACATGATGTCCCAACTGAGTGTATACCAACTTAAAATTTAATTAACTTATAATCTATGAAGAAAAAAAACTATTCAGCATTTAGAACATATATCAAGTTGTTAATATGAAAAGTTTCAGCTTTTAAGCATGTGTAGTTATTACACTTGTTAATTTATCTTAGGGATATTATCCAGGCAACAGAAAGTCTGTTCACTTCTGAATGACAAGAATTCACCATGCAACTGAAAGAGTTTTTCCACAAGAGAAAAACAACTAGCTTAAATTGAGCTATTTGGGCTGAACCCTTCTGAACCAGCAGGGGAGGCAGATTAATCCAACAAAGCATTAGTTTTTATAATCAGGAGGATTTAAGTTCAAGCCCTATGCTGGGTAACAAATACTCTCTATAGAATAGAACTTAAAAATGTTATTAGATATTTTATACTCTTCAAGCAAAACATATTCAAATAGAGCTGAGCATTTTTCTGTTAAAAATTATGTGCAACTGGTATAAATAAAGGATAATATATCAAGCAGTCAGTCTACATGATAGTCTGAGCAGTAGCCTGATGTAACAGTCCAAGTTGAAGTAGTAAGAAATCTTCCTGAGTCTGGTTTATTTCTTGTTGTATGAAAACTGTCTTCAAAGAAGAAAAAAGAAGAAGCAATCTTTGTAAAAGACCTCAGCAATTTCCAGAATCTGAAAAAAAATTGGATTTGCACTTTATCTGCTTTCTACTTTTCCTTGTGGATGAATTGAATATATTTATAAAAAGCTAAATTTTCACGTCCCTCAACCTTTCACATTGCCCAAAAGAAACTGAACTGGACATGTTGTCCAATATATTGGTAGATAAACATGAATAAACACATTTCTACTTTAGAAATGATTTACTAGAAGAGATTTGACTGCTGTCTTTCAGCTTTTTTTGCTCAAGTAGCACAATATGCTGTTCATCTTTAAACAGTTATGTAAAGTTAGGAGTTAGATTTATAATATAAATTACAGTAGTTTGGGTTAAATAATATGGCTGATTGTTTAGTCTTGCCTTGAGATGGCAACCAGTCTAAGAGCAAGAAAACTGAAATTAAAAAAAAAACAGCCTGAAGAGGACTAAGCTCCATCTGGCTATCTAACCCTAGTCATACAATTACTGCTATAGCTGCAGTACATGTGGTGCTCCAACAGTCCTAATGGATTATGGACCTCAGGACATGACATGATGGTCAATAAAATCATTTTATAGACCAATTTGCTAATGTATTAAGCTCAATTTTCATTGGATACCTCACCAGTATGACCTATCGCCAGACCACGCTAACATTAACAATCATAGTCTTGGCCTGCTTCATAGGTTAGCAAGGGCTTCAATGACCAAATTAGTATAGAACTGTCCATGTTAGATGAGCTCCCAAAGATAGAGGGTGTGAGTTCAAATCTTGTCAAAGACTACCTCTTTATTTCTTAACTGTGCTGCTTAACAATCATAAAATGCGAAATGACGCAAGTGTTATATTAAAAAGAAGCAACAGAAATATGCTAATGGAAAAAAGATCATTGAAAATTTACAAAAATAAAATGTAATTTATGTCAAATGATTTTTTGTTGCATTATGAAAATATATTATGATAGTATTTGTTTTTTTTAAAAATATTTATTTTCCACTACATCAAAAAGGCTAGGAGCATTAAAAAATGCATATTCAGTAAAGGAGGTCAGATATAATCGACAGAAAAATAATGATATAGCAGCAACCATTAAAAAAGAAATAGGAAAAAATGGAGACACACAAAATGAATGAAAAAAGAATTTTTAAAAATATCTGAAAGGTGAATTTAAAAATTTTTGGTTTGCAGCTGTTGATTTTCCTATAAAACATCATCAAAATATGTCAACACTGGTGTTGGTGGTATGTGGATGGTGTTTTGAGTGGATCCATTGGTATGCAATGTTATCTAAATGAAGGTCCAGACAAGTGGATGCTACTTCCAGAGACAAAATTAGAGGATTTTCCCAGGATGTTCCAGAGTGAACATTTAATGAAGAATTAACCATACAACTTAGTTTGTCCACATCCATACTGCACTGACATATATAGTTGTGCCCATTTTCCTGGTATGCAGTTTAGTAATGTTTTGAAAGTGATGATAGTAAGATCACCTGCTGATGCCCAGGCTAAGATAGAAACCAAGATCAACATTAGTCTTTGATTAAATGATCTAGCTAATCAGTATTTAAGGTTCAAGAACAAAGCAGCAGAGAAAACTGGATTTTTTAAAGGTATTATCTCCATAAGCATGTATAATCATTTTTTTTATTCCCTCAATTAAGTGGGTCTAGGTTTATTTGAATATTTTTAGCAGTTATGTGTCTTCTTGCAGGATTTATTCAACCAATACATTGCAGCAATTCTGAGAGAATAAGAAGTCCTACCAGGATTCATTACTGGCAGCCACAATCTTACAACATGAGATATGCAGATGATACAGTGTTGGTAGAAGACATGGAAAGGAAAATACAAAAGCTTGTGCAGAAGGTAGTGAAGGAAAGCAAGAAAAAGGACTAAGTATAAACTACAAGAAAACATGGTTATTAGGAAAAGATGAGCCCAAAATGCAATTTACAAAATGGGGATACTAAAATCAAACAAGTACAAAAATTTAAATATATAGGAAGTGTTCTAACAGTGGACAGAAAGACATATATAAGCTGAGATCCGAAGACGTATTGGGATGGCCAAAGATGCATTCCAAATACTATGCAGAGTATTAAGATACAGAAAATTTCCATTAGAAACAAAGAAAAGAGTATTGAACTGTTACATGATATCTGTCCTTCTGTATGACAGCAAATACCAGAAAATCTCCTCAATGAAGATGTGACTTGAAGCAACAAAAATGTGGTACTACAGAAAGATTGTGTGGGTACCATGGACTGAACATGTGAGCAACGACCAGGTTTTGGAGAAAATGGAAACAAAAAAGACACATACATAACATCAGGAAGAGGCAGGTGAAGTTACTGGGGCATGTAATGAGGAAGGAGGGCTTGGAAAATCTGATACTCACAGAACAGACTGAGGGACAGAAAGAAGCAGCACATAACATACTTGATGAGCTTGAGTAAATGGATGGTAGAACAGGGTTTGGGAGAAATAACAAAAAGATAAAACTTATTAAGAGCTACAAGGGACAGAAAGATGTGGAGTGTCATTATCACCTATGTCCTCGAAGGGATGCGGCACATAAAAGAAGAATTTACTTTAATATTATTCCAAGATATTGATTAGATCTTGTCAAGATTAACTAGAAGGGTAACAGTTTTATTGCTATTACCAAGGTGTTTAATGTAATTGTGAGAATGTTGTTTTCCACAGTGATCACTCACCTAATCTCTTTGTCAAAAATACCAGTTAAAAGAATATTTTTGCCAAGTTATCTGGTAATGAGACAGAGCACAGGGAGAAATGAATTCATGCCTTTCCAAAAAATTTAGTTTGCATAAACTTGGACAGCAGTTAATTGAAACCTGGTGACTTGTTTGAATTTTCCATGATACTAAACATACCACTATGGCACTTTTATTTATTGGTGTACAAGCTGGTCAAGAGATTGGCTGTTGTTTTGCTTTGCACGACTTATCAACCCTTTGCGGGTTATTTAAAGCCAAAACAAATTTTCAGATTGTAGGAGGCTGCATACAGCATCCAGTGTTCACAAGCAGCCCCTCATGTAAGTGCTGTCAAATCACTCATACTGAGTGGAATTGGAAAAGTGAATTCAAATTCCAACTTAGTCTGCTGCATTCACTTTCACACTAATGCCTTTGCGAAAGATATAAATCTATCTCTTCTCTCTACCCACTCACAGATTAAATATCTTTTACTTTAGATGGCAGTCAGTCTAAGTGAAGGATTACACTGAATTTAAAACTATAGAGAAAGCAACAGGAAACTACTTTCTTATTTTTCCAATAAGTCACAGAAATTCACAGATAAAGAATCTATAGAGAGATAGGAACATCTATATCCTGAAGTGATATGGTATATAAAAAAATATGAACATAGATTAGTTTTATATGCAAAACAGTTTTACGGTAAGTACAGATGCTTTTTTTTATTACATCATCTCTTTTATCTTTCTTTTGCTTTAACTCTTCATGAAGAATTTTAATGTGTCACAGCAAACAACAAAGATAAGGACAATAGTCTGAATGTAAATAATGTAAATTCAAACAGATATTCTCATTTCAAGCCACCAACCATTACACTATTTGCTTACCCATGATAATGATTAATATAGAGAAACTAATTGAGAGCACAAAAAAGAAAAAAATGACAGAGTCCGTCTGAAGTTACTATGCAAATCACATGGACAAGTTTGAATTTTATAAAATATTGGTTTTGAACTTTTTGAGTTATTGAAGTTTTCATATGTGAGAAGAAGAGGGCAGTACCAGTCAGGCTGGTGTTACTAAGGCAGACCATGTCAGACCAAGCATCCGACAGCCCCCCAATGCAACCAGATTTGCCACATCTTGACTGTCTCAATTCCCTTTGAGCCATGAGGGAGATGTTTCTGGTCAAGTGTGTGGGCTTCTCTGTCATGCAGAGTTATCCACCAAAATCAAATTCATGTGAATAACCTCATCAAATCCGCTTTTATTCACAGTCATATCTGCCAGGGGAGGGAAAGGGAATAGGCAGACAGAATGATGATCTTGATGCTCATATGTGAGCAGGTGTCAATATATCAACATTTTGCTGGCTGTTATTGAGAAGAAGGGTCACTATTTTATGATGTAAATGCTTCAAAGACTTATATATTTGTTATTTGTTCTGTTATAGGTGTTGATTCATCTTTGATGATTTTATTATCTAGCCATTGAAGCAAAAAGTGATTTTCAGGTTTTGCATAACTTCACACTACAGTTTTTATAATGAATCCAATAACTTCCATACAACTTGTTGAAACTACCTCAAAATTTAACTTTAATCTTTGTTTCAATGTCTAAATTGTTTAAAACTTGACAAAAAATTTTCAAAGCAAATTTGAGTTATTGAGGTTCATGTGGTTTACACAATAACTTTGGACATTCAGTACTTTTGGATGAGGTTTTGTAAAATTAAATTTTGAAATTCTAAGTTTAACAAGAACGATGAAGATACTCGTCTAAATAATTCCTGAATTAATAAAAAAAATAATTTCAATTTTCAGTATTGTTATAGAGTTGAGTTAATTTGCATATGAGTCATAAAAGATATTTTTAATTTTAAACCTAAGTTTTTCTTTCTTTCTAGCAGTTTGAATTTTCTCAACTAGATCCAAAGAATTAGTAGAGAAAAATCTAGTTTGGTAAATTTAGTTAATGAATCCCGAAATGTAATATTCCACTTGTTAACACTAAAAGCATTGAAAATCTGCAAAGACCTTAACATTAAGACAAGACACTTTTGGGCTCCATCAATCCTCTGGGGATTAGTAATGTGGCAGAGGCAGGTTAAGGACAGAGAGAAAGATAAGGATTATTTTTTTTTAAAATTTGTTTTATCCTGGCTTTTCAACTCATGGTCGACCAGGTCACCTCTTATAAGCAAAAATGTATGTGATTGGGGCAGATGGAAGAAGAGAGGCTAAGAACAAACCAAAACCTCAGGAAATTACCTGACAACAGAATAACCTAGAAACAATAACTGTATGATCAATAGACACTCCATTGGCAAAGGAAAAGGATGGCTATTTCACTAGAGGTATCAAGTTGTCAAAGCAAACCATTTTTATTGGACAGTATTTGGTGATAAAGACATGGTTATGAAAATGGATCAACTAAATATTGTAGAATCTTGATCACAGGCTACTGACTAGAGAGATGGCAATGTGCAGTCGATCTTGGACAGCCATGCTGACCTTAATGGAAGGAAAGACAAACACTGGTTTAGTAAATAAAAATGAGGGATGGTAGGTAGGTAATTGAAGTAAGCTTTTTACTTGATTCCAATCACTAATGATGGATAAAGAAACTCGAAAGTTATCAAATAAAAATTTGAATATTTTTTTATCATTGATACTGAAAAACAAAAGTCTTTCTTTTCTTTATATTAATACTAGAGTTCACCCAATACAAGGTTTGACAGCTACTCAAAGTAGAGGGATTATTGTTACAATTGTAATGGTAAATTAGGTGTGTGATCAAAGAGGAAGTGGTAAGAAGTGAAGATTATGAGGATAAGGAGGATAGATAATAATTGACTTGTTTACATTTGTAATATGAAGGAAATGAGGGTGAAGTGACTATGTGGAAGTAACATGACTTGTAGTAAATGTCTGAACTGGTGGAACTAAAGCATGAAACTCATCTGAAGATTTCCCATGGAAATAGTGATAGAATAGCAACAGACTTATGATGATGTGTCTTTGGAGAAAGAGGCTGCAGAGTGGATAATAAGTCTTCTCCACCCACACAAGCACAAGACCGATTAAATGATTTGCATCGATGATGACTCCTGAATTCAAGTAAATTATCAGATCTTACTATAAAATGTTGTATGAAATATTGAGTTGAAGCATTGTTATCATTTCATTTATCATTTTTAAATAATATCCTAATCTTTGCTATTTTTTTATCAGAACATTTTTCAGCCAATGAATTTTTGGGGTGCAACGGGATAAAATAGCACTATTCTGCTTCCATATCTGAGTTGGAGCTGCCCAGACCTTACTTGTTTGTCTTAATAGAATTCAAAATCATCTACACGGCCTTGAGGGTGATTAATCATTTTCCACCCTATAACCCCTTTCTCACAGATGAAAGGTTACAAGTTTCACCACACAGCTCTTCTAATTTGTCCAAACCCTCTACCTTGAGTGGCTCTTGGGCTTTGTAAAGGGTGAACATTAGTAAAAAAAAAAAGAAAACATAAAAAAGCCAATGTGGAAAAGTAAGCTGTTAAAGCTGGCTTGAGAATGTCAAACCAAAAATTTCCAGACCAACAATCTTGAAATGATGTGACAGCAAACATTAGGGTATCACACCAAAAGTCTTAGACTAGTCTCTTCTTCTTCTTCTATATAATAAATGTGAATGTCAGGATGTCACTGTGTCATATCTTTTCCACTTTACTTCTAGAGGCTGTAGCCCAACATATCATATCATTTTGGAATCAGGCTGACTCTATGAGCAAATTAAAAACATTCTGGGTTGGATCTGAACATGTAATCCTGAAATTTTGGATTCCCAAGTTTTCATTACTGTGACTGTTTTCAGATTCTGCCATCTTGGCTTTGACTGATAAAAACAATTAAAGGGACACAACTTGCTAACTTTCAATAGCTCATGTTCAAATGAAAAAAATTACTGTTCTCAAATTAGTGTTTCAAAATAAAATTGTCCATGTTTTCAACTTTACTCTTAGAGGTTGTAGCCCAAGATATCATCCTATTTTGAAATCAGGCCAACTCTCTGGGCAAATTAAAAACATCCCAGGCTAGAGCTGGACCCACAATCCTAAAATTTTTTATTCCCAAGTTTTCATTGCTGGAATTGTTTTTGGTAATTTTTTTTTTACAATAAATTTGTTTGTATGAAAACAATTTTATAATTTGGAAATTAATTTGGGAATAATCAAAATTAATTGTGAAATCCAGCAAAAGTCACCCATGAAATAAAAATAATTATTTGTATGGGAAGTAAGGACCTATGTACATCAAATTGTCTTTAAATTAAGTGGTGGCAGAAGAATTATCATTGAACTTTTAAAATTTAAGTTTAAATATTAATGTAATACTTATATGCAGCAATCAATTTTGAGTTCTTCTGTAGTTTATTGTTGCCTATTCCATCTACTCCTTCCTACCTATTGTGATGAAAATCCAATCAAAAGCCCTCTGCAAGAGATAGCCTAAATGCATCCTGATTTAAGCTAGTCTTCTATATGCTGTGTCGCTTAGAGGAATTCCCTATTCAATTTTTGATCAGAGCCCTAAAGTTTCATAGCTGATAATCAGAAACTTGAATTTAAAAACTTTTTTTCCTAACTCCTTGTGGTTATTGGTGGAGATGGAGGGGGGGAAGGCATATTGATGAATATAAATAATGTTGGTAATAAGTCGCTTCCAAACAAAATACAATTCTAAACAATATTATTATTATTATTATTATTATTTTTTTTAAATTCAAAATAAATTCTTACTTTGACTTTCTTGAGATAATAGTGAAAGAGGAATTCACTATTCAATTTTAGATCAGTGCCAAAGATTCATGGCTGATAATCAGAAACTTGAATTTTAAAATAAAAATTCATGTATATTTTTTCCCTAATTCCTCATTTTTATTGTGAAAGTGGGGAAGACATGAAATAGTGTTTTAATAGAAGAGAATAAATACAGCTGCTCAAAAATGAGCTCCTTGGATAGAAGGATCTCACGTTAGCCAATGTGGAAAAGTAAGCTGTTAAAGCTGGCTTGAGAATGTCAAACCAAAAATTTCCAGACCAACAATCTTGAAATGATGTGACAGCAAACATTAGGGTATCACACCAAAAGTCTTAGACTAGTCTCTTCTTCTTCTATATAATAAATGTGAATGTCAGGATGTCACTGTGTCATATCTTTTCCACTTTAGCATTTAAAAATGTTTACTTTGTGTAAATGCTGTAACTATAAAAATATTGCATTTTTAATTTTGAAGACATGTAAATTTTAAATATCTTCCAAAATTCATTTAATTATAGGATTTTAATAAAACTATTGGTATTCATGTAAAAGAGAATATATATTTTTTGTAAAGCAGTGACATTTCAAAATTTTACAGAAATTTCCCCTATAGGCATGGATATCAAAAAGATGAAAATCACATACAGATATTGCCCATATTGGCATTTAATAATCAAATTCCATTTTAAGCACAGATATTACTGTCTACATTATTGTTTATAGCCCAGTGAATAATCCTTCCAGATTACTTTTGTCAGATAACCTAAAAATATAAACAGGGTGCAGCAAAAGTAATGCCATTTTTCTTGTCACATGAAAACACGATTTGTTATGATTAACAAATTATTTAACATGTTCAAAATGCTCCTCTTTATTTTAAATACAATGCTGAACACTATTGGACACATTCCTATATTAATTGCTTGTTTTAATCAAGATCTTTCAGTACACTCCACAAGAAAAATTCTGATGGTGTTAGGTCTGGTGATCTTGATGACCACTCAATTGCTCCATGTTGTCCTATCCACTGCAGCTCAACAAAAAAAGGGCATTACTTTTGCCACACTATATATAATAGTACAGTATATGGTAGAAATACCTCCCACATAATGGCAAGACATTAGTGACTTTGGTGTCTTCATCTAGCAAATGTCTTACAATTATGAGTGAGGTATTTCTGGAAGATATTTATGGGGAGTATTTCTGTTACATCCTGTATTACATTAGTTTTGTTCCAATTAGAAATTCTTCTGTTAGGTTAGGATGGAGTGTAAAATTGCTATGTAATGTCAAACATCATATATGGCAGTGAATGCTGGACAATTTCTTCACAGATGAAGATTCGACTTGAGGCAACAGAGATGTGGTTCTTTGAAATGATGCTGAGAATACCCATGGATGGAACATGTGAGCAATAAGGAAGTTTTAAGGAAAATGGAAACATAAATTTCTTGGACACATAAGGAAAGAGGGCTAAGAGAATTTGACACTCTGAAGATATATTGAAGGTAAGAGGGAAACATTGAGTAACTGACCTAACATGCTTGTGTAAATGGATGGCAAAACAGGAACTGGGAGGGAGAGCAAGGAGATAAACATTGCTTTGAGATACATAGTGTAGGAAGTTGTGAAGAGCCATGATTGCCAATGTCCTGAAGGGATTCTACACATAAAAGAAGTATACTTCTGGATATATCACATGCTTAGATAAGTATAGATAAGTATTAAAAGAGAAATTAAAAAATATTTGATACATTTGTCTACTAAATCTTGTCTGTTGTATCCTTGATTGCAAAAATAAGCATTCATATTAAGTAACTTAGTCAGGTGAAGCTCAAACGTGCTACTAGTAACATGTAACCCAGTACAACCTATGATATGGACAGATCGTTGGCATCTAAACCAGCTTCCCAACTAGTTTTTACTGGTCAGGAAGGTGTCAGGATGAAAAACAACTGTCATAGGGCAGATGAGCTTATAATAGGAGCCAATAAACAACTCATGTGCATGTATATATATATATATATATATATATGTCAGGCAGACAAAATTAACCTGGCAGCTCAAATTGAAAAGGACCTCCAATCGGTTGTGGACTGGGGAGAGAAATGGATGGTCAACTTTAATGCCTCTAAAACAAAATTGCTCTCCATTAACCACCACAAGGACCCATCCCTGCATCCCATCAGAATGTCTGAGGACCAACTTCTCGAGAGCTCCTCTCTGCGGCTGCTCGGTCTCACGCTGTCCACTGATCTGAGATGGAACAAATACATCGAGTCAATTGCATCATCCACCGCTAGAAAAGTTGGTTCCCTGTGCCGAGCCAGGAAATTCTTCTCCCCTGAATTGATCCTCCAGGTCTATAAGTCTACCATTCGACCTTGCATGGAGTATTGCTGCCATTTATGGTCTGGGGCCCCTGCGTGTTGCCTCGGGGTTCTTGATAAGATCCAGAGACGGATATGCAATGTGATTGGCCCTGATCTGTCATCTCGTCTGCAGTCGCTCTCTCACAGACGGAATGTTGCATTACTCTGCCTTTTCTACAAGTACTTCCACAGTAATTGCTCTGAGGAGTTGCTCTCACTTGTCCCTAAGCCTCGTGAATTCAAGCGTCCTACGAGGCTGGCATCCCGTTCCCACCCCTTCACCGTAGAAACTGTTAGGTGTAGACGTCTTTTCTACTCCAATAGCTTCATGTCTCGCACATCTCGCCTATGGAACTCCCTTCCCCGTTACTGTTTCCCTGACAAATACAATCTCCAACGGTTTAAGTGTAGCGTCAATCGTCATCTCCAGTTGCCTTGATCTATCCACTTCCTGACATCTTCCATTCCTATCTGCTCTCGCTCTATATCTCCCGTAACCTCCCCACCTCGATCGGCCCTCCGTCCTTCTCTTTCTCCACAACCCTTCCTTTACCACTCCTATCTGCTCTTCCTCCAACCCGTCTGTAACCCCTTGCGTGATAGTGACCACCGGCTTTGCTCGGGGTGATACGCTTAAAAAAAAAAAAAAAAATGTGTGTGGGTGTGTGTCTGTGTATATGTTGACATAATAGGAAAGAACTGTTAGATTGACGATCCAAAGTTCTTTAGTATTTTTGTTTTTATTTTTAAAAAACAGTGCTGTCAGTCACTGTGTGTTTATCTAAATCAAAAAATAAACACGCTAAAAATTCACCTTCATCCGTGCCGTGAGCTGACAGCTTAGTGGTAGAAGTTCCGACTGAGGCCAATTCAGTCGGGTTTCGATCCTAGCTAGAGGCAATCGGACGTCTAGCCACACTGATGAGCTGTGAAACAACGAAACAGTCTGTCTGTGGATGACAAATATATATATATATATATATATATATATACACACATATGTATACATACATATATATATATATATATATATATATATATACACATATGTATACATATATATATATATATATATATATATATATATATATATATACACATATGTATACATATATATATATATATATACACATATGTATACATATATATATATATATATACATATATATATATATATATACACATATGTATACATATATATATATATATATACACATATGTATACATATATATATATATGTATACATATATATGTATACATATATATATATGTATACATATATATATGTATACATATATATATATATGTATACATATGTATACATATATGTATATATATATATGTATACATATGTATACATATATGTATATATATATATGTATACATATGTATACATATATGTATATATGTATACATATATATATATATATATATATGTATACATATATATATATATATATATGTATACATATATATATATATATATGTATACATATATATATACATATATATATATATATATATATATATATATATATGTATATGTATATATATGTATATATATATATATATATATATATATATACATATATATACATATACATATATATATATATATATATACATATATATACATATACATATATATACATATACATATATATATATATATATATATATATATATATATATATATTCAAGTCTTACTATTAATCCATAGCTGGAGGGAGAAGAGGTGGTTTCATACATTTCCCAAGGGTATTTGTGTTTAATGAACCCAGTTGAAATTGGCTATGCAATTAACAATTCCTATCTATTATCCATTAAACAAAACTTACAGCACCTGCTATTCCCAAGCAGTCACCCATTTAGGTACTAACCAGTCTTGATGTTGCTTAACTTCGGAGATCCTATGGGAACCAGTGTTTCAATGTGATGTGGCTGTAAAACTCTAGAGATCGTGTCTCAGGAAAAATACTTGGTGTACTTGGACTCTTACTTGAATGTTTAATAAACATGTATGATTATCATGTGATCAGTGTTTTGAATTTTGTGGAAATAAAACTAACGAAGCCAATAAGATCTTTGTGGGCATTTTAATCAAGAGGCACATTTAATGAGTAGACTCCTTCTGAGTAGGAACAGATCCACACTTCATTAAAGGCCATCAAATAAAAAATAATCTCCACATGAAATTAGATGAAAACAAACAAAAGCAAAAATTAAAACATAGCTAACAGTTGGAAAATATAGTGATAAGCACTTTCTGCTGGTTCTAGAATCATTCTTGACAAAACAAAATATTATCAAGGGTCAGTGTTAAAATAGATGTAAACATTAAAATTTTTCCCCTTATTTCATACTCCTTTTTCTTTCTCATTATCTCTAATTGTAAACAACCTAGCATGTCTCAATGGCATTAATACATCATATATAAAATGTAGCCTGATGCTCCCTGAACAGAAGGGTGAAACATAAATTGCTAAGGTATTTATAATTCATATATATATATATATATATATATATATATGACAAACTGGAAAAAGTTTTTGTGAAGTGTTTCATCCATTAGGACCTCATTGAATTGGGTTTGTTTACGTTGTCATGAAGTCCTAACAGATGAAACATGTCACAAAAACTTTTTCCAGTGTGTCATAAATCTTTTCTTTCAAAATGACTTGATATATCAAAATTTATATATATATATATATATATAAGGTGGACATTGAAGTCAACATAAGGTATATGGCCCGACAATTGTGTTTAAGCATGAAAAAGACTGTTGCTTCTGGGTGTTGAATTCAATATCCATTTTGATATTTACATCTCTGATATTGAGCACTTTAACCATTAATATAGCATATCATAAAACTATATTAGCTCTCGATAAAATAATCTAATTGGTCGAGCACTGTGGAGAGTAAGGAACAAATTTGTAAACAGTCACTATTATTGCTGATAATGCAAGACTATCCTAGTGACTGAGTTCTCTGAGTGACGTGTGTTTATGAAAAAATAAATACACAAAAATTTCCCTCCCTGCCAGGTGTCAATGGCCTAGGGGTTAGAATCTCTGACTGATACCAAATCAATCGGGTTTTGGTCTCGGCCTGAAGTGACCAGATGTCTAGCCACACTGATGAGCTGTGAAACAGTGAAACAGTCTGTCTATGAATGACTATATATATATCACATGATAAAAATCTACGCCATGCACGTGATATAACATCATCGCGTCTTTTGAATTTAAAAGGAATTTAACGTTTTTAGTTTGTAAAAAAGTAGCAACATGATTACGCTACAAGATAATTGGCAAATGTTTGTTTAAAAAAAAAAAAAAAAAAAAAAATTTTGACTAAAATATTGACCCTGAAGATGAACAATGATGTTCGAAAGCGCTAGGTCATCGTATGGAAAATACATATTTCGGAACTATTTTCAAATAAAAAGTCTCATTAGAGAATATGAGAAAATTCAAAAGAAAATATGTAAGACTATGTTGTCTTTAACATTCAACACTACATGTTTGAAAGAAAAGTTGCTGCCAAATTACACATATATATATATATATATGTATGTATATGTATGTATGTATGTATATCACTTTAAACATTATTTTTAGTGTATACTCATATTTGAGTAGATGCTCCATTTATTTATTAAACAGTATATTTATTTTCATCTACTGACCTGAATACTTGAGACATCTTATTAAGGAAAAATATACACTCTCCAGCAGTATTTGAATCTTATCCCCCTGTCCTGGGTAGAGGGAACCATTGTTAGATCCACTATGCTTTAACCAATTCAGCTATGAAGAAATTTTGCTGATCAAGTAAGGCTGAATAGGGTCTTTTAGCAAAATCCTTCTTGTCATAGATTTGAGATTTTCATATCTGCTCAGTTTCATATCCTAACATAAACAGCAAATTGTAGAGAATCAATGGATTTTTTTATTTATTAATCCAACAGATTTTATCACTTTAAATGTTATTTTTAGTGGATACTCATATTTGAGTAGATGCTCCATTTATTTTCATCTACCGACCTGAATATTTGAGAAATCTTATTAAAGAAAAATATGCGCTGTCCCTATTCATGCTATTATCTTATATTGGTGAGTTGTGAATTAGCATGATTGTTCTTGGAGGGAATAGTGAGAGCGGCATTTTTGAAGATGAGAGTTGACAAGAAAACTGGAAAAGAGTTTCACAAATGAGAAGTGCATGAGTAGAAACAATTAGCATAGAACTTATGGTTACAACTTAGCAGCCAGTCTTGCACAGCACTGAAAATCATGAAGCTGAGATGCCAAGTCAAGACTGATAACATTGCTGATTCCATTTGGGATTTTGTCCAGAATCTCTTAGATACACAGCAGAAGCACCAGACTAGATGGGCAGTAATATTGAATACACAGATGAATAGTAGATTTATAAATGTGAAAAATAGATTTTGGTGAGAAAAATTGTCTAGCATGTCATAGTGAATTGATTTTAGCATACCTTTAATCTTCCTCAGGTGTCTGTTATGTTCTAAAATGTTCAATCCTGCTATGAGAAAATATGTGTTTCTGCTTTATTATGTTTCTGTTACCTACAATTCAGTATTGTAACTATTGATATATCCACATGTAACCTATGAGAGTTGTAGGTGCCCCACATATACTGTAGCAGTTGCTGTGCCTACCTCATCCTTCTCCATGCCAGTTTTGAAGTCAGAGTTGTTCTTCCTGAACTGGTTTCCATACAAGGCAAGAGAACCCAATCTGCTCTGTTCTTTTACCCACATCTGGGATGAGAAGAAAGGGATTTATGCCTTTCTAAATGGCATTTGTATGAAAGTGAATGCAAGAGGTTAGCCTGGAATTTGAACTCAGCTCACTGATTCCACTGATATCTGTTACACTATTTACACATCTGTAACTACTGAGCTATGCTTTATAAAAACAAAAACAAAAAACAAAATAAAAAACCAATCAACATTGGGAGCTTGCTGATAATTTCTTACCACAAGAATTTATCTTCTAAGTTAGTAGTTATCAGCCTTTTTTGCCCAATGCACCCTTTTCACTGTGAGTCAGAATGTCATTCTCCCCATTTCCAAGCTTGACTCAAAACATGCATTCCAAATAATATGCATATATTATTTAAAATCATTCTTTTCCATATTAGTACATATGCATTTACATGGATTATTGTTATAGAAGAGTTTTACAAATTTAAAAGCAACAGAAAATGTTGATGGATTTTAAAACTTGAATACATGTGCAGCAATTTGTTTTAACTCATAACTAATTATTAAATAAATAAACAGAAGCATACTTCAATAAAAAAAAAAAATGCAATAGAATTCCAGGGTATTGTAATTCAATAAACAAAATTCTGTAAATAAAAAAACAAGAAAAAGTAAAAGATTTTTCCCGCCCGCTGAAGACCTGAAATTCCCCACTGGAAGAGAAATCCATCCTGGTCGAGATCCCCTTCTACTAAGGTTTAGTTGTGAGGCTTCTTAACAACAATGACAAGTCATATCATTACTTGATATAAATTTAAGACCAAGAAGTTTAAAAAATTTAAATTTAAAAGATTTAATTCTTTCTGAATCCTATTCTTTTATCATCTTTTCTCCTCACTAGTCTTCTCGTTCTCTTTCACTCCCAAGTAACCCCTTGCATCATTGTGACATTATCACCTTGCTTGGGATGAAATGATAAAAAACAAAACTCAGACATTGTTGATTATAAAACTAGCTTTCTTTCTAAGTCATAACTATTGTTATGACTTTCTAATCTTGACCTTTTCTGTGTTTAAAACATTGCAATGATTGAGTCTCTCTAATTTTCTTTCTTTCTTTCTTACTCCCTCATCTAATCCTCTGCTCAATAAATACCATTTTTCCAGGGTGATTCTCACATCAATTGCCAATAAATGCAACCCAATGATATAAAAGATTTGGATTCTAAAATGTTATCTCAAAAAGAAAATTTATTTACAAGAAGAAGATAGAGATGGCAAGAATGTTATCTTCTGGCAAGCATAATCTAAATGTTCCTTAACAATGTTTAGTGTTTTTTTTTTATGACGTACCAGCCCATTGGGTCATTTGATGCAAAATCCTGGTCTAAGTCCACTCTGATTTAGGATGTAGAAAAAAAAAGCAACAACAGAAAATAAAAAAACCATGTTGGCAAACTCTCTTGCATTATTTCAAGAGAATTCAGCTAGGCCTAAAACCAACATATCTGAGATAATCAAAGGCTGCAATTTCATACTGGCTTATATTTTCTGAGTTTGGTTTCTGCTGTTGACTAACTGAAATTCAAAGACTTTTGCAAAAGCTAATTCTTTGATTTGGTCAGAAAAAATGACCAAGAGATTTATATGTTTGTAGAATTTAATCCTCAGAAGCAGAGTTTGCATTAAGAAAATACCAAAATAATTATAAGATACACATTTTATTGCTAAAGGCAATCCTTGCTGCTCTTCTTATAAGAGGTTGGTTCTTTGAAAAACCAGGACTTTTAAAAATTTCTAGGGCACATAATAAGGAAAGCAGGCTTGGAAAATTTGATACTTACAGGACAGATTGAAGGCAAGAGGGACAGAGGAAAGCAGCTCATGACATACTTAGTGAGCTTGATTAAATGAATGGCAAAATAGGGTTTAGGAGAAATCCCCCCAAAAAGACAAAATTTATTAAGAGCTTAAAGGGCACAAAATTATGGAGAGCCATGATTGCCTACATCCTGAGGGGACATGGCATATAAAAAACATGTGCTAGTTTATAATGTCTAATAAAAGTTTGTCTTCTTTATGACTTAATGGATTCCTCCACAGGAAACCATTTTTAATCATTAATCTGAGAAAGCAATTGTTTATAAAGAACATAACTGGAGTTTTTAGAGTAACATTTTGCTTTTATAGCATCTTGCAGTGTTAGACAAAACTACTCCTAGTGCAGTATATCCTATGTTTAATTTCCTTATTCCCTATATTAAATTTGTTATAACTGATTCATACATCAAGGTATTTGAAGTGTTTAGTATTTACTAATTCCACATGCTGAATTTTTGTGCCATCATTGCTTTAATTCCAGTCACATATTATAGTTTCTGTTTGGGAAAGCTTCATCCTAAATTCTACTCCTTGGAACACTTGGTAAAGGATGTTGATTTTTTGTTCAAGAAAATTCTTATCCCAGCTATAATTACCGATATCATATGCATAACCACCCTCATCATCAGTACATGGGTCTCTTGAGGGAAATAGTAGTAGATGTCTTCTATTTTTATGGTAGAACATTTAGTAAATGTGTAAAAGCTTTATTTTATGGTAATTTTTTCCACTAATTAAAAGCTGAAAGAAAGGGAAAAAATTCTGATATAAATATTATTTCCCAATTTTAAATAGAATTGGAAATATTAGCATTAAAAAATGTTTACTTTGTGTAAATGCTGTCACTATAAAAATATTGCATTTTTAATTTTGAAGACATGTAAATTTTAAATATCTTCCAAAATTCATTTAATTATAGGATTTTAATAAAACTTTTGGTATTCATGTAAAAGAGAATATATATTTTTTGTAAAGCAGTGACATTTCAAAATTTTACAGAAATTTTGTTTTTGTGTGTGATTGTACCTCCTTTTTTTTTAACTAGATGATTTTCAATTGTAACTCAAGGCAGATTACATTAACATTTACATTGTTTAAAGACTGAAAAATAAATACTGAAAAAAATGAGAAGTTGGAACCCAAAAGAAAAATTGATATGATTGCCTTGGTCTGAAATTTAAAAAATAAAAATAAAATATAGCACTATTTGAACATATTTTATTTTTTTTAAATTATATTCTATTGTCTGGAACAAAAAAAATCAACAAATTTTTATATTTGTCAAGCAATTTCTCAATATTTTTTTAGAGATTATTTTGTAATTTTCTATAATATTGATTTATTTACACTATTTACATTGTTCAGATGGTTGTCCTCATCTTCGTTGCCATATTCACAACGTTTCAGCCATTGTATGCTCCAGCCTTCTTCAGGTGATTGAAATTTCAAATTTTGTCCACTAGGGTAAATTGTTCTAGTTCCATGCCTCTTCCGGATGTCTCAGTATCAGTTATCTCCCTTTAACTGAACTCTACAAGTTTTTGTTCACCTTTGCTGTAGCCAGGTATTGAACTCACAGCTCACTGGATTCAACCAATACTTTTATCCACTGAGCCATCTCAGAAATATTGACAAATATAGATTTAATAATTCAATATTTTTAAAGAAAACTTTATTCTTTCTAAAGGTGTACCATGCTAGGATTTTCTTAAAAAAACTTGATGTCCTTTAATAAATTAATATACAAAGATATTGAGAAAATATTCTCTCCAAGTATTGGTTGCTGATGCAGTATTATATTTAATTATAGGTGCACAGATTTGTAATCATTTCTGCTTGTCAATTGACATGTTTCTTGCACTAGCTATGTCATAACTAAGATGTACTGGTTGAAAGAAGCAATAAATGTATAGCTCCTACATTAATTTCAACAGAATTTTCTACAGAAGTTTTAGAAGAATTAGCCAATATCTTATAAGTTAATATTGTATGTAGAGCCATATATCATACATGGAATTTAGGTAACTAATGTGCAATTTAAGGGACAAATCTTAAATTTTGCTAATAATAATTACAGAATGCTTTCCTTTATTTTATAGAAGATGAAGATGAGGAGAAATACACAATTTCAAAGTATGGCCGAAGAGTAGATTATTTAAATAAGTATTTATTTTTTTAGATTAAACTAATTTAGTCGATAGTGAATTGGTTTTTCATGTCTGTAAACCACTGAAATATTGTCCCATTATTTTACATATAAAACTCCTTTTGTTCATTGTTCCAATATTTCACATCTGTGTAAGCTATAAGATTTTTTTTTATTTTTAAAATAAAATAATCTGCTTCCTAAATTTTTCACAATGAAAATTTGATTTCTTTAAATATCATAATAATCCTTGTTACCAAAAGTATTTATCATTTGAGACCCAAAAATAATCAATGCATCAGTTTATTAACCTTCTACCTCTTTTTGGCAAAATACTTGAGGCTTTAATTAACTTTGAATTGGTTAAGCATCTCACCTTGCAGTGTCTTCTTTCAGATAAACAATATGGCTTTCACTTCTCTAGGTCAATTGCTGAGATGTCAACAATTGTTGCTGAAAGAATCTATCAAGCTTCAGATAAGAACGTTAAAGTTTGGGCTGTTTGATGCCTTGAAGGCATTTGACAGGGTTGGGCATATTGGTTTCTTCACAAGTAGAAAGGATATGGTATTTTTTAAATCAATTTTGCCCCAAGCAAGGCAAAAGAACCCCACTGGAACACAAGGGGTTACTGAGTGTGGAAGAGTTACAAACAAAAATATTGCTATGGAGCGAGAATAAAAAAAGTAATCAGGAGGACAATAAAAAATGATTGACATCGTATTTAAATTTTTGGAGATTAAAGCTGGCTGGAAAGCATGGAGCTGGAAGGGGGATCTACAAGCAAGTAGTCTGACAAAAGTAACTGTTAGCATGGAATTCCTGGTTACCTCTAGCCAACTCAATTGTAAATTGATGAGACCTCATCTCCAGTCTAGTACTGTGCTTAAATTCAAAGTGTCTAGGCACTATAGTGAAGATCTCAATCTGAACAATTACCATGAAAGTATTTATATTAAATGTGAGGGAGAAACATTACAGTAGTGAGAAAGAGAATGAAGCTGAGCCACCAGGACAAGGCCAATAATATTGCTGATTCATCTTTGGATTTTATCAAGGACCCTAGATTATTTAGTAGGAGCACTGGACCAAATGAGGTAGTAACATTCTAAGCATTGATGAATTGTAGACCTAACAATAAATTCAATATAGTCTTTTCACTTCATGTCAGCCAAGACATTAGCCTGAGAAAATGCAACGAGTAACTCTCCTGGATGTCAGAATCAGCATGCTGATGGAGGGCAAGGAGGGGTTTCTAAGATGATTAATGTAGAGCAGTTTAGTTTTGGAGGCATCAATGCTCTCTGGAATTGGAGCATGGCTTGTTTTAGATATCTAGTTTTAGTTTATACTCCATCCAATACACTCTATTCTAAAGTGTCTTGTATTAATTATCTAGTTGTAGTTCTTGTACTTTATTCAATATTGTTCTATCCTCAAATGTCTTCCTGGTTTGGAGCATATCTTGTTTTAGATATCTAGTTGTAGTTCTTGTACTTGATCCAATGGGTTCTATCCTTGAAATGTCTTCCTAGATTGGAGTATGTCTTGTTTTAGATATCTAGTGCTGGCACTGCCTTTTATTTGTATAGATTTACTGTAAAGTTTTCTATTTTAGAATAACAGTGAGAAAATGTTAAGATCATCATAGATTATCTATAAAAGTCAATAGAATGCATCATGTTATTGGCACAGGGAAATTTATAGAAATTCAATATAATGATCAAGTATATATGTACACAGATGTACATGTCATGTGTCCTGAAATATCTTGGTAGAGTTAATGATTATTAATTTGAAAGATATCGAAATATTTCTGAAACCAATGTCCTTTGCTGCAGGAAATTCTCAGTTGGTATCTAAAACTCAATGCCACATCTCATACTTTCGCAATTACTCTGGACTTCATTACTTTTATCAGTTTGAAGAAATCAAAGTGTCATTATTTCTCTCTTTTAATAAACCACAACCATCGATAACCATTTTGCAAAGTCCTTTTTCCTCACTTGAGGACAGTCCTAAATGTTTTAATACTGTGGCATTCCATTTAGGCATGCAACTACCTTAAATGCTAGGTTACAACTTAACTTTAATTTCAATTAATGTTTCTCTGATGAAAAAAATGGATTGCTGGTTGGTTGATTTTGTTTTGTGGCAAATCAAACTCTATAGGTTATTTAATGCTGAAATCAAAATAACTTTTAAGCAATTTTATGTCTTCGGCTGCAGACATTTTTTTTTACATATTTTTATACTTCCAGGTAAACATATGTTTTTTAGATATATAGTTTGTAGATGATAAAATGTATGCCCAGGACTAGAAAAAAAATGAAGTTAGAACAGTTCATTTTAAAAGATTCAATTTTGGTATAAGTAATGTTTTTAGGCACAGTGAATAACAATAAGAAAACTGGCAAACTTGGACCTTCATGCCTGAAAAACAATGTGTCAAAAGGATGGTTTTTCCATTGACACCACTATTATTTTAACTACCATGACTCCTTACCAATGTTTATTTTTTAAAAAGCGATGATTAGAATTGTAATAAAACATAATTATATGAAAATGAATTTATACATTTTCTTTGTTCTTGAGAATTTACAACAAAAATAATAAACAGTATTTATTTATTAGATTGTTTACTAACAAGAATAATTTTAGAAGGAACAGAAACCTAGCAGGAAACAAGGGATAAACCTCTACTCCTGTTCCAAAGACTGGGGAGGAGTGTGAACTGGGGGATAGGAGAATCTATCTACTACTACTGAGGAAAAATAAATAGTAAATAAAATTTCAGAGTTTAGGTGGAAATGTTAGAAGTGTAGTGTCGAAATAGACTTCAGAAGAAACTGGAAACCTAACCTTAAACAGGTGCAGTGACAGCAACAAATAAATTACTAAATAACATCTAAGCCTTATTACTAGTCTATGTAGGAATATGAAACCAAAATAATAAATAATTAATAATAAAAGAAACGTTAAAAGTTAAGTAATAAAATTACTTTAAAATATAGATAAGAATGATAATCTATAAAACAGGTGTGTGTGTGTGCTATTTATGAACGTCCACATTTCTTGACTGATTTCAATGAAATTTTACACATATATTGCAAATTTACCAACATAAGGCAAGATCAACTGTTTAATCTCTAGCACCCCCCCCCCCCAGCTTTTGCAGAAAAATTGATAAAACTGAAGGTGGGTGTGACTTTTTGCAAAGTCCAAGGCAAAGTTACACGCGAACAAAATTTTTACTGGATGAGCTGATGTTCTTTGTACTTAATGCAAAACATCAGCTCATGTTATGAGGTTTATGAAGAGTGCTTCATAGTTTTCCTCTGACATTGGCTTCATACAAAAAATTGCAAAATCTGTGAAAAAATTGTTTTTTTTGTACCACTTAAAATAATAACTTGAATAACTTACTCATTTTTTATCCAATTTTCTTGTGACAAAAAAAAATTGCCATCATGCAAGAAATAAGATAGTGTAGTTTTAGTCCTGCTTGCTTCATCATGTATAATGAAAAACTACAAAAAAACTGTTCAACAAAACAATTTTTTGGCCATAACTCTCTGGTTTTTCATCTGATGCTTTCCAAAATTTTCTATATAAATTACATATGACACACAAATTACCTTGCATGAATGTTTGGTTTGGATTATTTCAGTTAAGTGGACGAAATCTGCGACAAACTTGGTCCCAATTCGGCTTTTGCCATTAAGCCAAGAGTTTTTCATGACAACATCCTAAATTGGCATTCAAACAACCCATGATGCAAAGATTGTTTAAGAAGGATTATTGAAGCTTTAAAAGGGTAAAATACCTGAAGAACCTGTTATTAGCCACAGCTTTACACTAAAAGAAGAAGAGAGGGAGGCATTCATGTATTTGCACTTGCATTTGAATCAAGCTCTGACACTTCATCCCTGTTTTTGTTTGATTATTAGATTTGTGAACAATGCTATACTATTTGAAAGTTATTATGGCCATAGGAAATTTACTGAATATCTAAAACATTGAAACAATTTAACCCCAAGCAACAACCACACTAGAAGTTTTTATCAATATAATTCCTTTATTAAGAACAATCAAACACTTGCAAAGGGCTTATCATAAAAAAGATGAGGGTGGGGAGTAGCTTAGTATACCAACAGGTGAGTCATGCAAGTGGGGACCCAGGCAGACATTTCTAGATGGGGGTGCAAGTATACAGGGAGTGCAGTTATACAATTGCAGCCATGTACACCCAGGCAATGCCAGGTACCTCAGCTAGTTAATGATAAAAAGAAAAAGTTAAATTATTAAAAAATAGTTAAATAAATATGAAAATTCCCATCATGCACTGGAACAGGTGTTTTGCTGCCAATTGAAACAGAAATCAAATTTTCCATCTCTTCATCTTTAATGGTCAAACAAAACAGATGTTCATGGACAGCCGTTTGACAGATCATGTGGTGACTACTGAATAAGGAAAATCTTTTTATCTTTCTATACGTATATGTACTTTGAAATATACACACATTTCTCTGAAATTGTTATTGTTTTTGTTTACACTTATTGCATTGTATCTTGTATATGATTTGTTTATAATTTATATATTTCCATTGTGGGGCTGATGATGTCTTTTTAACTCCCAAACAAAATTATATATATATATATATATATATATATATATATCAGAAATACATTCAGACAAGGCTGATGCAGCACAGAACAAGCCATAACACAGAAAACAAGGGATAAACTTCTACTGCTATTCAAAAGATTAGGGAGGAGTGTGAACCTATCTACTTCAAGAGAAGATGAATTTTGATAATGCTGAATCGTTCTCTTTCCAAATTTTAAAGGTTTTACTGCTAAGAAATTATTCCAGTAACTAAATTAAATGGAAATTTTATAGAGCTATGCCAATTTAGCTAAGATAATTCAGTAAAATTTCCCAACCTCATGATTTTATTCTGCTTGGCTTTGCATTGTTATGTTGAAGAATACATTGCTTTTATCAGTGTGCATTCTATGTGGAGTGTCATTTTTAATTTATGTTTAACAATGATCTATCAGGATTTGCCTTGCTTTATTCTAAGTGCTTGCAGTAGACAAAAGCTATATTATTTTAATGACTGATTACCAAGACTTGGGAGCTCCAGACAAACTTATTTTTTGTTATATTCTATTATTAATATTTTTTTTTACAGGGTGTACTGATACTACACAGATATAAGGTGAAATTGTTGAGAAGAGACACTTTGATCCTAGGTAAAGTGAACAGATACTATACTGATCTTAGCAGTGAATTACACTTTAATCTGGGTTCAAGCTCATAGGTAGTACACTCCATTTTTAAATTCTAACTCAATTTCTTTCTAGTCCAAGGTATGATACTACCAGAGTGCTACAGAATGACAATTTGATCTTATGTAGAGTTATTCAGAGATAATACAAGGTGGGGAGCAATAATTTGGTCTTATATAGACTAGACATATAACACACTGATCTGAGGAAGGGAGCTGAGAAGCAACACTTTGATACTGTATAGAGTGTACAGATCATAGACTGATCCCAGGCAGAGGGTTGAACAGCAATACTTTGATACTAGGCAGTGTGCACAGATACTACACAGATCTTAGGCAGAAGGTTGGGAGTCATACTTTGCTCTAAAGCAGAGGGCTGGCATGTTGATCAAAGGTGGAAGTTTAGCAGCCATACTTTGATCTGAGGAGGAGGGCTGACAGCCATACTTTGATCTGAGGTGGAGGACTGGCAGCTATACATTGATCTGAGGACCGGCAGACATACTTTGATTTGAGGCAGAGAGCTGGAAGTCATACTTTGGGGTAAGGCAGTGGGCTATCATCTATACTTTGATATGAGGTGGAGGGCTGGCAGCCATACTTTGGTGTGAGGCAGAAGGCTGTCAGTCATACTTTGATCCAATGTGGAGAGGTGGAAGCCATACTTTTATCTGAGATGGAGAGTTGGCAGCATAATTTGTTACGGGGTAGAGGTCTGAGGAACAACATAGAGTTTTCTGCTTAGTGTCGCACTTCAGACCTCTACATTGTCCACAGATTGACACCCAAACACTCTGAGATGTTCATATTAGAGCAGTACAGCATACCGTTTCCAAATTTTTAGTGGAATGAATTGTGTCATGATGTTCTTTTTCTCACAAATGGTGCACAACTGACTCTAATATGCTGTGCAGTTGACAAAATCAAAAACAAACAATGCTCATGCATGAAATTAAAAATATAAAATGGCGGCAATTTACCCATCACAACCAGTATATATATATATAATAAAATGGATTAAGTATATATATATATATATATATATATATATATATATATATATATATATATGAGAGAGAGAGAGTGCTACGTCCTAAAAAGTGATACCTAAGTTTTAAAATGAATTTTATAAATGAAAAATCTTTTTAAAGGTTTTATTTTAGTTTTAATTTCAAGCTAAGAGATTAAATTTAATATTTCCAATAAGGAAAATACTTTGCTGTATTTAAATTGATTGGAATTATTCTTTTTTTTTAATTGCTAAAATTGGCCATACTGACAAATCTGTTAGCACAGCATAATGCTCTTTATTAAAAATATCTTTCGAAAATAAAATATACTTTTTTGAAACTTTATTTAAGGAAGATTATATAATATAAATTTTAATTAACAAATATTACTTACTTTTAGCATAAAATATTGCAGAACAGCATTTTCTTTTTAATATGAAGTTGGGTGTTTTCATGAGGTGTTAAGAGATATATCGATAACTTAATGTTTGGCATTTTTAAATAAAGGGCCTATGACTATATAAATTACTTGAATGCAACATGTTTTTTTTTATATAATTTTTTTAATTACACAGTAAGCATAAAAATTTTGGAAAATATTCTAAGTAATCTAATATTTCATTGAATTTTAGGTACTTTGGCTCTAGTCTTACAAAGATGATTGCTGAGGAAATGTTAGAAAATTTAAAATTTACTATAGTTACCACTTTTATTTTCTGATAATGCTGTGTATGTGTCTCTGTATTTATAAAAATTACTACATTCACAAAAAAAATTCTAAATTCTTTTTAAAATACTGGAGAGTGTTTGGAGTCATCACAAGTGATGGTGATGTTATGCCTCTATTCATCTTCCCATAAGGCTTTAGACTCAACATCGAGACCTTATATCAAGTGCCTTGAAGAGGTAGTGCTGTCCTGGGTTAAGAAGGTGGCTGTTGCACCATGTCACACAAGCAGGAGAATCCAGTCATGGCTGTTAGACAATTTCTGCAATCACATCACCCCTTACATCTGGTTACCTAACCACTGCAACCCCCTTGATTATTATGTGTGGGGCAAAGTTGAGTGAGAAACCAAGAAAACTCCTAGTAACACCAAAGATGAATTGGAGGCAAGAGTTATGGCAGCATTCACCAACTTAAATGAGGAGACCACCTAAAAGAGTTGCAGAAGATTCTGAAGTCGTCTGGAGGTCATGGTTGAAGCCAATGGTGATTTTATTGAATAAATTTACTCTTTAGTATTTCAAGACATTTTTGTGTCATTTTGGCAAATATATCTGTTAAAATGAGAAGTCAGTGTTATTTTAATTTTATTTATGTGCAATTTAAACAAAAATTTATCTATTGCACCCTGTGTGTGTGTGTGTGTGTGTATATATATATATATATATATATATATATATATATATATCTTATTGCTATAAACATCATTTTTAGTGGCTAGATGTGTATGAAATGTTAACCATGTTTTTATTTTATTGAACAGTGAAATTAATAACAATCAGCCTAGATTGAGAAGTCCTACTAAAGATAAATTCCACCTCTGACAGGAATTGAACCTGCATCCCTCTTTTGCCTCAGTTAGCTTCTTAAGCCAAAGCATGCCTCTACCAGTTCAAACGGGGGTAAGAAATAATGTCAAATTCAAAAAATGCCTTTCCTTTTCTAATTATTTTCTCTATCATTACAAAGTAGTGTGCTACATGTAGTAGCATACAAAGCTGTGATGAACTGTCTTTATCAAAATCTTTCAGCAATAATATTAAATTCTAATAATACTTTTTTGACAAAAAATAATCTTAGTAAAGTTTTGAATTCTACAAAATCTCTTTTTTTTTTCTTTTAGTTTAAATAAATTTTCACTGAAATGCAAAGGGAAAGTGATGGTCATGTCAGTTTTATATTATAAAAATGTTAGGTCAAAAGAGGAAGTAAATGGATTCAATTTTTTCCAACCATTTGTTTTGCTTTTTGCTCCAAAAGTAATACTTATAGATCAAAACAAATTATTAAGATATTTTAGATTGAAGAAATGTGAATCCCAACTTTTATTCAAAGCATCTGTAAATATTAACTATTGGTTTATTGAAGAAAAAAAAAGATAACTGCATTTTATTTATTTCTTTCATTGGGAAAATACAGATACTTTGATCTTTCAGCAAAACAAAATCTATTATAAACTGTCACTCTTTAATTTCTTCCTACCATGATAGAAAATCAAATAATAGTCTTTAACTGAAAACAGTGTTAAGGACAGACATTAGAATGAAAGAGAGGCTTAAAGACAAATATTGATTTTGTACCAAGCATATACAAAAAAGTAGTAAAGTCCTTTACTTTTAATCTTAAAAATTCAATATCTATGTGGTGATAGAGAAATAAATAAAAATAAATAATAACAAGAAGACCAAAATTTTAGCATCTCTAAAAAATAGATGGATAATAAAAATCACCTGGCAAACAAAGCCATAGTTCAACCAACCAATGAGAAAGCTTTCACAACCAACATGTAAGAAAAGAAACAAACAAATAATAATGATGAGACCAATTTTTCACCATTTCTAAAAATAGTTCAACCAACTAATTAGAAAGCTTGCACAACCAGGACATAGGCTGTGAGCCAATTAGAAGCAGAGCCTTCTTTCCAGCTGGATATATAGATGGCTATATAAACATATGGAAAATCACCTACAATCAAAGTTGATAAATTAATTTTCTCCATTCTCTGATGCAGCAGTCATCGTAACATACCCAAAGTCAAAATACAACATTTGCTTGATTAGCTGGTGAGCTTACATGACTAAACTCTTCATGCTAGATTGAAAACAAACTTACCTTTCTTCACCACATGGTCAAGCAGTGGCTACTACATTTATTTATATATATATATATATATATATATATATATATATATATATATTTGACGGTGCAGAGATATGCAAAATCGTAGGTATTTACTTACTACACAAACTAAGCAAAATAATAAATAGAAATGACACAGGACTCTACAGGGACGACAGTCTCATAATCTTAAGAAACTGTAACAAACAAAATACAGACAAAACTAGAAAAACAATAATAAAGATTTTCAAAAATAACGGATTCAACATAGATATAAAATATTATGATTATTGAATGAAAGAGCACCATGCCAACAAAGTGATACCAGGGTAAAAATATACACAGGCCAATATACTTACCATGGCACCCAGTCTGATAAGGATAGACCAGACATATGCAATACAATTAAATGGGCATGATATGCTGTCAGGTGGTACCCAGTTAAAAATAGTTTCAGGTAAGCTAACACAGTCTGCTGAATGTGTTCCTAAGTATAACTGGCCACTTGTATTAGAGGATACCCGTCTACGAGGGCAGCTAGCCAATCCCTATTGCAGATGCTTGCTTAGGCACATTTATGTTTATTCAACACCCACAGAGCCCATCTGTGGTTTATACTGCAACTATACTGAGCAAACCTTTGTTACAGTTTCTAGGAAAGAGCGCATTATCTAGCGTGATCAACAATTTAAACAAGGTCAGCATGCTCAAGCCCTCAGCCACGATGACTTGTGGCTTCATGCTAGCACAGCTATTGATGACCCCCAAGGGTTCCGTTTACCCAGTTTCACTCACAAGGCTTGGGACAACCTGTGGTATGGTTTTCAGGCACTTTCGAAAGGTGCTACATGCTAGGATCAACCCCACCAGTCTGATAACATCAGGAAGTCTCCTTCCTGAAGAATTGACCGTGGTGAGATTTGAACTTGGGTCTCATGGTCAGAATGCAAATGTTTTAACCACTTGGACATGTGCCCACATTCCTAAGTATCCAGATGTAATTCTCAAGTTGTCTTGGCTGCCTCTTACTTCAAACTTAAAAAAATTACTCTTTCAATACCTAGCAATGATGCTCCCACACTACTCCCACTCATGAACAGATAGGCACAATACATCAGTCCCTAATAGATAATCCCATTATTATTATTATTATTATTGTTGATACTATAAAAGACATTATCATAAAGTATGAGCACCATATGAGCTTTATTACTGCAATTATATTCCCTATTTTCTTTTTTGTGATTTCTTGCTTTATCTTCAGTTCTACTGCCAGTTTGCTTTTTGTATATAGTAATGTTTTCTGTTATAAATTAAGTGTTTTTTAATTTTTGTAATTTACTGGTAATTTCTTTGGCAAACTCAAACCTACATGTCTGAACAAATGAGTGTCAAAAGGTTGTTTTCCCCTCAACACCTGTTATTTTAACCATCTTCACTCCTCAGCAATGTTTATTGTATTAAAAAGGGATGATTAGAATTGTAAAGTGAATTCATACATTTTTTGTTGATAACAAAAATAATAAATACTATTAGATTGTTTATTTACACGATTTATTATACTGTTTATTGGAATAGTTGACAAAACATTGGCTAATTACCAATTGATTCAAACATTATAAAATAATAAATAATAAGGATTTCCTTATAGTTGGTTCACATATTTTAATAGTTTAGTAAATTTTTAAGAATTTATGAATAGAAGTTTTTTTCATATTTATTTCTTTATAAATTGGTAAATGATAAATGTTGCATTGCATTAGTTTTACTCATATTAGTTTTTAGAATGTTGTAAATATAAAATTATTCTTGTAAATAAACAATCTAAAAAAGAAATAGTATTTGATAATTTGGGGCTTAAATTCTCAAGAAAAAAAATATATAAACTCACTTTCATTATATGTTTAGGTTTTATTAAAGTTCTAATCATTACTTTTTAAAACAATAAACATTGCCAAAGAGTGAATGTAGCTTAAATAATAGTGGTGTCAAGGGAAAAACCATCCTTTTAACACTTTTTTTTTGGAGGCACAATTTCTTTTAAAACTTAAATGGTGATAAAAGGTTGGCACAAATGTGTATGCTAACTGGATTAAAAAAAAAAACCCTGAAAAAAATTAATTTTTCAAAGTTGTTTTTATTCTTATTTTCACTTTAATTATATATAAAGACTATAAAATATTTTAACTCTTTTACATTATAAAAATAAAGAAAAAAAGAGGAAATAAAATATATTTTAGGTTACTAAATTTAAATATCTGGGAAGTGTTTTAACAAATGACAGAATATGCAATTCTGAAATCCAAAGATGCATTTGCATAGTGAAAGATGCCTTCCAAAAGCTAGGCAAAGTATTATGAAACAGAGAAAATTATTAACAAAGAAAAGAGTAATGAAATGTGATGTAAGATCAGTCCTCCTATATGGCAGTGAATGCTAGACAATCTCCTCACAGATGAAGAAAAGACTTGAAGCAATTGTGGTTCTACAGAATACCATGAGACTACTTTTTCTCTTTGAGAATTATGCATGCAGATATAGCACTTTCTTTGGCTTGTCCTTCCAGGCAAATACTCCAGGAAATCTCATGTAAATAGAAAAAATCACAGATCTTAGAGTAGCTAATCAGTCATTTAGACTGATGAACAAACAAAGCTTGTATTATTTACGCTATTTACATTGTTGTCTATATTTTTGTTATATGGGGTCCATACCAATCGTTCAATATCTGTCTATAAAGATATTGTAACTATTTACATTGTTTTCGGGCTATTGTCCTCATCTTTATTGCCATATTCACAATGTTTTGGCTGTTGTACACTCTAGCCTACTTCAGCTGATATTTCTTGGAATATTGCAATAAAGATGAGGACAGCAGTCCAAACTATGTAAATAATGTAAATAATTACAATATCTCATCTCAGAAATATAGACAGATGTGAAGGCTTGTATTGTTGGAAAGAGTTTAAATTATCAATTGATGATATCTGCTGATCTCCAGTGAAACATTCATTAATGAAGTCCACTGCTTATGGGTTAAAAATTACATGCACAATTATGTTAAAAACATTTTTCATAATATCT
The DNA here is from genome assembly GCA_964036315.1 of Acanthosepion esculentum. Lineage (NCBI taxonomy): Eukaryota > Metazoa > Mollusca > Cephalopoda > Sepiida > Sepiidae > Acanthosepion > Acanthosepion esculentum. The sequence continues at coordinate 59,079,904 of OZ038490.1, forward strand.
GCTGAAATGGCAGAGGTGGGATGCCATAGAATATACTCATTTGTTTTATATGCTGCCAAATACAGTACTTAGTTTATTCAAATACAGTGATTTATGAGAATTTATAAAAATAGTAATATTTGTCTTGGGTTCCTTTTGAATGTGCAGATTGTATTATAAAAGAAAAAAACCCTAAACCACCTGCTTTTCTTACTTTGTTATTTTCTTACTTTAAAACATGGAATTTCTGGCTAAATAATGACATAACAATTTTGAAATTAAGCATCAATAGAAAATGAGTCCTCAGAAAAATGGTTTGTTTTTAATCTTGCTCTTTACAATCCATTAGAGTCATCAACTGATAGATAATTAACAACAGATAGTCATTTTAAAGTTAATAGGGAAATAAGTCGGTGACAGGTCATGTTTAATGAGCAAAGTATAAGAGGATTATGGAAAAATGAAGCTATCAGAAATTCTGTTGGTTGAAAAAAGGTAATAACAGGCACAGATTGCACCCAAGGCAAGTCTTAGTGGCTTTTGTTAATCAAGAGGAAAAAATTCTGGGAAAAGCAATGAAACAATAAGGAAACAAAAGACCATCTTCTGGTAGCAAGGTGAAGGAGAAAACCACTGCATAGTAAAAATTACTATTAGGAAAATTAGGTAAAAAAAGGACCAGTATTTTGAAGAAAACAAAACAAAAGATATTAAAATAAGGTTGAATGAGGAAGAAAAATTAAATGGAAAAAAAAATTAGGGTAGAAATCTAAAATAAATATAAAAATTAGGAAAAAAGTGTAAAAGAGAAATGAAGAAAGAGAAAAAAGAAAGGAGAAAGAAAGAGGAAAACAAAAGAGAAAAAATAAGGAAGGGAAAAAGAAGTAAAATAAAGATGAAAGAAAAAGAAAAAGGAAACTAATATAAAAATAAAAAGAAGAAAAGAAAGAAAAGAGAAAAAGAAGTAAAATAAAATTGAAAGAGGAAGAAAAAATAAAAAAAGACTAAATATAACTAATATAAAAATAATATAAAACTAATATAAAAATAAAAATTGTAAAAGAGAAAAAAGAAAGAAAAGTTGAAAGAAGAAGAAAAAATTAAGAGCAAAAAATTAATTTTACATAAAAATAAAAAGTAGGAAAAGCAGAAAAAAGGTATAAAAAGAGAGAAAAAACAAAATAGAGTTAAAAAGAAAGGAACAAAACAAAAAAAGATGACAAAACAAAAGAAAAAATAATAAAAAGAAAAATAATCAAGCATGATTGAACATTGAACAGTAATGTATGCCTTTGACAGATGAAATATTTTCTGTAAGGACCAGGGAAATAACTTCATGGCAAATATGGAATGTCTGCAAACAAGAAATGGAAACTAAACATTTAAAATCAGAGTTCTCAGAAATAACTTACCGACTTCCTTGGCCACAGTTGAAGCAGTAACTCCGTCAACGTCAGGATCAATTCGAAAAGTTATTTGACCATTTTCAACTCTGAAATACACAACCAAAAATGATAACATTAGAAATATAGGTTTGAAGAATGTCTATTTGAATAAAAGGCAACAATATATTGGCTTGTCAATGCTATCTTCTTTAATGTGCCATATTCATTTAGGTTGTAGGTGATCACAGCACTCCACAACTTCCAGTCCTTTGTAACTCTCACCAATGTTTGCTTTTTAGTGTTCTTCAGCCATCCATTTACACAATCTTGTTAATTAAGTTACTTACCATTCTCTTTGTTCTCCTTGCCTTCAATATGTCTTGTGATTGCTAAATTTTCCAAGTCCTCTATTCTCAGAATGTGTCCCTAAAATATCAACTGTCTCTTCTAAGTATAAGTTTCCTTTTTGGTTGCATTTTCCTTAAAATTTCCTCATTGTTCATATGCACTGTCCATGGTAATTTCGGCATCTCCATTTTGTAGCTTGTGTCATGGATCATTGCTCTTGCTGACAACCATACATTCTGTTTTTTTATAACTGGCTTATGGACACATTATGTTGAAACATTGGTTCCCATACAAATACTGAAGTTAAACAACATCAAGCCTGGTCTACATGAATGACTACTTGGGAATACTCGGTGGTGTAATGGATAATGGTATAGAATTGTTTATTGGAGAGCCATGTTCCAATTCCAGTTGGGTTTGTTTGCACTTGCAAATACACTTGGGAAAGGTATGAATATCCCTCTTCACCTGCAGCTATTGGATCATTAGTAAGACTTGTATCACTAAACCAGTATTATCTCTCCACAAAAAAATATCTTACAATCTAAAAAAATATTTACATTAATGTAATTTTAATAGATGCATTAATTCTTTTTTTGTTTAAAATCTGTTTTGTTACATTTTTGCCTGGACTCACATGAGTCTACTAAATATTGTGGGACAAATGTCCACACCTCACAACAAAATAGTGGTTTCCACAACAAAACAGAGAAGGAAGATCTGGAAGAGATTCAAGGATACAATTACATAAAGCAAGTGATAAAATTAGTGAAATGTGAAAATTAAATGACAGGAAAGCATTTAGTCAGAATAGAGATGTAATGAAAAGCAGCTTGAGAAGATGCCCAGAACAAAACATATAATACATCTATGCCAGGCTGCAAAACATGGAAATTAACAAAACCATTATTTACATTTTCACTAATGTCCTCATCTTTGTTGTTATTGTACCCTCTGGGCTTCTATAGGTGTCTATCTATCCAGATAACCTACAGAGAAATTTGAATTGAATCCTTTATTTAACCAACTGATGTAGATTGTTCTTGTTCTGCTGGCTATGTCGAGGGGTATATCATATTTATTATTTAGAATTGTTCAAGTTTTGCTTCCCTTGTTTACACTTAGTCTAAATCTGTACTAGCCAGCCTATAGATTGAACTCACACTTACTATTTACCAAATTTATGAACCAGTGCTTTAATCCACTAGGCTATTTTCCCAGGTGATTATCCTGAACCACAATGTTTCTTGCACCTGTTGGCATTGGCACAATACACAAACTATTGAAGGTGGGTTAACAGGATGAGTCAAACGTTGTCCAATACATCTTCAGTCAAGGTCAGATCTGGTGATTGTACCAGCCAGGGAACATATTGAGTAGCATAGGTCAGAACAGCACACTGCCTTTTTGTTGCAAGAATAGCAGAATGGGTTGAACAATGTGCTGAATGTACATGGCACTGTTAAACAGCCTCTCCACAAACACAAAAAGGTGAACAAACACTTTAATTTCCCCGGAAATTGATTTGTTGCACCTTCTCAGGCTAATGTTTTCAGCTGACATGAAGTGGAAAGACTATATTGAATCCATTGCTAGGTCAACTACTAAGAAAGTTGTTTCACTATGTTATGCAAAACAATTTTTCTCTCCAGAATCTATCATACATATCTAAAAGTCTACCATTCACCCAGGCTTTGAATATTGCTGCTACATATGGTCCAGTATCCCTGTTATTTACCTTTAGTTCCTTGATAAAAATCCAAAGAAGAATCAGCAATATTACTGGTCCTGATCTGGCAGCTCAGCTTCAGTGACTTTCCCACAACCATAAGGTTGTCTCTGTTTCTTTTCTATAAATACTTTTATGGCAATTGTTTGGATAAATTCTTCACCATGGTACCTAAGACTTTATAAATTTAAGTGCAGTACTAGACTGGTGTTGAGATCTCATCATTTGAGTTAGCTCGATGTAAACATAAATTCTATGCTAACAGTTTCTTTTCACACTTGTGGAACTTCCTCCCAATCCCATGCTTTCCAGCCAACTTTAATCTGCAAAAATTTAAATGCAATGTCAATTTCCCTTCTTGCTCATTATTAATGTTTCTGTTCTTAATTCTTCTACACTAAGTAATCCATTTACTGCCTTGCATGGTTTGAAATGGATTAAAAATACAAAATTTAATGATGCTAAGATATGAGCTTCTGTGTCATGGGCATATACAGTCTGAAAGATGTCATGCTTGGAATCAATGTTGGACATGCAAATGACGATGACTTGCATGAAAGCAGGTGATGTCATCAGTGGACACTAGAATGTCCCATTTGATCTCTCAAGTGTCTCTTCTTGTTATGGTACTTTAGCCATGCATCCATGGACTATCCCAGCTATAAAGAGGAGCAGGTGCTACCTTTTGGAGAGGGAAGTTTCCAGCAGTCAGCTCTGACAATCGGACCGAACATTCTTGCTGTAACACTCTCGTTTGTATTACTCTTCCTGTTAATATATTTGTTTAGCTCAATTCCTCTCTTGTGTCTTTATTTCTGGCCCTAACAAGGCCATAACACTTTTGTAGCACCACTAGAGATTTGCACAAGAATGTTGTGATGAAAGTGGCCATCCTGCTTATGGTGTGACTCTGTAGAAGGATGATGATGAGTCTATGGATGGAGTATGTAAGCAATGAAAGTCTTAAGGAAAATGGCAGCAAAAATGTCACATTCACAGAATCAGAAAGAGACAGCTAAAATTCCTTGAAAATGTAATGTGGAAGGAGGACTAGGAGAATTTGACACACACAGGGTATACTGAGAACAAGAGAGAGAAGAGGGACAGGAGAAGGCAGTGGGCTTAGCAGAATGGTGGGGGAGGATGCAGGAGGCTTAGCAAAGGGACAAATGTTGCTTAGGGAGAACAAGTTGGGGAGAGCCATGATTGCCTACATCCTGAAGGAATATGGCATATAAAAGAAGTTGTATACATGGGAGGAAAATAAAATTGCAAAGCCCTGAAAAACAATGCCAATTTTGAGTTGTGCACAGTATACTTGTCACCCATGGAAATTATCTTCTGGCCTCTTGCTTTCATGTCAAGCATGGTCTGGTCTTCAGAAATTTAAACACAAGATCAATTGCTATCTTCTATCTTTTTTAATATTATTTTTTTATTGCCTTCTCCTCACTAATGTTTTCTCATTTTCTTTGACTCTCCGTAAACTGTTGCATCTTAGTGTCATTATTGCTTTGATTGGAGTTAAATAATTTAAATGAAGAAAAAAAATATTAGATATTCTGATAAAATTTTCAACCTCTAACAATTTTGTGAGACTCATACACAAGAGGATATATGTTAAAGAACAAAAGAAGTATAAAAAGATTTACAGAAAGAATACTGAACACATTACCTTTTTAAAAGAAAAGATGTATTATCTTTTTTTAAAATCAAATTCACTCTAAGAAAGGTAATAAAGTCACAAATACACAAGGGGGGTACTGAGTGTGAAAGAATAAGAAAACAGATAGATTATTAAGGAGCAAGAACAATAGAGGAGTGCTCAGGAAGACAGTAGATAATGATTGATGTGGTATTTACATTTTTGATGTTCAAAGTTAGTTGGAAAGCATGGAGCTGGAAGAGTGTTCCACAAGTGATAAGTGCAAGAAAAGAAACTGTTAGCATAGAATTTACAGTTACACTAGCCAATTCAAATGTAAATTGATGAGACCTTGTTGACAATCCAGTACTGTGCTTACATTCATAAAGTCTAAGTATCATAATGAAGAGCTCATCCAAACAATTAGCATGACAGTATTTATAGAAAAGGCACAGAGGAGCAACTTTCCTGGGGTAGGAAATGGCTTGTAAATTTTAATGCCTCCAAAATGAAACTGCTCTCATTTAACCACCCTAGAGAAACTCCCCTGACCCCTATCAGCATGGTTGATGCTTGACTTAGTGAGAGTGTCTCACTGCATCTTCTTGGCCTCACATTTTCCACTGACTTAAGGTGGAACAACTACATTGACCCAATAGCTGCATTTACTGCAAGGAAATTTGGTTGTGTTGTACCAAAAGATTTTTCTCATCTGAGTCCATCCTACACATCTAAAAATTTACCATTCGTCCTTGCATTGAATACTTTTGCCATATATGGTCTGGTGCCCCTGCTGTTTATCTCAAGGTCCACGAGAAAGTCAAAAGAAGGATGTACAATGTAGTCAGTACTGACTTGGCATCTCGACTCCAGTCATTTTCTCACTGATGTGATGTGGTTTCCTTCTGTCTTTTCTACAAATATTTTCATGGCTACTGCTCTGAAGAGCAATTTTTCCTGGTGCCCCAACTACATTAATCTAAGCATGCTACTAGGTTGGCATCTAGGTCCCATCCATTTATTGTTGAAATAGTTAAATATATCTGCCACTCCAACAGCTTCTTCTCTTACACTTTCAGTGGAACTCTCTTCCTCTTGCTTTCCTGATAACTACAATCTTCAAAAATTTAAATGCAATGTCAATTGTCATCTTCTGATGCCTTGACCCCTATTCTTCTTTTTATTCTTTCCTCAATCCCCCCCATACCTAGTCTTTTCTCTTACTTTCACTCTCTGTAACCTCCTGTGGACTAGTGGTACTTCCTCCTTATTTGGGATGAAATGCTTAAAAAAATGCAAGAAAAGAAACTGTTAGCATAGAATTTATGGTTACTTCTAGCCAATTCAAATGTAAATTGATGAGGCCTTGTTGCCAATCCAGTATTCCATATAAATTCATAGTCTAGGTACCAAAATGAAGAGCTCATCCAAACAATTAGCATGAAAGTATTTATAGAAAAGGCACAGGGAAGTAACTTTATAGTTGTAGGAAAGTGACTGAAGCTGAGATGCCAGGTCAGGACCAATAATATTGCTAATTCTTCTTCAGATTTTATCAAGAATCTCTAAATATAGAGCAGGAGCACAGGACAATATGTGGCAGCAATGTTGATATAATCTCACACTTTTTTTTCGACAAGCACATGATGTTTTATATCAGCCCAACATGCAAATTACCTATTGTAGATACCAAAATCAAGCAACTAAAACAATTTAAATATCTGGTAAGTGTTTTAACAGTGGGTGGAAAGTGCAACACCAAGATCCAAAGGAGCATTGGGATAGAAAATGTTGTCTTCCAAAAGCTAAGCAAAGTATTAAGAAAGAGAAAAATTTCATTAAAAACAAAAAAAGATTACTGAACAGCTATGTAATATCAGCCCTCCTATATGGCTGTGAATGCTGAACACTCTCCTCAGAGATGAAGAAGAAACTTGAAGCACCAGAAATATGGTCCTACAGACGGATACTGAGAATTCCATGGACTGAACATATGAGCAACCACAATGTTTTAGAGAAAATGGAAACAAAAACGTTCCTTATACTTATCATCAGAAAGAGTTGAAATTTCTAGGGTATATAATGAAGAAAGAGGGATTGGAAAATTTTATAATCACAGGACATGTTGAGGGAGAGAGGAAAACAGCACATAACCTATCTAATGAGTTTGTGTAAATGGATTGCAGAACAGTTTAGAAAAGATAGCAAAAAGGCAAAATTTAATAGGATCTACAAATGGCAGTAAATTGTGGAAAGCCATGATCACCAACATCCTAAAGGGAAATGGTGTATAGAAGAAGAAGAAGAAGTCAATATTATTGAAGAAGTTTTCCTTGGGCTAATCTTTTCTTAACCAGCTTGTTTGGCAGAATCTTAATTCACTTATAGGCTAAATAAAATTTTCTATTGCAAGAAAGTAATCAAGCAGACAATTCAGGTGAAGGAATCTTAAATCTGTGGCCCCATTTATATAAAAGCTACAAGTAATAGCCATATTCTGTTAGTAACATTTCCACTAGTTCCCTTTTCTGATTTTCAAGACATTTCTGTAGTAAAATCATTAGCAGGCATTTACATTGTACATTTAATAGCTCAATTCTCTCAATAAAGATTGCCTTAATAGACTTCCACTTATGATTTCCAGTGCATTTCTATAGCAAAAACATTAGCAATGTATATAAATTATATACTGACCCTATTCTGTGAGTAACATTTGAATTCATTTCTTAGCACTAAATATCACATAATTCCTGGTTTTCACAACACCAAATACAATCTAAACTTGTTTAAAGAAACTTAAAACATAAAATTGTCAAATCTGAAGGATAAAAATTAAATTTTTAAGTGATATTATGCTATGAATGCTGGATATTATATGAGCGAGGCATTAAATAGTTCTAAGCCGATCAAGGATTTCAAAATAAATTTTTATATTTGATCTTTTTGTCAGATTTTGGGAATGGAATCAACCCAGAAACATTTCAGCACCCATTTGTATTGTTTTGAAATACTATGTCCCTTCATGATGTTGGCTAGTGGTTCCCAAACTTTTTTCATTAAGCCACATTTTCAGAAGGAAAATTTGCTCATACCTCACCAAATTTTATGTGATCAAAGTACATTTAAAAATAAAAAAAACAGAGAGAAGGTTATAGAGAGATAACTGCAGATTTGAAGTCAGAACCTTATCATTGATAACTCTCTCTTCCAATTTTCAGACTCTAGTTACTATATTCTTAATACTTGATATAATGCAAAACTATCGCAATGATAAAATAAGTTAATAATTATTTATAACTATTTATACTGGGACTCATGCATGCAATTACAAGTAATGCATAATAATATTTTCAATTTTGAAATCATATTTTCGGCATGTGAATTTTTTAAAACTGTTTCTAAATCTTTGATTGTCCTTCAATCATACCACCTCATCTGCTATTCTTCTGTCACACCCATGAGGCACACCACACCACACCATTTGGGAACCATTGATGTAGGCAATCGTGGATCTCCACAGATTTCTTTTTCTTTTAGTAGATATCTAAATATGTCATGAGATAATGGTAGCACCCTGTTTGCTCAAAATTCATCCATTTGGTGGTGAGACCTCTCTCATCATGTGTTCAAGGTTTCTGCTGTCTTTTCTTGATGCTAAGTAGGAGTGTTCTTTTTACTTCATTGTTGCTTACTCGCTCCATTCATGTAATTTTCAGTATCCTTTCAAACCTATTCAGGAATATCTAAACAGCTGTATGAAACCACTTTCTAAGATCAATGTTTAAAAAAGGCTTTATTAAAAAAGCACATGTGAAATGAAGAGAAAAATATTGACATAATCAAGATGTTAACATTTCACACTACCCTGAATAAAAGGTTAGGAAAGAAACCCTCATCAATTGTGGAAATAGCAATAACAGCTACTGGATTTGAAAAACCTATTTTCCTGAAAAATTGTTTTAAAAGAAAGATTTTATAAATTTCAACCAATCACAGTGTTGGCTGCTCGGTCAATGAATGCCAAATATTTCCTTGTAGGGAAATGGCTAATATTACAATTCCCATTCTTCAGAACTTCAGCTACAGATCTAAAATAGGTTCCAGATTGAGTGGAATAACAAAAATAACTTAGAAAATATTGCTAGCAAATCTGTAACTATAATTAAATCAATGGCAGAGATAAGAGGGAAAAACAAATAGAAATAGCAATAACTAAGGGAGATAACTCAAAGTCAGCAAAAAAAGAAAAAAAGGAGAAATATAGCTGTAAATACTTAAAGACATAAAAGCAAAAATGCAAAATTAAACCAACAAAAAATGAAACTGGAAGAAAGACAAACTTGGAAAACAGTAGAAAAATCTATCATGAAACAGAAGAGTTTGGAATATGCTCAATCTGCAGCCCATATAGATGAACTGTAATTACATGTTTTAAAAGAGATATTCTTGCAGAAGTGGCAGAAAAAGAATGCACACACAACTGCTTAGTTCTACTGATACCAGTACTCGTCCTCATTAGTCAAAGAGACTATATTTAGTCTGCTGTCTCTGCACAAAGAAAGTAAATTGCTGTCTTGCCGGAACAGAGCTGGTGTGAACCCAGGGACATCTGGTTATGAAGAAAGTGCCTACCAGCTTCCCAATGAAATAATAAGGACAGTGAGTCAAGCTGTGTTAGCTATGCAAATGATTCCTTTTGGTAGCAAACCACTAACGTTTTAGGCTCCATAAAGCAGGCGTATTTTCCAGGAAGCGGCAGTGGGTAGCAATTCACTGTGTTGATCATACAAGATGAATGCTATGCATTACCAAGGATTTCTATCCGTGTTACCTACTGTTGTTTAAAATTTGTTTGTGTTTCTGGTGTCTTGACTGTGTTCGCTCTGTACATATGACATTCCTGTGTGGAAGTCTTGTTCATACCTTGCACGTCGTGATCCAGTGTTCAGCACCTTTAGTGTTTGATTCCAGCACTTCTGATTTTTTCATCCCTCCTCATTGGCAGATACCCAACCAATAAAAAGAAAATACAGCTTATGAACTTAGTGGGTTATTTAAAGCCGAAACATATTTTGGATTGTCAGAACAATTCACTTTTCACAAGTAAATATTACATTAACAATTTGAAAATAATAATTATTTTTTCAAAGATCTGTTCTACTTTTTAATCCATAGCTGAAAGGCAGAAATAGGGAAATTACCAAATGCAAGGAAAAAATGTTATAACTGAGGAATACTATGTAAAAGTGGATGTTCTGAAAATAAAAATATCACCAAAAATGATCCTAACAGATTCATGTTCCAATGGTAACAGCAGAGGAAATAAGGTTTGCTCTTCAAAATGTGAACTGTGGAAAGAGATCGAAAGAAGTCAGCATGGATCAGAAGGCACAACAAGAAAATAAGATTGCTCCCCAATGAGTAGGAAATACAATAAGGAAAGACCAAATGAATGAGAAAATATTTAATAACAGTCATTTTCTATACAAAACATAAAATGAGGCCAACAATAGACATATGAGTATAATGAATAAGCAATGCTACCTGCGATATACAGGTACAAAACATAGAAAGTAAGAAAATTTATGGAAAACAAACTGAAAAATGCACAAACATCAATGGAAATGGCAATGCTTGATATTTTAATCATTTCACTCCAAGAAAGGCAATAATGCCACTAAGACACAAGGGGGTTAGTGAGTGTGAAAGAATATAAGAAAAAGTAAAAGATTATTAAGGGGTAAGAAGAATAAAAGAGCAGAAATTAAAAAGACAGAAGATAACAATTGAAATTTCATTTAAATTTTTGAAGATCAAATTTGATTAGGAAGAAAGAAGCCAGAAGAGCGTTCCACAAGTGAGAAGTGTGATAGCAAAAACTGTTAGCATAGAATGTACAGTCCACTCTAACCATTTCAACTATAAAATGAGATGATCTTGCCATCAATCTCGTACTACATTTAAATTCATAAAGTCTAGGTACCAGAGAGGGAAGTTCATAAGAACAATTACCATGAAAGTATTTATAGAAAAGGCACAGGGAAGCCATATTATGGGGGTGGGAAAGGGACTGAAGCCAAGAAGATAAGATAATAGATGTAGCAAATGGGTGCTTGATTGGTCTGTAATAGGTTTAAAGCATAATAGAAAAAGGTTAGATAGAAGGTGGAAAGATGAAACAAAGGAGTTGTTATATATTAGGAGTTTATATATAAAATCAGCATTGTGGAGTAATGGATAGTGGCTTGTATTGGAGAGTCAGTGTCAAATTCTAGTCAAGTTCATTCCATTCACTTACATGCAAATACCCTTTCTCCTCCCACTTATGGGTAAATAGCAGGGTAGACTGAGTCCTATAGACTTGGGTGGCAATTGGTCTAAGAGGAGGACAACTGAATTCAAAATCTGAGTGATTGACAACAAAACTGGCTACTTCAACAGACTTGTGAGAAGGATAAGTGAAACCCCAGCAGTACAAAAACAAGAGCTCTTAAAGGGGCAGATGAACTCCACAGAGTCAATGGGCAGCCCAACTATGGGTTAAAATAGCATCACAAACTTGTAATTAGCCAAGTAGGTGAGTAATACCTAGACCCCTGAAGACATGGTTAAAAAACAACAAACCTTGTTTTATAACAAATAGCTAAAAATGAAATTCAACATTTAAACAATGAAATTCAAAAACATGTGATATTTAAAACACTTTGACCAAACCTGAATATAATGAAGAACAATACCATATCAACCTAAGTATTATTAATGATGAACGCAGACAAATAATTAAAAAAAAGCTTTGCAACTTATACCAAGGAAATAGTCTACTTCCCAACAACAGTGATAAAAAATGATAAACAGGGATAAATATATAAACCTACCCAGTCATAAACTAACAGATGACCAGAAGTCATCTAAATCTAGGACCAAATTGCCATCTTCAGCCTAAATTTGACCTCCTCACGAAGACTGAAATCTAAATCTTACACCAGCCATTATCTCTAATTAAATATCTTTAATTAATTAATAAAACTCCATCTAGACATCAGAGATCTTCTCAAAGTTCGTACTCCCTGCAATAGCCATAATAACATGCTAACAACAAAACTGCTGCACAACAATTAAAAACAATCCTAATATCATCATAAGAGCTGATAAATCCAATATTTATGTAATTTTGGACAAATTAGAAAATTACAGTAATTCATCGATGATCAATCTAAATTTACAAAATTAAGTAAAATACCACTGATACTCTAAAAAAATCTGTCAACAAACTCATAACATCCAACAATGCTGATGTAGGATACTTGAAAATCAATAAAATTATTAGAGGCTACCAACCAGAATACCTATACAGAAATATTAAAATACACATACCCAGAAAACCAATATTGCCTATCATTTCACAGATGCCAACACCAATATACCAATTTCTTAATGACATTATTACCCCATATCTACCTACCAATTATAGAATCAAATCAACCCATAAATTCCTCCAAATCCCTCAAAGTACAAAACCAAACTAAGGCATTCTAGTGTCACTTGACACTGAAATTTACAAATGTCACTGTTGACAAAACTATAGATATAATCCTTAACTCCATATATAATAATAATTCAATTCCACAGTCATCCATCAAACACAATATTCTCAAGAAATTATTGTATGCATGCACTACTAAAGTCCCCTTCTATGACCATAATGGCAAAATTTACACTTAAACTAATGGAGTAAATATGGAAAATCCTCTTGGTTTGTGCTTCATGTAGAAAACAATTTAAAAAGGTTACTAAACCAAAAGTATGCATCTGCTACATAGACAATATTTTTATTTTAGCTGAGAACAAAAATGAAATCAATAATCTCAAAACTACATTGAAAAAAATTCCGTCCTCAACTTTACTTATCAACTTATATAAAAATAATATATAATCTCCCATTCTTGGATGTTCTTGTGGAGTCTAGTAATAATACATTCACTACTTTATATATAAAAAAAATCACAAGTAAAAAACTATTGTCATCTTAATTTTACTAGCCAATGTCCTCTTAGATAGAAAATAGGTGTATTAAAAATTTCTTTAAATTAATCCTTTTGTCCACTTTTCTTCAAAGTATTTAATAACGTGAAACAAACATTTGTTAATAATGGTTTTCCAAACCATCCTATAGATTACCATATTAGACCTTTCCTTTCTAAGGTAACCAATAGCAACACAAAACACAAAGAAAATAACATTAACATTTACTACAAAAATCAAATGCATAGTAACTATAAGCAAGATGAATCTTCACTTAGAAAGATTATAAAGAAATATATAACTCCTGTTGGCAAAAACAAGAAAATTAAATGAATTATTTATTATAGAAAATTTAAAACCACTAACCTCATCATCAAAAATAATAATTCACCTGCAAGGTCTACATTACAGAGATCCAATATTATTTACAAATTTACATGTCCCTTAAAGAGCTGTGTTACTGACTAAGCCAATTTTATAAATAATTATATTAGATATGCTACAACAAAAGGCTCACGTTACCTCTCTCCGACCATAGCTCAATCAGGTTTCATTTAAATACACATGAAGACCTACCAAACTATCTGTAACATATCCATAGATAATACAAATATAATAGCATCATTCACATGTAATAACAGCTAAAATAACAGAAGCATTATTAATAAAAAAGAAAAAGCCAACACTCAATAATATAAACTATAAACATGCCCACAATGAGGTGGCCATATTTGGAAAATACAACATCCCTATAACTCTAGATACATACATAAAACAATGCATATATTTACTTAAAAGTAACAGTATAGTTCATCCTTGATAATGGCTAAAAGTATAGACAAAAGTGCTTGGAAAACATTCAGAAAATTTTTATATAAAAGAAAAGAAAAAATGTACAAACATATGAGAAATTATATAAAAAACTCAACCACCTACCTTGTTAGTAGTTCTCAATGAGACTTATATATCTATATCTATGTCTCTATATCTATCTATATATATATATATATATATATATATATATATATATATATATATAAACAGAAGATGTCTGTCTGTATGTGTGTCTATCTTTGGGTGTGTATACTATTTATGCAGGTCCACATTTCTTGACATATTCTGATGAAATTATATTATACATATTTCACAAATTTACCAAGGTAGGTCAAGACTAACTTTTCAATCTCCAGATCCCCCAGCTTTGACAGAAAAATCAATAAAACTGAATGTGGGTACAACTTTTTGAAAAAGGCAAAGGCAAAGGTACATGCTAACAAAACTCTTACATGATGAGCTGGTGTTTTTGCATTTAATGCAAAACATAGCTCATGCTACAAGGTTTATGTTGAGTTCTTGACAGTTTTCCTGTGACATTGAGTACACACAAAAAATACAAAAAACTGTGAAAAAAATCTGGTTTTTGTATTACTTAAAATAACTTGAATAACTTCCTCATTTTTATCCAATTTTCTTCAAACATGTTGCAAAAAATTTACCATCATGCAAGAAGTAAGATGGTATACTTTTAGTCCTGTTTTCTGGCCATAACTCCCTGGTTTTCATCTGGTGCTTTCCAAATCTGCCATGTAAATGACATATGAGACACATATTGTCTTGCATGAATGTTTGATTTAGATTACTTCAGTTAAGTGGATGAAATCTGTGACAAATTGGCTTTTGCCATTTCGCCAATAGTTTCTTCATGTGATTCCATCCTAAATTGGCATTCAAACAACCTTTGATGCAAAGATTGTTTAAGGATTATTGAAGCTTTAAAAGGAAAAATATACTGAAAAATCTCTTATTAATCCTAGCTTTACAGTAAATGTGCAAAGAAGAGGGGGGGCATTCATGTATTTGCACTTGCAGTTGAATCAAGCTCTGACGCATCATCCGTTTTTGTTTGATCATTATATTTGAGAACAATGCCATACTATTTGAAAGTTATTATAGCCATAGGATATTTATTGAATATCTAAAACAATGAAATAATTTAACCCTGAGCAACGATCACACAAGATTTTATCAATGGAATTCCTTTATTAAGAACAATCAAATACTTGCAATGGACATGCCGAGAAAAAAAACAGGGTGGGGAGTAGCTTAGTATACCAACAGATGATGTATGCAGGTGGGGATGCAGGCAGACATTTCTAGACAGGGGGTGTGGTTATACAATTGCAGCCCCCCTATATGCCCACACTCAGGCAATGACAGATACCTCAGCTAATATATATATATATATATATATATATATATATAGGTATGTGTGTGTGTGTATGTATGCAAACAATTTTTTTTTTAATAAAACTGCATTTGATGGTACAGAAATTTAAATATCTTGGTATCTATCAAACAAAGAAAAATTCCACATAATTCTGAAGGTGCTCTGGAATAGTGAAAGATGCCTTTCAGTAACTAAAAGTATTAAGAGATATGAAAATCACCTTAGAAAGAAAGAAAAGAATGCTTAAATGCTATGCCATATCTATCCTCCTATATGTCAATGAATGTTGGAAAATTTCCTTACAAATGAAATGATAGCGATGCAATTCTACAGAAGGATGCTGAGAATACCATGGACTGAATATGTGAGCAATGAAGAAGCTTTACAGAAAATGGAAAGGACACAGAATTAGAAAGAGATAGCTGAAATTTCTGGGACACATAATGAGGAAAGATGACCAGGATGATTCAATACTCACAGTGATAGTAAATAATCAAATGTTACTTATAGCCACAACTGACAGGAATGTGTGGGCAGACATTATTGCCCATGTCCTGGTTGGGCGTAGTTCATAAGAGAAGATAGGCTTTCTGAATTTCTTCTACAAAAAATGGCTATAAAATATATTCCACATTTACATGCAAAGTTGAGGCATCTGTTAGGCTAATGTGTGTACAATGTGAAAGTGGCACAACAGTTATCATTGTGAAGAAGTGGAACGAATGAGCAGATTTCAAATTCTGGCCTTGTCTGCCATGTTCACTTTTGCACAAATGTTCTAAGAAAAGCATGAAACCATCTCTGCTTCCAAATTTGGATTAAATAGTTTTAAGAGACAGGACTCCTTAGCTTTAAATGGCAGCCAATCTAGGAGAAAAACTACTCTGAATTCAGCACTTGTGCCTAAAGCCATAACACTGTAAAATTACAGAAATGTTCATGGGGAGGTTTATATGCAATGTTGAAATATCTGAAATGCTAAGTTTTTCCCAGATGCCATAGACTATCATTACTTACTTGTACCTAACAAAAATATCTAATACTGTAATAATAAAGGTGGCTGTATTGTATGCTATTAAATATGGTAATTCTTTCCAATTTTCCTATTGTAGAAATGTAAACATTGTTTTAAAATAACAAGAATTTAAGAAGACACATCACAATTTAAATTTCTCTTGTTTCAGTATTTAAATTCTCATACACTGCAGATAGAGAATAAATTCTTTTTTTTATTATTTTGCCCATTAAACCATTAGGAGTAGACAGATGGAATGACAAATTGTTTTAGCAGTAGGTCAAAAGCCAAATAAGAAATTAAACTGAAGCCTAGAAGGTAAATCCTGCAATGCATTATTTTTTTGGAGGTGGGGGCTAATGAGTAGTGGGTGGGTCACAATGTTAGGGATAAGGTAAGGGTAAAGTTCCTGATGCTCTGTTCATTAACACATAACAGCAATTAAATTCCTCATGAAAAAGCAAATATGGCTGATTTTTTCCCCACCATTTTCGCTTTTTAATTCTTCCTGAAAAAATCTTAACCTCTTATTTCTTTCCATTTCCACTTTTCTTAGATTTTAGCCTTCCTTCTTCTGTCTCCTTTTCCAGTATTTGGACTTTCTTTCCCTCCCCATTGCCCATTTCTCTTACTCCTCCCTTCCTCTTCCTCTCTGATTCCACCCTCATCACTTTTTCCAGCCCCTATCATTTTTTCTCTCTTCCTCCCTCCCTTGCTTCTTTTATCTCCCTTCATTCCCCTAAATGACATAACCATGGGTGCTCCCAGCCCATCAATGCAAACAAATTTTAAGGGCCTCCATGATCAATGATCCATATAAGACTTTCATTTGTGTTGTGAAAGCCATAGTGTCCCACCTCCAGTCCTTCAGCCTGTTACCTCCCACCCTATGTCTTCATTCCTTCATCTGGCTGTCTATCACTAAGACTACCCTGGAGCCACCTTGTCAGTGCAGATGTTTCCAGTAATTGTTCTCTCACCAATGTCACATCCTGTGATAAAGACTTGCTGTGAAAGATTTACTTTGGGTGTCTGTTTCGTCATCTTTGTTGCAGACTTTTCTTTCAGAGAATATTTTATGTGGTGACCAACATTTCATATATATTTGCAGTAATTCAATTTACAAGACAAATTAATGCATATAGTGTTTATGATAAAAAACATAAGCATTTATAGGTACACACAAACATGTGTGGACATGTTTTGATATTTCTGGACTTCAAACATTATCATGAACACTCACATTATATAATTATTTATTCAAATATTTATAATAAATACAACACATGGTTTTTAACAGTGCTCAGTATCACAGATGAAACCACTGTAATGTTTGTTGTTTTTTAGAATGGCCTTCAAAAACATTTGAAGTTTCAGTCTTTATAGGCGTTCATGTATTCTTGTTAGTTTCACATTAAATAGGAACATTACAAGCCAGCATCTGATGAGCAAGTTTATCATAAAACTAGCAGTCGTATCTGAAAGTTTTCAAAGATCAGGATTTTAAACGTTTTTTAAAATAAATTATAAAAACAATGCTCAATATTGGATTTTATGCACACTCAAACATATATATATATTTTGTGTATTTTGGCAGCAATTCCACTTTCAAATAAGTTTCATTAAAGATGACTGACAAGGTCTGTGGTCAAGCTTTTTATTCAATTTTTCTTGTGTTCATATATATGGGCACAAGACAAATTGAATAAAAAGCTTAACCACGGTACCTTTTCATCTTTAATGAAACCCACACACACACACACATATATATCTCACTGAATAATATAGACATATTATGTCTACTAATTTTTATACTGATCCTTTCCAGTTGTCTAATCAGTTTCTTGATGTTAAGATGAAATTCATGTGCTAATACCCTTGGGAAAGGTGTGAATCTTCTTCTTCTCCCTCCAACTATGGGTAAATAGCAGGACAGACTGGGTTCTATAGCCTTGGATGGCAACTGGTCTAGGAGAAGGACAACTCTGAATTCAAAACCTGCGGAGGGTCGTTTGGGGACCTTGTGGCATTCGTTGCACCAGGTCCCTGTATTCGTCCCTCCAAAAAGTATGGATGGCCCTGCACAAAGCCTTCACCACTATAATCAAATCCTGTGTGGGTGTCGGGCTTCCAGTTTCTGGGAACTGATCTGTCTGGCCCTCATACGTCGAGTTCGACGGGAGAGTCCATCATATATATATATATATATATATATATATATATATATATATATATATATATCATGCATTGAATGCTGATTGTAATAAAATAGTGCTCAATGTAATATAACAGAGCTATAAATTATATATTAATAAATATACATTTTTTCTTCACTGGTAGCACAACACAATCTTCAGGTGAAGATTTTCCATCTTTCTCTAGGTCTTGTGTCCTGTCAGTCCAGAAGCATCACCATATATCAAAGTTAGTATTTGTTAGTATAAGTAGCAAGATTGTACCTCTGTGCCAACTCTTTTACATATATATATATATATATATATATATATATATATATATATATATATATATATATATATATATATATAGTGTGTGGTTGCTTTAGCACAAAGCCTTCACCACTATAATCAAATTATATGTACTGGTGTCTGGCTGTCAGTTCCTAGGAACAGAGCTGGCTGACCCTCATACATTGAATACGACGGGAGAGTCCACTGTGTGTGTGTGTGTGTGTGTAAAATTTCAGATATATAACTAAAAGTATATCAGTGAAAGGACAATATGAATAAAGGCAAAAGGAAAACTTATTTTAGCCAATGTGTTTCGTCCTCTGATGGACTTTATCAAAGCAAATGT
Source organism: Acanthosepion esculentum (assembly GCA_964036315.1). Classification (NCBI taxonomy): domain Eukaryota; kingdom Metazoa; phylum Mollusca; class Cephalopoda; order Sepiida; family Sepiidae; genus Acanthosepion; species Acanthosepion esculentum. Next base: position 59,099,068 of record OZ038490.1, read on the forward strand.
AAGGATTTTATTTTGCAACAAGTATTTATAAACAAAAGTAAAAATGTTAATTTTTCAAAATTTTTTAATTTAAGAAATGCTCATCAATATTTGGTAGGCTAACTGAAAACTCCAGGTAAATCCTTGAAAATTTACCTAGACTTTTCAGTTAGCCTGCTGAATATTTGCTTCTGGCCATATCTTGTTGAATTACTGGTTCTCATTTCATTGCCAAAGTGATGGTTAGTCTGGTCAGTACTGAGTTGGGTGACTGTTGTAAGCTACATGACAGGCCTACCAAGCTGGCAATGGATACAATCTTCCTACTTATACTAACAGAAGACCTTGATATATGGAGATGCCTCTGAACTGATAGGTCACAAGACCTACCTCGAGTTGGAGGAGTAGGGTATACATATATATATATATATATATATATATATATATATATATATGTATGAAGTATATGCACACACAGGTGAGTGCTGGTAGTCAAACATTATTTTCTTCCATTTTTAGAAAACTGTGATTTACCATTCACCAGAACTAACTACTAGATTTCATTCTCTTAACATTTGGGTAGCACACAACAATTTTTGGTTCCAATCCTTGTAAGAATGAGGGTTAAAGAAAACAAAAAAATCCCCCTCCTCAAATTTATAGACAAATTCTACAGATGCATGTTGGGACTTCTTCCTAACCAATAAAAATGAACCACTTCTCAATCTCAACTGCCATATTTTTATTCTTTTTTGTCTTGAAGTCATAACACTACAATCATTTGACTGTGTCGCTTTTACATGTTAACATTATTCTTACTTTGTGAACTTTTTGCCTTTTTACTGTTGCACTGTTTAGTTTTGACCTGCATATATATTGTTTGCTTAGTGTTACTTTTCCCTGTTCTGTTCATTCTTTTCTTGCTGTTTATTGGAAACTTTGTCAATTCTGTTTGTTGAGCATTTTTGCCAACTACATCAACATTTGCTTTTTTCTACCTACATTTATATATACTACAAATTAAACTATCTGACTATTCAAGTATGAAAAATTCTTGTGGATTTTGATGAAGCAAGAAATTGAAAGGGAGTTCCACAGGTGGGAAGTGTGAGAGAAAATCCATTAGAGTCAAAGTGGTGTTTGCATTTAGTTAGTTTGACAGTAAAATGGGGAGGCCTAGTTGCCAATATAATAGCATGCCTAAATTCATGTAGTCTGGGCACCAGGAAAAACGTTCATCTGAGCAGTTGACATGAAAATATTTATAGAACAGAGGGAATCCACATCACATTTGTGAGTAAGTGATTGGAGATGAGATGCTTGGTTAGGATAGATTATATGTAGATCCTTCTCTGGATTTTGCCAAGAATCTTGAGATTCACAGTAGGAGCACCAGACCAGATATTGGCAACAGACAAATGGTAGATTTATAAATATGCAAGATGGATACTGATGAGAAAAATCTTTGGCCACAACACAGTGAACCAACTTTCCTTGCAGCAGATATAGCAATATATATATATATATAGCCTTATTATCTAACATTCCATATTGAAATTTATTTCTTACATTCTTTAGGGATTGAGAAAATGTTGATGGTGATTTTGAGGCTGAATGTGAAAAAGAACGAAAGAGATTGAAAACCAAAAAGGGTAAAAAAAAACAAATGGACATTTTAAAGTGAACACAGCTTCAAGGTTGAGGATTCTTATATAAGGGACTCCAGCTCAGCACACAGTAAAACTGATGAATGTCTTCAGTTATCAATCAACTTCATTATATGGCATACTCCCTGAAATGTTTCAAATGTTTCAACCATTTTACCTCTTCCTTCTCACAATGCACAAAAAAAAGAAAAAAATCCCACAAAATTTTTTGCCCATGATCGCAGCCATTGTCTGATTGCTATAGAAAAAACAAACTTTGGAGGGAAAAAAAATTGCAGTGGCTGCTTAGATTTCCATTGCTCTAAATCATTCCCAATAAAAGATTTAAAAGAAAAAAGGTCAAACTGTATATGAATAAAATGGGACAGTGGAACATTACAGATGGCTGATTCGAACTATTTGTCCTCTGAAAACTTTTGTATACTTTAATGAATGGTGACATTATCATCGATAAATGTAACTCGCACCTTCAGGGTTGTAAGGTGAGAACAGTTCAATAGATTGGCTTGCATAATTCTGTGACTTTTTTAGCAATTTTTTTCTCTTCATATTCTATCCATGATAGCTTTCTCTGGTATTGCATGTGTTTATACATGTGTGCATGGAGATATATATATATATATATATATATATATATATATATATGTGTGTGTGTGTGTGTGTGTGTGTATAACAACAACACCTATTGTTATGCATAAAATTTTAGAATTTGACATATGTCAAGGTGAACAGAATTTTGTCAATAAAGTGCTCTCTCTTTCTCTCTTTATATATATATATATATATATATATATATATATATATATGGTAATTGAAAAGGAACTTCCTATTTTACGAGTAGCCAGCCAGGAGTCCTGACTTAATACACTGTGAGTTGGTTAAAGGAGTAAGTCTACTATACCAAACCAAGACTGGATCTGGCCTGGAATGTTTTTAATTTGCTCAGCCTGATTCCAAAATGGTATGATATGTTGGGCTACGGACTCTAGGAGTAAAGTTGAAAAAGTGTGACACACTGACATTTGCATTTATTATATAGATATACATATATTAGGAAATTTTCTGTTTTGACATTTTTTGCAAAAGAACTGACATCATCAGAAAAATAATTGTATTTCACAAGAACAAAATTTATATTAGCGACATAAAATGTGATTAATTAGCTGAATGACTGATTTTTATTTTAACTGTAATGTTATAGAAATTAGATTTTAACTAATTAGCAAATTTTGTAATATATTTTTTTATTAGTTTATAGAACATACATTTTGTTATTACTAATTTTGTAATAAATATCCTGGTTATATATTAATTATAGAAGATATATATATATATATATATATATATATATATATATATATATATATATATATATAATTTCAGAATAAATCTGTAAAATGAAAATATGTATAAAGATAAAAGGAAAACTTAGCTTAGCCAATATGTTTTGTCCACTGACAGACTTTATCCATACATTTGCCTTGATAAAGGCCCTCTGAGGAGATCAAGAAGTAGTTACACCAGCAGCATTCCAGACTTTGATAATTTCATCACAATTGTCAAATGAATTGGAAATAAGGTTTTTAATCAGTTGATGTTCATTTCTAGTTGCTGTCTTGACTTTGAAACTGCAGTTGGATCATTTTAAACAAATTTGTCTCGGTTGCAAACTGAGAGCCATTGTATTTCAACAGCTTTTTGAGTTTTGCCAGCTTTTCCCAACATGGAAATGATCTTTGTGTCTCTCTGTTATATCCTTAACTTTTGCCATTTATGATACTGAGACAAAAACCTGAACACCAGAGATTCTACTCTTTTCGTACCAATTCTTTGACACTGAGAATACTCATGAAACAACCTCATATGTAAATGATTAATGTTTATTTTCCTTCATCTTTATATCAGTTGCTTTTCATTTTTCTACTCAGTCTAGGATGTGTTGGTAGTGTAATGGTTAGTAACTCGGTATGAGACAAGTTCAAATTCTAGTTGAGTTTGTTATGCTCACTTATGCACATTGGGAAAAGTATTAAGTCATCTCCCCTTAAGTTATAGATTAAATAGCAGAGCAAACTGGGTTCTCTAGCTGTGATTGACAGCCAGTCAAAGAGAAGGATAACTCTATATTCAAAATACAGCCACCTAAAGCTGTACAAAGATGATCAGATGTGAAATGCAGATACTACATCTGTAAAGAAAATACAAAACAGATTTCAACAATTCTGGATAATCCCACCGGAGAGCAATTGTCCAGAGTATGGTTGACACTAATGGGCATAACAAAGGTGGATGGGTTGATGAATGGACTCAGACCAGAGTTGCTAAATTGGGCCAAAAGTACAGAATTGGGCTACAACTTAAAGCTCAGGGCTACTAAAATTTGAATTGAATTTTAGCCACATTGGTAGCCTAAATTTTGCATTTACTTTTTTCACATTGGTAGCCTAAATGCTATATTGACTTGTTTTCACATTACTAGTCTAAATTTCAAATTGACATTTTTTTCCCCATTGTTATCCTAAATTTTTAATTTGAGTTCTGTTCATATTATTAGCCTAAATTAGGCATTGATATTTTTCCCCATTGGTAGCCTAAATTTTGAATTTATTTTTGTTCACTTTAGTAGCTAAAGTTAACAAAGTTTAATTTAAAATTAAGCCAGAATATTTCAAGTTGGAAAATCCAAAATTTAGTAGCATTGGTCTTTCAAAAGTAACACAAGTCACTATTTGTAACGCATTCTTGCAGCCTTCATTCAGACTGTCATTCAACAGCCACAAGTCAAAAAGCATTGATTGGATTGTTATGATTGTTTTACCTCATGATATTAAAGATGTTGTTGATAATAAATTGAGTTTGTTTTTCAGTCTCGCTCAATGTTGATGAACAGTTTAATAAGAACTGGGAACAGAGAATAAAGATTTAACAACTAAGTTTTTTAAGTTTGCCCAGGGAAAAGATAAAATTGAAAAACAAAAAAAATCCAAAAAACCCACTGTGCAAATAACTTTAAATCTTCAAGTTAGTGTGGAATAAATAGAAATATAATATCAACTCTGGCAAATAAATCTCTGCTTTGTGTCTTTTGATTACATTAGGGAAGTGTTCATCATATTTCATTTCATCGGGGGAAAAGAGCATTAAAACAACACGTTTGAAAAGGTTTGAACAGAGGAAACTTTTCTCAAGTGATGTGAGCTTACTTCTTCAGTTATCTCTTAACTGTCGATATTTACCTTATCAATTTTCATTCTGGGCAAAATAAATATCTCCCCAAACCATCCTTATATTCAACTGGATTACTTAGAAGCATTTTTAAAAAAAATATATTCAACTTAAAATGTGTGTATAGTGTAGTAGCAATGGCTGATTTCAAAGTTGATTCCTTGATGCTATCAGCCTGGGGAGTAGATCCCAGCATGAAGCACCTTTGGAAATTCTAAAAACCATACCACAAGTTAACCGAAGCCTTTTGAGTGAAATTGGGTAGACATAACTATTTGGGAGTTGTTGATGATTATGCTAGCACAAAGTTACTAGTCATCGTGACCAAGGGTTTGAGTGCAGTGGTCTTGTTCAGACTGTTGATCACACCAGACAATATACTTTCTCCCAGAAATTATAATTCAAGTCCACTTAGCATAGTTGCAGTATAAACCACAGGTGGGCTCTGTAGGTGTTGAAAAAACACAAATGTGCCTGAGCAAGCAACAAAGATTGACTAGTTGCACTAGTAAACAGTCATACTTGGATATGAGTAGCCAGCCATTACTATATATTTTTAATCATTTCAACACAAGCAATGCAATAAAGTCACAAAGACACATGGAGTGTGAGAGAATATGAGAAAAAGCAAACATTATTAAGGAGAGAGGAGGACAATAAAAGAACAGGAATAGAAAAATGATTGAAATTTTTCAAGATCAAAGTTGACTGGAAAAAAGCAAGAGGCCAGAAGTGAGTTCTTCAAGCAAGAATTTGTTAGAGAAGAAACTGTTAGCATAGAACTTACAGATACATCTAGCCATTTTAACTGTAAAATGATGAGATCTTCCTAGCAATGTAGTAGTAGTAGTAGTATGTTTAAATTCATAGATTAGATACCAAAGACTAAATTTTTTGCCATAAATTACCATGAAAGTATTTATAGAAAAGGAGCAGGTAAGCTACATTATGGCAATGAGTTGGTTAGTTGTTTTTGTTTAGCAGCCTCTATGGGCTATTTAATACTGAAATCTAAACAGTTTTATGCAATTTTATTAAGTGGGGGTGAGATAAGGGATACAAGTCTTACTAATTAACCCATAGCTGGGGGGTGGATTCATATCTTTGCCAAGGGTATTTGTGCATATGTGAATATAACAAACCCAACTGGAATTGGAACTCAGTTCTCTGATAAACAATTCTGAGCCATTATCCACTACACCACCTGCACATCCAAGCCTAGTGCCTAGTATCTCTGAGCAGTCACCCATCTAGGTATTGACCAGGCTCAACATTGCTTAATTTCAGGGATCCTACCAGTGTTTCAATGTGATGTGGCTGTAAGCCATTATGGCAATGGGTAAATGACTGAAAACGAGATTCCAGGTCAGTGCCAATAAACTTGAAGATTATTCTTTGTATTTTATCAAGAATCTCTAAATATATAGCATAAGCAATATATATATATATATATATATATATATATATATATATATATATATATATATATATATATGTAGAGAGAGAGAGATAAGAACAAATAGGAAGTCTTTATCAATATACCATGTTTCACTTTTATTAAAACTTCATCAGACATGCAAAAAACCATCAAGCATGTCTACTAGACATACACACTTACAAATATACATCATCATCTGATGACCAATGAAAAAAACTTGAATTATTATACACTTGCATAAAGCAATATTTATGGTTTTCCAATTAGGTTTGGAATATATTAATTTCTTGGAATTTTGAAGGAATGTGTTGTCTCTCCTTGAATTTGGAACACCATAAATGATACTTAGATTTGTTTAACAAATTCAATGCTTGTGAAATCTAATTAACCATTGAAAATCAAATAAAAAGGTAAAAATACCAGAATTTCTTTCTGATATATATATATATATATATATATATATATGTGTGTGTGTGTGTGTGTGTGTGTGTGTGTTTGTGTGTGTGTGTGTGTTTATGTATATATGATGTATATATGGCAGCAAAATCATATCTAATGTAGGTTATTTGTAGCTAAATTATCTATTTATATGAGGCTGTTCATACCCATCTATCTAATATAGACAATTTATTGCTAAATCATTTTTCTATATGAAACTTTTCATTCCTATCTACCTGTTTGATTCAACCATATTCAAATGAGTTGATAAGGAGTCTGCATTATGGAATTGCAGCAGTTAGCATGGATTATAACTCTTTTAGTTTTAAACTTCAAATACGATTTGACAGCCACTGTCCAAATTCCCCACACAGGCCCCATTTCAGTTTATTTTACTTCTCTAAAGATTTTTTTATCATAATGTGGAATTTGGAGCAGAAAGTACCACTGGAAACAACTTTCAATTTATTTTAAGTGACCTTGAATGTTCTTACGTCCTAACTTTTTTCTTCTCTTTTGTTCTGTGTTTTTTAACCTTTCCTTCCTGTTTGATTCCCTGTTTCCATCACCTTTCTCACACTCTTCTTTCAGACATTTCTTTTCTCCACAATTTTCTCATTCTCTTTTGTACTTTTCTTCATATCTTTTAATTTTTTCTTTGTCTCTTTCTTTAGTACCTCTTTCTTCAGTCTTCTATCTCAGTTCTTTTTTTTATTTTATTTCTATAACTTTAATTTTCTTCTTTGACTTTTTATTCCCCACCCTTTTTTCTTTTTCTTTTTTCTTACATTTTTTAACCTGCTTTCTGTTTTCTCATTTCTTTGCTTGCTATTTTCCCTCTTTTTTGCCCAAAGCTATGCTTCTTCTATTATTTACTCTCTCTTTTCTTTTTCACTTTCCAGTTTTCCTGTTGTTTTTTTTGGGGGGGGGGGATTTCCATTTCTCTTTTCATTTTTACCTCATTTTTTCTTTCTCTTTTTCCTCTTTCACACCTATTTTTTTGAGACATTCTCTTTCAAAATGCTTTCAACACTCTTTCTTTTTCTGCTTCTCTGTTACACATTTCACTCTCTTTTTTCATCCCACACTAACAATTACCAAACAATAGGAAAAAAAATCCATATAATCCAAGAAATAATAAATATCTTCTCCACCACATTATTCCTTCTTTTCTCAATCCTGAAACTTTATTTTCTCCCCTTTCTAAACACCACTTAGCTTTCTCTTCTGATCACCAAACCTAGTTGTCAAGGCAGATATTGCATGAATGAAAAATGATATACAAAAATTACTTTCTTTATAGGAAACACTTAAGAGTTCATTGAAGCTTCAGATTTATTGAAGTCAATGCTTCCCTTCTGCCAAAAGATAGAGTGTCAGTTCATAAAAAAAGGGATCCTTCAAGAATAGTGTTTCAATTTTTAAATAAAGAATGTCTACTTTGATATTTCTGTCAGATGTTAAGTAGATCCTAAAATAGAAAAAAACTGGACAGGGAAGAAATGTTTACCTTATGAATCTGAACAGTTCTAAAATTTCAAATCGAATTTAATTAAAAACATAAAAACAATAAGGACTCTGATAGCAAAAAAGATTTTAACAGGTAATGTTCGTTACACTTTGGTAAGAGTGGCCAATCCTCAGCTTGTGAGCCACATGAAAAATATTCATATTTAATGTGTAGCTCATGAAAATATGTTAATTAAGCTACTTTTATCATCACAGTTAATATAAAAACTTAATAAGAACAAAATTTAATCAATATTGTTTTTAATTATTATTGTTGTTGTTGTTATTGATGTTTATTATTATTGTTCTTATTATTGCTGTTAATATTATTATTGTTAATTATTGCTATTATTGTTTATTATTATTATTATTAATTAATATAATTATTGTCAATTATTATTATTGTTATTATCATTATTTTTATTGTTGTTGTTATTGTTAATTATTATTATTGCCAATTATTATTATTGTTGTTGTCGTTATTGTCAATTATTATTATTAATTATAATATTTATTATTAATTATTATTGTTGTTATTAGATTTTTTACAGTGATATTCACCATGTAGAAAACCTGGGAGTCATGATTACAAAGTAAGAGTCATTGTTTATGCATATATGTAGGAAAGATAACAGTTGAAACAAGAATTGGACAGGTTAAGATTGTAGTGATCGGGGAAGCATCCTCTTTGAAGTCAGTTCCACAGAGCAGCAGTTCTTGGTAAGGACCTGTTCAAGTGGAACCTACATCTCACAATACAAAGGGAATAAAGGTGGTTAGCTACAATATGCATCGCATGTCTTAGCTGTGAAGGTTAGAACAGGTGGAAGTAAAGACTGTAGTTCATCTGAACACTTTCTATGGAAATAGTGGTAGAGCAGTGAGAAGTTTTGCAACCTTTCATCAGTGAGTAATGGGTTGTAGGGTAGAAAATAATTTGTCACTAACAAAGACTTGGATACGCTTTTGGACTTTATCAAGACAGGAAAGTGAAGATTGGGCAGCTCCTGCCCATATAAGGCAGCATACTCCATTTTTGGCCTGATCTGGCTCTTGTAAAAGTAGAGGATACTATAAAGAGTTAGATACTTTCTAGAGCAGTACAGGGAACCATCCACTTTTCCAGCCTCTTATCGATTGCTTGATCTATCCACTTCCCTTCTCCACATCCTTTCCCCCTTTCATTCCTATCTGCTCTCGCTCCAAATCTTCTGTAACCCCCTTGCCTTGATCGATCCACTGTCTTTCTCTTTCTCCACATCCTCTCCTTTACCACTCCTATCTGCTCTTCCTCCAACCCTTCTATAACCCCTTGTGTGATAGTGGCCTCCAGCCTTGCTTGGGGTGATACGCTTAAAAAAAAAAAATATATATACCAGTTTCACTTGAGGTCAGGGTTGAATTTAAATCCCAATAGATGCTCAAAGCATGGGGCCGCCCTGAGGGAACATCCATTCATTGTGATTGGTGATAGTTCTGGGTCTGATTAGCAATGATGGAATATCACTAATTTTGGTTTCTGAGGCATTCAATATGACCAGCCAGTTTTTCCTTCACGGAACTGTTAGAACTAGGTCAGAGGTGAGATCAGTTGCCAATCTCTAGTCATCTGGAGTTTTGAAGGTGAGCCCATATACCATTGTATCATCAGATAGGTATTCACAAATTATCAAAGTATACTCTTAGGCAGATTATTTACATAAAGCAGAAATAGGGATGGTTTGAGAAGGGAACCCTGGTGGATGCATATGTTGATCACTAGGGCTCAGGGGGACTGGCCATAACAACTACATTCAGGGACCTAATGCAACATACCCATATTTTTCTTCATTTCAACTAGTTCATTACCATAGTAAATAAAGAGGTAGAAATCATCAGACGCAGGTTTTGAAAACATTATATATATATATATATATATATATATATATATATATAATTGTTTATTTAAAAATTCTAACATAAATATGTTATAAAATCACTACAAAAATAGGCATTTTGTTTCAACACCTCCGATATGAAAGGAGACATGGATGAGTAATGGATAGTGGCTTGGATTGAGGAATTGGAGAGCCGAGTTCGAATTCTAGTCGAATCCATTACATTCACTTACATGCTAATACTCTCGGGAAAGGTATGAATCCTCTTCTTCTCCCCCCAGACAGTAAGCAATTGCCCAAATTTCCATTGTACTATGAACAGATAGGGCAAATATAATAGCTGCTACCCTTCTCAATGGTGATTATAGTTCTATTATTCAAAGAATGGCATGTCCATGAGTGAATATTTTTTTTAGGTGTTTCAGGGGTTGCATAAATTAAGACACACACACATACATCTGATGTCCCCTTAAGGACCCAACAGCAAGTCCAGGACATCCGGTGGAGTATCAGTTGCAGTGAATGGTCAGACCAAGTTTTGATGCAAGAAATGTCTTTCTTATACTTTATGGCACATCAGACTGAATTGAATTCAGAGTTTTTCTTCTTCAAGTCTGGCTCCAACCCAAAGCTAGAAAGCTGCTATGCTATTTAATCCATAACTGGGGTTGATGGAGGAAGAGATTGAGTCATGTTTTTCCTAAAGCATCCAGGAGAAGGGAACACAAGAGACATGGTTTGAATTTGGACTTGTCAATTCCACTTTCTGTACTGATAAAAGTTTTGCTACCAATATATTTGCAAATAGAATACAGTGTAACCCGGATATAAGAGAGTTGTCGGGACTGGAGATGAATTATCTTATATCCGGGTTTCTCTTAGTCTATTTTGTTTAGGTAAGTATGGCTCTAATTTGGGACCAGTTAAAATATCTCTTATATCCGGGTTTCTCTTATATCCGGGTTACACTGTATTAGTAATTCAAAAAGATAATCATTTCATACTTATTTATGCTTTACTAGAAAACTTATGCAAAATATTAACTTCAAAGATGTGTCTTGAATATAAAAAGAGCACATTTTAGTCGCCCTCATAGAATTTGTCATAGTAAACTTAATAATTCAGAAGTTTTACTATTATGTGATTATCTTATCAGAACAAAGCAATATATGACAACCATTGATAGAGCTATGAATTAATCTAAATCATTATCATGACATTTTGCAAATTTTTTACCTAAAATTTCTCTTAACATGTAATTAATGAAAGCATGACTGAAAAGATCATATGTATAATATGTATAATGTTTGTTATGTCTTCATTCCATTGAAAGAAGATAACACAATCATGAAATATAATGTTGCTTGAAGTCGATGTAGTCTTACTGAATTCTGTAGTAAAGATATAAGGCTTGCTCCCAGCTAGCTCTCTGCTGATAATTCTTGGTGTCAGTATATATGCTATTTGGATGAGTTCAAGTCATATTCATCTCCACAACACTCCCCTTTTTAGATATGCACTTTCTTCAGTCCATACTTTTTCCAACATGGGTCAACTTCCAATGTTTCAGTTGAATTATGCTTTTGCTTACCTTGGAATTGTATTGTAATATTATTTGTAGGAATAGGTGCTTCAAAGGTATCATAAAGTATGTCCATCAGTGAATGAAATAGTACTAGTTGCTTATTCTGTGCCTATCTAGATCGCAATTGATTTATATATCTTCTGTTGAAATTGTCAATCTTCGACAATGAACATCATACTACCAAGGTGTTGAATAATTTTTCCTTCTTTCCAATTTTCTTACTGGCCTTAAAGTCTTTAAAGAAGACTTTATTGCTGATCTTAAATAATCTGGTAGTTTCAAATTGTTGACTTTTCTTTTTATTTCCTGGCAGTAATTTGTCAAAAATGGATCTGACTTTCCGAGGAAACATGAGCTCTGCAGGTGACATTTGCCTTTGACCATTCGATATATGCTCAAAAATTCTTGTAGTGCTATTTCTTCAGCTTCTAAACCTTTAGCTTTTCTTAATGCCCTTTTGAAGATGTCAACAAACTGCTCAGCTTGATCATTCAACCATGCCTGATAATTTATAGGTGATGATTTTTCAGCTGAATTACAACCATTACATTTTCTAACTGTATTTTGTATATCTTTGTCCAACTTTGGCCAATAAATGTAGCTTTTCATCAGGGATTTCATCATTACTATTCCTGGATGTCCTATATGGAATTGTTTCAAAATCCTTTTTTGTAGTGATAATGGAATTACTGCTCTTTTCACATACAAAAGTACTTCATCACAAACAGAAAATGCTGTGTTATTGTCACCAGATTTAATTTTAGCATTGCTCATAGTTTTATGGATAAACATATCCTTTTTAGAAGGAATTTTGATATTGTCTATCATAACAGGCAATTCTTTAATATTTTGGAGAGGTGTGTTCATATCCATAAGCAAGGCAATAAAGACACTTACATGTAAGGGTTAGATAATATGAGAAAAATATACTATTAAGGAGAGAAGACAATAAAAGAACAAGAATTTAGAAGATAACGATTTACATTGATCTTCAAAAATTTAAAAGCAAAGTTGACAGGAAAGCAAGAAGCTGGAAGACAGTTCCACAAGTGAAAATGCAATAGAAGAAACTGTTAGTATAGAGTTTATGGCTATATCTATAGCTATTTCAACTATCAAATGATGAGATTGTGTCCCCAATCTAGTACTTCACTTAAATTCATAAAGTCTAGATACCATATGATCAAGGTACCAAAGGGAAATGATCATTAAAGTAATTACCATGAAAGTATTTATAGAAAAGGCACAGAGAAGCTACATTATGGCAGTGGGAAAGTGCCTGAAGTCAAGATGTCAGTTCAGGACCAATAACATTGCAGATTCTTCTTTGGATTTTACCAAGAATCTCTAAATATATAGCAAGATTACCAGACCAGATGTATGTATATGTGCATATATATATATTTTATTATAATAATAAAAAAATAATAACTAAAATAAAAATTTAAATTAACTTAATAAATTAAAAAAAAAACAATACTCAATCTTTTTGTGCAGCCTCGTTCCCAATAGCTGTTACACATGACATTACGCTAGACCATTTGAAATGTTCAGCTTCCCAAAGAATACAAGGATGCAAGCAAAGGAATTCTGACTACCACACAGACATTATATCGGTTCTTGATAATGACTGTAAAAGCCAAAAGTACTTAAACAAAAATAACAAAATATGAACTTTGGAGTGTTTATCCTGAGTTTCAAGGTCATTACTGAACACCGTAAACTTGAAAAAATACAATTAAAATTTAAACAGACAGACCTTGTTGATTCTTTTTAATCAAACTTGTTTGGCTATCTATATTATTATATTTTTATTATAAGAGATTATAATAGAAACATTTTGAAATCTCTATACAAAAGTTTTCATGTTTCAATACTATGATTGAATCACCAGTTGCTTCCCATCGCCTGAAGAAATACAAAGTATTGAAACATGAAAGCTTTTGTGTAGTGATTTCATAATGTTTTTATTATAATCTCTTATAATAAAAATATAATAATATTTATAATAAATAATATATTACTCTACTTTGTAGTGAGCACCTTTTTAAAAATAAATGCTACAAACAGTGGATTTTTACTCCATCTGTTCTTTTTCTCATTTGTATATACACACACACATATATATATATATATATATATATATATATATATATGGTATTGCTGATAAATATTTTTTAAATATGTTTCAGCATGTTTGATAGAGAGGAGCCTGCAGCATCTACTGAGGAATATCTTAAATCATATTAAAGGTTTCCTGCATTTATCACTGATTTTATCTTATTGTTGCGACAGATGCAACAAATATTCCCTTCATAGAGATTTGCTCTGAAAAAACTGAGTGGCAAGGTTTTTATTTTATTAACTTATTCTTGTATATGAATAAATTTTTTTTATTAATGTGCATATTTAAATATTTCTCTTTCCTGATTTTGCCAAGAAGCATGGTTTTGAGATTCTTTCTTCAAATAAGATCAATAAAATAATAATCTAATCATTATCATATAGAATTTTTTGCCATCCTATTTTAATAAACACATAAGGTTCATCATCATTTTTTTTCATTTGTTTGTGAGATCATCTGTAAAATTCTTTTTCTCCTGAATCCTAAGATTCTCCGTATTGTGGGACCAACACAGGTGGTGCATAACTGACTTCTTGTCTTTGCCACGCAGCAGAAGAAAATCAGTTTTGTTCCAGTCTCATTAAAATGTAATTCAAATCATTATCACTTCAAAAAGATCGTAGCAGTATGAATATACCTGGGACTACCAACATACCTATGGTATTCATAACACTTCTCTCATTTCCCAGAAAATGCTGATACAATTCTAACACATTCCAGAACAACAAACAGATCGCGGTTTGAATTTCTAGGATGAGGGGTTATCATTATTTAAATTCTGGTATAGTAATTGTGAGTTCAATCCCTGGGACAGGTAGTACAGACTAATTGAAAACAGAACAGACAATAACTGAGAATTAAAACGAGAATGAGATGAGATGAGATATCTCTAGATAATGGATGGCAGAACAAGAACAATCAACCCTTGTAGATTAAATAAAGGGCTGTTTTTGTTTATCACCTTTCTTCTACTTAAATTAAACTACAATTACTTTTATTCACCATTATTTGCAATGATTCATTGTCATTTATCAGGCAGCTCTTCAGTATCTTTTGAGTAAAATTCTGTGGAAGTGGCACGGAATGTGGAACTAGAACAATCTACCCCAGTGGATGAAATAAAGGGTTCAGTTTGAAATTCCAATTAACTGTAGAAGGCTGGAGCATACAATGGCCAAAGCATTGTGAATATTGCAATAAAGATGACAGCAGTTCAAATAATGTAAATAATATAAATAATTACAATACCTCATCTCAGAAATATAGACAAAATTCTACAGGGTTTTATGTGCAAAAGTTTTTGACAACATCTTGAATTCAGTTTTAATTAGAGAAAGTCTTCCTCCTTCAAAGAGTTTTGTAGTGATTGAAAATGGTAATTGTTCCACTGAGCTTAGGATGGAATGATAAATTATATGAGACTGGTGAAAAGTTAGAGTAACACAATGATGTCATGAACTTAACAACCTTATTCAAACTTCCCACTAGATCTTCCCAGCATTCCCTAGTAGTATCAGAAGTGCTTACAATCATCCTAATAATCAACATTATTGATGATGTTATAACAATAATAATTCTTTGGTGCAAGATCAGGTGAATATGGTGAATGGAGTAGAACAGACCAACTGAGTATTAAAACTTTTTCCTGTATTATTCTTGCTATATGTGGCCTTGCATTGTCATGGATGAGAACAACATTTTTCCTTTAATCTGCTGTGTACGCTGCCACTACCATGCAAAAAACAATAGTATGTTAGTATACTCTAGATTTATTCTTAACTGCAATGTATGATTAGTAATTAGGATTATATATTTGTCATTACAATTGGTTCCATAATTATTGCTTATAATTCAACCTAATAGATTGCAAAAATATATGATAGAATTTCCATCAATGCTCCTAACTTTTATTAGTTCATTAAAATATTGCTTATATCAAATAAAGATTCCATTAACTACCTAAGAGCATAGGTAATCCAGATACACCTTCTATATTTTACAGACATAATCCTAAAATATGTCTGCATAGAATATTTATAAAAGATAAGTTGATGCCAAAAACAATTTGTAGCAATGGTCTTCCTGTTTGACATTGCATTCATATCTGGTTCAGTGTTCATGCTATATATTTTGAGATTCTTGATAAAATCCAAAGTTTGCAATGTTGTCAGACCAGCACTTTTCCACTGCCATAACATAACTTCAATCTATCTTTTCTATAAATATTTTCATGGCAATTGTTCAGATGCGCTTTTCCCTTTGGTGGCTTGATCACATGAATTTGAGTGTAGTACTATATCTGAGGCATGGTGGAGTAATGGATAGTGGCTCCGATTGTGGAATCAGAGAGCTGAGTTCGAATTCCAGTCAAATCCATTACATTCACTTACATGCTAATACCCTTGGGAAAGGTGTGAATCCTCTTCTTTTCCCCCAGCTATGGGTAAATAGCAGGACAGACCAGGTTCTGTAGCCTTGGATGGCAACTGGTCTACCGCAGAAAGCAATGGCAACCTACTGTGGGAAAAAATCTGCCTCGTCAGTCATGTATTGAAAGATACATGATCACCTAAGCATGTATCATGTATGGCACATAACTGACTGACTATATCTGAAACTAGGTCTCATCATTTTACTGTTAAAATAGCCAGATGTAACCATAATAGTTCTATTCTACAATTTCTTCTCTTGCATGTCTTGTCTGTGGAATTCTGTTCCAGCTTTCCTGTCAAGCACAATATCCAAAAAATTAAATGCAACATCAGTTGCCACTTTCTGTCCTTCCAAATCCTGTTCTTTTATTTTACTTTCTCCTCTGTAACGTTTTCTCATTTTA
The DNA here is from genome assembly GCA_964036315.1 of Acanthosepion esculentum. NCBI lineage: Eukaryota > Metazoa > Mollusca > Cephalopoda > Sepiida > Sepiidae > Acanthosepion > Acanthosepion esculentum. The sequence goes on from OZ038490.1 coordinate 59,115,747, forward strand.
CTTCACCTTGCAACTTAGTGGCATTATTGCCTTGCTTGGGTTGAAATGATTAAAAAAATTTAACTTCAGATTACAGGAATTTCAATCCTTGCAGTTCTATAGTTTAACTACACATGTCACAGTTGAGGGGGTTAATTTTTTTATCATCCTCCAGCATATCTCTCATGTTTGTGTAGTAGTTTTGTCAAATACAGATTCATGTCAGCTGTTATCATCCTGAAATATGTCATGATTTTACACCAATTTTGTGATACATATGTAAACTGTATTTACTTTGAGAAAATGGAGACATTGCATAAAAATAAGTCAGATTACAAAGAGGTAAAACCACAGATCAAATGACAGCACAATAATTGACAAAACATATTGTTTTAATAAGAAAACAATGAAATAAGTGCTAAAGTCAATGTACTGATAATAAATGAGGTAAAAAGATCTAAATAACAGATTTTTGTTTTAAATTAGAAGTTGTAATGTATTTTTTACAACAATTTGTTTTTCATTAGTCACATCTAAAAATTTGTTTTGATATTAAACATAAATCCATAGACATGTTCTGCAATTTATGTTTCAAATTCTCATGAACTTGGAGGCATCGAGGATATGATGAATTTTCTTTACAGCAAAATAATTTTAAAAACAGTCAGAAAAATAAATGGTCAAGAAAAAGTTTTTAAAGAGAACCATGATGAAAAAGAAACAAAACAAGGTGAGAGAAAGAAAGAGTAAGGAGGAAAAGCAAAGAATAAAGTTAGGAAAGAAAAAGAATGAGTAGAGGAAGAAGGAGTATGAAAGAGGAGGAAAGAATAATGTTAAGAAGGAAAGTAAGATAAGATTAAGAAATAAGAAAAAAAGGAATAAGTAGAGGAGGAAAGAGTAAGGAGGAAAAAAAGAATAAAGTTAGGAAGGAAAAGAGGATAAGATTGAGAAATAAGTAAGAAAGAAAAAAAGGAATAAGTAGAGGAGGAAAGAGTAAGGAGAAAAAAAATAAAGTTAGGAAAGAAAAGTAGACATGGTTGAGAAAAAAAGTAAACTGAAAGAAAAAGAATGAGTAGAGGAAAAAGGCATATAGAAGAGGAGAAAACGATAAATTTAGGAAGGAAAGATTGAGAAATAAGTAAGAAAGAAAAAAGAATAAGTAGAGGAAAAAAGTAAGGAGGAAAAGAAAAGAATAATGTTTGGATGGAGATGTAGATATGGTCAAGAAATAAGTAAAATGAAAGAAAAAATGAGTAGAGGAAGAAAAGAAAAGGATAAATTTTGGAAGGAACAGAGGATAAAATCGAGAGATATAAATGAAAGAAAAAAGGTAATAAGTAGAGGAAGAAAGCTTAAGTAGGAAAAGAAAAGAATAAAGTTAGGACAGAGAGGTAGATATGATCATAAAATAAGCAAAATGAAAAAAAACAGAAGGAGTAGAGGAAGCAATAGCAAGGAGGAAGAGAAAAGGATAAAGTTAGGACAGAGAGGTAGATATGATCATAAAATAAGCAAAATGAAAAAAAACAGAAGGAGTAGAGGAAGCAATAGCAAGGAGGAAGAGAAAAGGATAAAGTTAGGACAGAGAGGTAGATATGATCATAAAATAAGCAAAATGAAAAAAAACAGAAGGAGTAGAGGAAGCAATAGCAAGGAGGAAGAGAAAAGGATAAAGTTAGGACAGAGAGGTAGATATGATCATAAAATAAGCAAAATGAAAAAAAACAGAAGGAGTAGAGGAAGCAATAGCAAGGAGGAAGAGAAAAGGATAAAGTTAGGACAGAGAGGTAGATATGATCATAAAATAAGCAAAATGAAAAAAAACAGAAGGAGTAGAGGAAGCAATAGCAAAAGGAGGAAGAGAAAAGGATAAAGTTAGGAAGGAAAGGAGGATGAGATTGAGAAATAAGTAAAATGGAAGAAGTTAATAACAGCAAAGAGTAGTGAAAATAAAGAAAGAGTGAGGAGGAAAGCAATAATGCAAGAGGTAGAAAGTAGAAGATAAGAAAGATGGAGTAACAGAAATTAAGAAGTGATTGAAATAGATCAAAGTCCATGGAGAAGAAAAGCATAAAAAAGAAACATATCTGGAAAGAAAATAGTGATGAGGAAAAGAAAGAATAAAAATACAGAATTTTTTTTGAAATCATTGATGAAAAAAGTAGAGGAATAATGGTATTTGACATTGAGGAAGAGAAGGGTATAATATTGTGCAAAAGAAGAAAGTCTGACTCTAATAAAATCAGAAAATAAAATCTAGTTCCAAGACTAAGTTTGCAGATGAAGACTCTTGGGATTGTACAAAAGCATTCTTCATTAAGACTGAGAAATTCACTTTAAAAGATCATCAAAGAGAATTATTTGAAGTTGTCCATCAAAAACAATTGCAAGTGATGTGATATATGAGACATTTTAAGATACACGTTGGGGATTGTCATCCCAGATGACTCCATGATCATGGGTTTATTTATATTCATAAGAGGAAAGAGTAGGGAAGGATTCTATTGATAATCATCATCTTTTATGTGTCGCATCCCTTCAGGATGTGGGTGATCATGATTTTCTGCAACTTCCTATCCTTTGTAACACTTAACAATGTTTGTTACTTTTGCTATCTCTCCTAATCCCTGTTCTACCATCCATTTACATAATCTTGTTAGATTACTTGCAGTTTCCTTTTGACCCTCTTGCCTTCAATATGCCCTGTGAGTGTCAAATTTTCCAAGCCCACTTTCTTTATTATGTGTCCTAAAAATTTCAACTCTTTCTAATTCTAAGTATAAGTGACCATTTTGTTTCCATTTTCGTTAAAACTTCCTTGTTGCCAACATGCTCTGTCTGTGGTATTCTTGGCATTTTTCTGTAGCATCATATTTTTATTGCCTCAAGCTTCCTCTTCATCTCTGAGGAAATTGTTCAGCATTCACTACCATATAGGAAAATTGATATTGCATAGCAATTCAGTACTCTTTTCTGTGTTTCCAATGAGATGTTCTTGCATTTTAATACTTTGCTTAGCTTTTGGAAAGCATTTTTTTGCTATTCAAATGTGCGTCTGGATTTTGGTGTCCCATTTTCTGTCATCTATTAAATATTTTCACTTGCTTGATTTTGACATCTCCAATTTGTACATGACATTAGGAGGTGTCCTTTTTGCTGACAGCCATACATAAAGAGTAATAGACAGAGATGATATTTTTTCTTCTTTTATTTTGTTTGTGTGCATTTTTGTTTACTGTTCTGGCAAACAGATAAGGAAGACAAGTCAGCACTGGTCATTTTGCTGCACAAAACAATTTTAAAAATGTTTTAAATTGTTTGTTGTTCAATGGTCAGCTGACAATGTAATTAGGACACTGAAGGAGCAGGAAGCATAAATGTACCTTTTGTATTTGATGATTAAGCCATCACTTTTAATTACTCATTTGAACAGTTTCCTGATATGGATGACAAAAAATGACTTGTTCATATAAATGGCAAGAAGGAACATTTCACTGACTGTTGTCATTAATCAAGTAAGTACTATTTTTATAATGGTTTTCAAAAGATATTGAAGATTCAGAGGAGTCTGCTGGTTTATTTGTCAATGTTGCTGCTAAGGTAAATTGTAACAAATTGGAAATCCATCAGCAAAGTAGTTTCAACTTTCCTTTGTATTACTGAAAAGATTTCATTGTTTCAGAAAGTTTTCTTCATTTTCATTCAGTAAACAAAGTTGTCAATGCACAGATAATGTAACAGAAGTGTGTAAAATTCTCTAAGCCACTTTTCTTCATTATGTGACCTAAAGGTTCCAACTATGTAGGCAATTGCAAGTAAGGAATGTTTTCAATGCACAAGTGATGTAATAAATGTGTGGAAAATTGAAACAGTAAGCTGAGATCAAAGTCTCGCTGTTCATTTTGCTTTGATTGTATTTTATGGTTTAAAATAATTATCCTATTGCAGGTTATTTAAAGTCAGAAAATATTCGTAGATAATAATTTTTTTGAGATAATACTGGATTACTGATATAGGTCCTATTAATTAACCCATAGCTATGAGGAGAAGAGGTGGATTCATGCCTTTCCCATGTAAGTGAATACAATGAACCTGTCTGAAAATGGAATTTAGCTCTCCAATCATCCATTTTGCATTAATGCTCTTGAGAAAAACATAAACCATCTCCTGACTTCTATTTTTTTATCACTAACTAATCCCCAATATAAGGTTCAAGAGCCACTCAATGTAGACGGTTGCTCTTAAAATGATTATGATGATGTTTGATATATGATGATTTAAGTACTGAAATTTCAACCTGTTCAGTTTTCTCTTGAAGACCAGTCCAACAGAAATTTATATCAGTCTCCCAATAAAAGGCTCAAGAGCCACTGAAAGTAGAGTGTTATAGAATGTGTTGAAAGATTTGAATATAAGCAGAGGTTGAAGGAAGTGAAGTTTATGATGAAAAGGAGGATAGATAATGATTGACTTTTGACTTGATGTGGTTAAGAGTGTTCAGGGAAATATTCATGTGAAAGTCTTTTCTACAAAGTGATAGTTCTCAGGAAAAATCTTTCCTGGGTGAAAGTTTCTCCTAACAGAAGAATACAGAGGAAATGAGGGTGATTCAGGATGTCATATGTGGTGCCAAACCACTCAGAAATATCTAAACTGACAGGTATATAACCGTATATAATCAATGGTTAAAAATGGCTTTGAGCAAGCAAAGACTTTGTGTCTTGGCAAAGACCATCCTTTATTTGAACTTTCTGGACTGGCACTACAGAATCACAAACAAAGAAGTTTACCAAATAACAGAAACCACATCCCTATCACTTGAGGATTTGCAACAGCTAAAAGGGATATCCCATTTAAGAGAAAGTAATGATATAAACAAGATGTTGACATTCCACACTACTTTAAATAAAAGTTTAGAAAGGAAACCTCCCATCAATATAGGAAAGAACTATAACATGTAGTGGACTTTAGAAACCTGTTTTCTTGAAAAAAATTTTTATTGAATAGGTTTAATAAATTTCAACTAAAAATAGTTGCTCGGTCAATGAATACCAAAATGTTTCCTTATTCATGCACCTCTACCACAAGATTTAACTAAGTGTGTTCATGCTGTTTGCATGCAAAAAGTACACTGCCTTGGTAGTGCCTACACTTCACACTTAGCATATGATTTCTATTGGACTGATCTGAAGAAATAAAAACAACATAGACTACAATACCTAAATCATTGGATACTGTATTAAACAACATTTTATGCCAGTCAGAGTGTCTGATGGCTGCAGATATAGTTGTGCATGGTTCTAAGGAGGAAGTAAGTCCCAATCTGTTTAATCTTTTTTAAAACAATGCTTTGCATATTAAAAGCCCAGATGTGAAGAAATGGGTCTATAACATTCAACTATACCTTACCTCAGCCCAAATAAATATACTGTCAAATATAAACAAAAAATCAATCCTTCATCAACCCTCAGAGATTGATTGATTGATTTGTTGTTAACTATTTGCAGGTTATTTAAAGCCAGAAAATATTTTTAGATTGTAAGATTTGGGGGGGGGGGGTAGATAATACTGGTTCAGTGATATAAAGTTTACTAATTAATCCATAGTAAGGGGAGAAGAGCTGGATTCATACCTTTCCAAAGGGTATTTGCACATAAGTGAATACAATGAACTCAATAAGAATTGGAACTTGGCTCTCTGATTAACAATTCCAAGCCATTGTCCACTACACCACCTGCACATACAATCCAGTGGCACCAAGCTCAATGTTACTTAATTTATATTCCCAAGAAGAAAGAGTAGGAAAGGATTCTATGATTGTATGGAGACTGGTGTTTAAACATGATGTGACTGTAATCACCCCTCAAAGAATGGTGCTATAAATCACAAAGAACTATACTAAATAACAAAAAACACATCATTTGCAGTCTTCCAACAGTAGAAACAACAAAAATAGATAACACACGTAACTATAATATAAAATAATGATATAATCAAGATGTTGACTTTCCACACCATTGAAAAACAGAAATAAATTGAAAGAAAATTTCCATTGGTATTAGAAAGTGCCATAATAGTTTGTGAACTTGAAAAGTCTAACTTCCTGAAAAACTGTTTTAATAAAAAAAAAATTATACATTTCAAGTGAAAGTAACACAAACTGTTCAGTCAATAATGCCAAATGTTTCCTGTATGGAAGCACATAATTTTACAATTATTTGCAGTGTGTGTGCTCACAATTAAAGAAGCAGCTTATTATTATGGACTGTTTATTCTTTTTTTATATAAACTTTAGAAAAACAAAGTTCTCAATGTCTCATGGGTATGTTAGTTTTCTTTTTCTGGTCCAGAAGTAAGGGTAAGTAAGAATAAACATTATTATAATGGTCAAGCTCAAGTGAGCCTTGTGCTGAGTTGGAACAACCAAAGAAATGTATTTACTGTAATGACCAAAGGAAAGTTTGCACTTACTTCATTGGTGGAGTTTCATCAAAACATGTCCAAATGCTATGCATTGAGAAGTAGAAATAGAGTAGTTCTGTCCTTTCCAGAAGTGGGGGGGGGGTCATAAAATTGTACAGATAACAACAAACCCTTTCCCATTCCTTCATTACTAACATCATGGGAAATTGTATTTATTTATTTTTTATTCTATATTATTTTATTTCATTTTCCCACAAAAGTAACACTAGTCTTTTTCTTGATGCATCCGTTTTCTCTTTGTATCTGTCTATTGATTTACATTAGGTCACTCCATTTTTATATTGTTCTGATGTTGATGTACATAAAACATCAAAATATTAATTAACTTGCCACTGTTGCTTGTTTATTGAATTTTGATTACATGCAAGTATGTGGTTATCAATGTTTTATAAGTATTTCTTTCATCTTTATTCCAGTTGATTTTTAAACTAATAGTACTAGTCTTATGTTGTATAAATTTCTTAGATGAAATGTTGTCAAATATCTATTTCTTTTTTTTCATCTTAAATTCAGTCGGTTTTACAAGTAATAATCTTAAATTATCTGAATTTATTAACCATTCAGTCAGTGAATTCTGAATATTTTCCATATGAAAACTGTAAATTTTCTCGTTATTATTACCACTGACAATTCATCTGATATTTATAGAGGTAAGTTGATGTAAGGTTGCCTGTCTTTTCTATAAATTCTTTCATGGTAATTATTCAGATGAATTCTTTGCTATCATATTTAGACTTTTTGAATTTAAGCACAGTACTAGACTGGTGTTGAGATCTCATAAATTTACAGTTGAACTGACTAGAGGTAACTGTAAATTCTATGCTAACAGTTTCTTTTCTCACACTTCTCACTTGTAGAACTCCCTTCTCGTGCCATGCTTTCCAGCCAACTTTAATCTGCCAAAATTTAAATACAATATCAATCTCTATCTACTGTCCTCCTGATTACTCTTTCCTCTTCCTACTCATTATTAATGTTTCTGATCCTAGTTCTTCTATACCCTGAACTGCCTTGCATGGGGTGATATTGATAAAAAAAAGTATGGTTTGACTAGTAAATTCTCTAAGTATTCATTTTGCATCAATTTTTGAAAATAAATTACTGTTAGTAGCAAAGTAATTGATCCAAATATAATCAATTCTATTCATTTATTCCAGGACTTCAAGCATTTCTATATTCAATGAATCCATTTAATGTTTAAACATTAGAGAAATAATGGATTATTTTAAATTAATTAAATATTTCATATTGTTTCAAATCAAGGCAATGAAGATCAAGTAATGTGCAACATGTAGCTTAAGATTCTTTAAAAGAAAATAATTTGAATAACATTTATAAAAAAATATTAATTAATGGTATTTGATACCTCGATTGTTAAAAGAAAGAAAGAAAAGAATTGTTATTCCTTCAGACTGTGTTTGACTTGATCTGAGATTATACCAGTTGAATCTCAAGGGAGATAACTTGAGACAGGTGGTGATGGGTATTTCAATTTGAATTTAAAATTAATGAATAACCCAGTTTAATTTAGGTTATGAAATACAGCAATAGATCAAAAGTTTGTCTTTATACAATTAATTACAGTTATAAAGCAGTTCCCCATTTTTAGGTAAGGGTCAAAATTTAGTGTCATGGTCAAAGAATTTGGTTTCTAAGAAGGGGATCTTAGTTCATTATTTGCTCAATATAAGGTGTCCCTACAAAATTGGATGAATTTGACCAAGAAAAAACATTCCTGCATCTGACTGCATTTTATATTTTACAAAAAAAAAAGTCTAATAAATAAATTGCCCTGCATTGTATATGCAAAGTTGAGGCACTCTGTCATCTGTTTTTAGCCCCAATACTCACTATTGTAAGATATCATAAACAGGCAATGAAAAAACACTCAACTCATATCTTGCAAGTTTGGTTCTAGAGACTATTGACAGCATTGTAGGAGTGTGCTAAACAAGAGCAAATCCTCAATCCCTCCTCGATTCAATCAACTCAATGTCCTGACATCTACAGCAGATAAGGTTGAATGCTTTGCTCAGAAATTCTCTTCCAACTCGACTCATTTGGAGTACCCACATCTGATTTCCTCCTTAGAACTGAGCCTCTACTGAGTGATATGCACATAACTCAGTCACTGGTCTCGGACATCATTTCTAAATTAGACTCCCATAAGGCAAGTGGAGGTAACAGGATACCAGCCGTCATCCTAAAGAAATGTGCTCCCATACTGGCTCCACTTCTCTCCAAACTCTACAACTGTTGCCTCGTTGCTTCCTAGCTTGTTGGAAGTCCTCCGCTGTAGTTCCTGTTTTTAGGAACTCTGGAGAACATTCTGACCCCTCTATTGTCCTATTAGTCTCCTACCACTTTTTGGCAAAGTATCTGATGCTTTAATCTATGCTGAAGTGGTTAAGCATCCTACCTCTTACAACCTACTCTCTGACAAACAATATGGATTCTGTTTTGCCTGGTCAACTGGTGACGTGCTTACAGCCATCACTGAATATCTATATCAAGCCTGATAATAATGGCAAAACTTAAGCTGTGGCTGTAGATATCTCAAAGGTGTTTGACAGGGTTTAGCATGCTGGTCTTTTATGTAAGCTCCAGGGCTACAGTATTACAGGATGATTATTTGATTTAATCTAATCATTCCTATCAAATCATTAAATGAAAGTAATGTTAGCAGACTCATTTACAGAACCTTTCACACAAAGACAAATGTCTCCCAAGGCTCTATCCTGGGTCCTACACTGTTTCTGATCTTCATCAATGATCTTCCTGATATCATCAGTTCCCAAATAGGCATTTATACAGATGACACTACCATTTACTCTTGTCTCAATAGCAAATCTGTCAGGGCTGGCAAAGTTAACCTGGCTGCTGCTCTTGAAAAGGACCTCCAATCAGTGGCAGGAAATGACTTGGAAATTTTAATGCATCCGAAACTAAACTGCTCTGATTTAACTACTATAGAGAAACTTCCCTAGCCCCCATCAGCATGGCTGATGCTCAACTCCTGGAGAGTGTCTCACTGTACCTTCTTGGTCTTACGTTTTCAACTGACTTGAAGTGGAATATCTACATTGAATCAATAGCTACTACAAGGAAAGTTACTTCATTGTGTTGTGCCAGATGGTTTTTTTCTTGTCAGAGTCCATCTTGCACATTTACAAATCTACCATTCATCCATGCATTGAATACAGTTGCCATATCTGGTCTGGTGCTCCTGATATTCATCTTGAGGTTCTTAACAAAATTCAAAGAAGGATCAATATTGACTTGGCACCTCGACTTCAGTCACTTTGTGCTGATGTGATGTGGCTTCCCTCTGTCTTTTCTACAAATATTATCATGACAACTCTCTGCTCTGACAAGCATTTTGTCCCTGATGCCCTGACTACATGAATTTAAGTCTGCTACTAGATTGGCATGTAGGTCCCACCCTTTTACTGTTGAAATAGCTAAATGTAATCACCACTTCTACTTCAACAGTTTCTTTTCTTGCATTTTAACAGTGGACTTCCCTTCCATTTACTTGCTTCTCTGAAAATTACAATCTTCAATAATTTAAAGGCAATGTCAATCACAACCTTCTGTTGTCTTGAACCCTGTTCATTTTTTATCCTTTCTGCAATCTGCCACCCCCCAAATGCCTAGTCTTTTTTCTCACTTTCACACTGTAATCCCCTGTGTACTAGTGGCATTCCTGTCTTGTTTGTGGTGAAATGATTAAAAAAAAACATTAATTTGATTTGTTTAATGGCATATCAACTCCTTGTGGGTCATTTAATGCAGAAATTTCATTTTCTTGGAAGCTTTGAAGTAATAAAAATATGTTATTCTGCTTTCACAATTGAATACATGGTATATGATACTCAGCTTTTGTGCATATATATGTTTGTGTGGACATAATTTCTAGAGGCAGTGATAAATGTGTTTTATGTTGTAGTATTGCTGAAGTTATATTGTGGGATACAGTTTGATTTCTTTAAGAAATTGTAAGATATTATATGGATTAATGTCATATTATTGGTCATTTTTTTAATATAAAAATGTATTGCTGGTATTTTTATACTTTTATGGTGTTTTTTGGTTTTGTTTGGGGGTTCATTATTTGACCATAGCTGGGACCCTAACAGGTGCTTCCACCCTGGGAACAACAGCAAATAAGAGATGGTTCTATGCTTCTGAAAACCTTCAATCTCAGGCCTTGCTGCTGGATAAATAAGAGAGTATTATTTTAAATTTGTTGAAGATTAATAAATAGAATATATCTGAAAAATGGCAGCACCAAAATTAAAACAGTTTGGTAACAACAAAGTTAACACAGAAGAAAATGAATCATTTTATAAAGGCATCAATTTTTGCTCATTTACATCAATCTCATCTGTTCATATCTATCTCATTCTCTTCTGATCTACTTGTCCAATTTTATCCATATCTATTTCTAACATGTTTGCATCTTTTCCTGTTTCAATCAATCAATGCTTATCTTGTTTAGTCATTATATCTTTCTCATTCTCTTTCCATTCCCAAACACTTAAAGAATACACAAGCATAAGCATGACTTAAAATTATGCAAGAAACACAATTAGGTACCGCCATTAACTCGTTGAAAAAAAGAAAAAAAGCTCCAAACTTGATAAAAACAAAGTTTTAACATCAAAATGTTTATGTTATTATTAAGAGGAATGACCAAAGTATTTTTTGATTATTTTGTTAATTTAGCATTTTAGAAATTTGGGTTAAAAATCTTGTTTTTCTTGTGTAATATAGGAAATGTAGTGCCTTTTTTGCAGTAAAATCACATTGTTTTGGAAATTCTTGCAAAAATCAAATTGTCTGATTTTAATAAAATTTTCATGACTTGTTCATAAATGAATGAAATTATTTTTGAATTTCTTTTTTCTTTAAAAAATCTTGGTAAGAATATATTTTTTTACATCTGTTACCCCCATTTACTTAATTTTTATGAAATTTTGAGAAATTAAAATTTCACCACCTTCATATTTATGTTAGTTAAAAGCAGGACTCCTTGAAGAATTTTGTTATATAGGAATAAAGTGCCACTGCCCACACTTGAGTTTGAACATAGGTTGCCAGTGAGCAAACACAGGCGATCCCATTATTGAATTAAGTGGATCACGTGATCATAGAAGAAATGCATGTATAGTGGAAGTCACATGATGTCAAGAGTGATTGTCATTTCTAGTCTAACCTCTATTACTATTCAGATCGCATTTCTATTTTATCCTCTACTCTATACGGACTGCTATTCTCTACTCTATTCACTATACTATTTCTCTTTTCAGATCACTATACAGGTTACTGTTCGAGCGAGTATTATTGAGCAAGCAATATTAGTGCAAAATTATTTGAAAGCATCTGACACCAGTATTGTTCAATCGGCGTACTATAGTTGTATCTGCGATTGCAAAGTCTCTACTACAATGAGCATTGCAAAAGTGACAATGAGTATTCATTGGCATCACAAAAATGTCAACTGAGTGTTCATGGACATCACAAAAAATTTAAATCAGTTTGTTTTTGTAAAACACACACTACTTACCAAAAATCTACTCTAAATCATAAAACAAAAAATGCAATAAAACATTGCATGACATTATTTGATTAGAAAAGCATTTAATTTATTTTAATTAGAATAATTTATTAGGTTTTAAATTTTTTAAATTCTGTATTAATTTCACCCTTTTAGATGATATTATAAAAAAAAAAAACTATATTTACTAATCATAAATGGAAAAGCTTAGTACAAATCGTCAAACACCAATATTTTTAAAAGAATTTTGAATTTTTTTGTATGTATATAAACATGCTGATTTTTGCAGATATGGGAGTTCATATATGACATTCTCAGAAAATAAGAGTGATAACTATTAAATTTAAAGCCAGAAAGTATTTAAAATTCAATAAAACATTAGATTACGACGGAATATTTTCTTAAATTTTTAAGATTAATGAGTACTTAAAAATTATATATAAAATGCACTCATATTATATTCAACATTAGATAAATATCAATCTGTAATCAAGCTGTCAAACATATCAACAACTTAAATAAACAGCTACCACTGTGTTAAAAAAATGCATTTTTGCAATATTTTAAACTTAAAGTAAATAATATTTATTTCAAATCAGATTAATTATTCTTTAAATCCACTAATATTCCTCAAATAAGTTTTCAGAAAAGTATATTTTATTTTTTGAAGATTTTTTAATAAAGAGAATTACATTGTGATGATGAACGACTAAAAAAGGTGCTAATCAGCTATTTTAGCAAAGAAAAAAATTCATTCCACTCAATTTAAATTAGTTTTAAATTAGTTTTTGAAATACAGCAAAGTATTTTGTTTATTGGAAATATTAAATTAAATCTATTAGCTTGAAATTAAAACTAAAATAAAAGCTTCAAGAAAGATTTTTCATTTTTTAAAATACATTTTAAACCTTACGTGTCACTTTTTCTGTGGAGGTACCTATATAATATACAATGTACTTGTGTACTACAGGAACCTTTGTGATAAAAATTTACTTACAGGAAGTAACATACAATCAGGCTATTTCAATTAATTGTTAGTTCTTATTAAATTAGTACAGAAACAATGTGTAAACTTTGAAGAAATAAAAAGTTTAAATCAGTTAATATTTGGCTTATGGAATATCAGTTTGCCAGGTTGTTTAATGTTGAATTCTGACATTTTGATAAATGGAAAAGTAAACACACATTTGGTATGCACAAGAGTATAAAAGGTAAACAAAATTTGGTTTTGCATGAGTGTCTAATAGACAAATCAAACAGGTGGCCCCTTTTTTGGGTGGGATTTACCACTCTGCAGGTGGCTGCAGCTGACATATTCCTAAACAATAGGGTAAAAAATTAGTTAACATCTAGTTTCTATAAAAATAAATTTGAAATAAAAGCCACATTCAATCGCTTACCATGAATCACATTTTGTTTCAACAATTTCTTTCTCATAAAATGAAATCATTTTTCTGATTATACTGGTTTATTGGTGAGACATTCAAATTGAAGTTTTATGAATTGTCGTATAAATTTACCATTCTGTGTGTGTGCTTGTGTAAGTATCTTGCTAAAATGAAATATCATTGTTGAAGAAATTAAAAATGTATAGTAGAAATTTTCTAACACTCATTCAGTGAGTAAAATTGATATGGATATTAAAACAAACCTAATAAAAAGGAAAAAATATTTCTTTTTTTTCATATTCTTTGCAGTTTTCCAAAGAAAAATATAATGATGGGTTTACATAACAGTAATTGAAATCTTACTGTAACTAATTAAAAGCACAACCACAGAGCTGTCACTGTGGTATAATCCATTCTTCTCATTAATGGATCTGTCCTGAACACATATACTCAAGAGAACTCTGCTGGTATGCAGTGTTCATTAAAGCTTCCTGTTAAGCAAATTCCTATTGTCTCAAACAATTCTACTACAGTTACTTTGGATAAGTAAATCCATCATTTATTCCTTGATAGGTATCTTAAATTTTTGGAGACACACACAATTCTAATAAGACAGATTATGGTTATTTTAAAGAGGTTTTTAGCCAGAATCGTTTTTTAAATTATAATTTCAATAGTTTAATCTTATGTTAAACCACAAGATATATTTACAAAAAATAATTTTCACAATTTTTCTTAATTCTACTACAAGGACATTTTAAAACAGAATGTTATTTTTGAAGCTCTGATAATCCAATTTTGAACAATGTAAGCAACTACACTATTTGCCAGGTGTCTTAGTATGGGGTAAAGCTAGTTTTCTCTGTGAGAGCTTCTCTCTGGGATAATGGTCAGAGAACAAGTCTGATTAAACATTACTACTGAGTAGTGAGTTCAATACTTACTGACTGCCACATACTTGTGACATTGTAAGCTATGCTTAATAAATAATAATAATGACTTTCTCTGTGGGTGTCTCAGTGTGGGAAAATGGTCAGTCTGGTTAAGCATTACTACTGAGTTGTAAGTTCAATCCTAACTGGGTACCACATACTTGTAGCTTTGTGTTATAGTAAGTTTTGAAATAATTGCATTTTAATTTTATTTCTCTTTTATATATTGCACCAGTGGTACCTTTTGTTAGGTTGCATTTTTAGGTTGTGATTAAGGGCATCAAGAACCTTGCTATTTACTCATAGTTGAAGGGAGAAGTGGCTTCATGCCTTTTCCAATGGTATGAATGAAAAGTAAATGCAAACATTATCAACCAAATAATGAACTCTGAAACACTGAATTATCAACCAAACACTGATTTTATTTTAACCTCAACACTATTCGGAACTTTCACATGCAGAAATAATTGGCTAAAGAATTGCCATTAGAGAGAGAAAAATAAGAAAAAGTTACCAAGTTATATGGCACGTTAAATTTTAAAACATTATCATTGCCATTGTTGTTACATCTAGATGCATTGTTTTTTGATTTTGGGCAAATATCTTTCAACATGTGTCTGAGTGTTTTACTTCTCATACTTGTAAAATCTATTATACAGCCACAATACATATTACATACTCCCACTAGCTGTTGAATAAGTGAACTTGAATCTAAACTATACATGCAATTACATTGAGTTAAAGAGTCAACGGGAGATGTTAAACTAATTGGGAAAGAGCATTCTTTAGTTGCTATGGCAACTGGTATTACTTGATACCCCCACCCCTATTGCCCTCAATTCCCACCACACAGTCTCTATGACTGACCATGGGAAGAAGCAGATGAAAAGGAAGCTATATTGCAATCAGGCAGGGTTGGTGGAAGAACCTGGTGAATTAGTGCCTGATGATGGCTTGGATAAAATAAACTGTAATTCACTGTTTGATGAATGAAGACCAATAGCTTTTGGATGCAGCACAAAACTCCAGGGAAGGGCCAAGTGAGGCAATAAGGATACATTACAATGGGGATGGACAAGCCAAGGCTGCTTAAAGTTATTGTGGTGTTCTGGGTCAGGGAACAGACAATGAAGACACTGGGAATGGAAAGAAGGCTGTATGTGTAATGAGAAATAAAAATGAGAGAAAAGAAGAGCGAATGAAAAAAGATGATTAAAGAAGGAGAGACAACGAGTAAAACTTGAATTGTGAATAATAGTAATAAAAGAAAAAAGTTTATTTAACTGAAAATGAGTAATTAAGAAAGAATGAATGAGACGGAACTCATTCCTGAATTAGTCCATTCATTTGTTGGGTTGGAATAGACCTAAAGATTTGACAGACAGACACTCCTTTCATCTTTTACCTTTTTAATTACTTCATACATATACTGTTTTGGCTATTGATTTCATAAGAAAAGAGATTATTCTAACAAGGAAGGAAATGGAAACTATATAATAACCCTATTCTGTCAGAATTTTTGAACTGAGGAATTATCAGCAGAACATGTAAGCAATGACAAAATATTAGAGAAAATGGAAACAAAAAGGAAACTTATATTTAACACCAGGAAGAGACAGCTGAAATTTCTAGGGCACATAATGAGGATTGGAAAATTTTATACTCACAGGACAGACTGAAGACTAGAGGGACAGAGAAAAACAATATATAACCTACTTAGTGTGCCTGCAACACTTTAAAGACTATATATATATATATATATATATATGTGTAGTTCATCAGACATTTGAGAATGTGTCTTTATCATAAAGAATGATCTAATGCAATGTTTATTGGCATGTGCCAAAATTCTAATTTCTCTTTCAGATATATCAAGAAAATTAACATGAGACAGGAAGTAAAAAAGCACAACTACAGTGACTTAGAGATAACCAGCTTCTTGAAGTGGCTACATTCTGTATGTTCAGAGTGAAGAATAGGCTATTGGCCCCTGTTTGGTTTATGTCATTCATCTTCAAGAGAAAGAAATATTCTAATTGGTTAGAAGGACTGAGTTAGTTCAACCAGTCCAGGACACAATTAAACATGGCCTCAGCAAGTCAATGAGAGCCATTGTCAGAAGTTTAAAATCACCAGACTCTTTGGAGCACATGACGAATATAGAGTAGTTCATGCCTAACAAGACCTGGAAGAATGTGATCCAATTGAAACACTTGCTGAGTCTCCTGATATACAATCATTATTGCTCAATGAAAAGAACTTCAACTAGAACCAAAAAGTGAACAGAAGGAATGATAGGTGTGCCTGTCCAGACCCCATAGAAGCATCCATGGCATATATGGTCTATGATGGCTCTGGGTATCATAAACCACAAGAACTACATCATGCTAACTAACTTTTTAGCAAAGGCCTCACTGTCAATGTAACTACCAACAGTCAGGTATTAGCTATTGTGGTCAAACCCTGGATTTAGAAGGTGACTGTACCTATTCCAGCACATCTCAAATGACCAAACAGGAGTCCTAAGTGGGTGGCTGAGAATTTTAATGATTATGACCACACAAAAAATGCATCCTCCTAGGTCACCTGATTTGGATTCCCTGGTCTGCTATTTGGGTGTTATCAAAAGAGGGACCTACTAGTGGCCACATGATACCAGGGTCTAGTTGAAGGCCATTATTGTAGACGTGATAGCGACGAATGAAAACCACCTGAAAAGGGCAGTCAATTACAAAACTACACTCAAAGTTGACAGAGGACTGGAAGTGCAGCACTGAAATCTAAAGGTGTTTTGTGATAGTGAAAGATGCCTTCCAAAAGATAAACAGGGAAACTTTATTAGCAAAAGAAAAGAGTACTGATCTATTATGTAATATAACTCCTATATGGCAGTGAATGTGGGACAATCTCCTCACAGATTTTATTTTAATCAATTCACACCAAGCAAGGTAATAATGCCACTAAGATGCAAGGGGTTGCTGAAAAAGAAAAAGACTTTAGAAGGAACTGGAAACACAGCATACAACTTATATTACCATTACTGAAACAACTTTATCTTCTTCTCAGTTACCTGGCACACACTATATATGTGGAGAGATCTATTTAAACATGCATGCTCCCTTCAGTATAAGACAGAAAGGTGGTAAATCAAAATACCTATACTCTGCACATTGCTTTGTTATTAGAAAAAGACTTGAGGATGGAACTATTTTCAAATCCAGACAAAGATGTTCTCTCTTCCTAGTGTTCAGTGTAATACTTGTAAAAGTCCTTGTAAAATTAGGTGCAGCTGAAGTTCAGTAACTTTTACCTTTGGAATCTCATTAGGTATATCATTGATATTTAGCCCCTTATATTTTCAGAGGAAATGACATGGATATCTTTGAAAGGACAAAGTCAAGTTAAAGAGTAGATGTCAAGAGGACTTCTCAAGCACAGGCCCTTTTCAAGATAGGAAAATGAATCTTCATTAATCATAGGCCCACCATTTAAAACTAAGCCAAGATAGTTCATAATAGTTCCAGTTTAATGTGGAGGAGAATTTGCAAATTATAGAGCACTACAGAAAGTAATGTTAAGCAGGTAAGAAAAATCTTGTATATACACCCACATACTCAATTGTTTCCTCTTTGTTTCTATCCCTCTCTCATATATATATATATATATATATATATATATATATATATATATATATATATATATATATATATTTTAGCTCTTGAAAATATATATATAATTTAGCTCTTGAAAATACATTTCAATTGAGCATGGTTGAGTGATAAGCTAATTCTATAAACAACAGCCACCTGCACTAATGCAAAGCCTCTTCAGTAAAATGAATGGAGCACTTTGGCTGATGGGCATTTGTTTACATTTGTAAAAACAATATGCTAGATTTAGTTGTGTAACTCTACTGAGTGAAGATAGCTCTGACTGACACCAAATTAGTTGTGTTTCAATCCTGGCTTGAGGCATTCGGAAGTCTAGTCGCACTGAGGAGCTGTGATACAGCAAAACAGTACTGTCTCTGAATAACACACACACACATATATATATATATATATATATTCTTAAAAATTTGCTCTATAGATACTACAGAGTGTGCTCAATATCAAAGATGAAGTGTTTATCAATCACCAAACCATCTCTGCTGATCATTTAAGATGTGAAACTGCCATTCGTCATACAGATAATATATATGTATATCGTAAAAATATAATTTTAAGGTATACTATATTTATGAGTTAAAGGGCTTGATATCAGGGATAGAGTGTATGTAAACATAAAAGTGGACACTGAAGTTAACACTCATTGGCAACAGTCTGTTTCATGGTTAAACACAATCGTCAGACCATCCTTTTCTCTCTCTCTCTCTCTCTTTATAGAGGGAGAGAGAGAGAGAAAGGGAGGGAAAGGGAGAGATAGATATTCTTTAAAATTTGCCTTTGAGAAATCTTGTTAGGAAAATACGCATCCTCTGGCAGGATTTGAGACTGCGTTCCCTGGAGGAAACCATCATTAGATATGACATGCTTTAGACCAATGTCAGATCTAATGGTAGTTTCCCCTAAGGGATGCAGGTTCGAATCCTGCCAGAGGACGCATATTTGTCTAACAAGATTTCTCAATTATTCAGGCCAGTAGATGTAAATAAATAAATATGCAGTTTAATAAATAAATAAAAACAGAGCATCTACTCAAATATGAGTATCTGTTTAAAAATAATGTTTAAACAGACAAATTAATATATAAAACCCATTTAAAGATAAACAGAATATGAAAACTAGAGCAACAATAGTCAACAGATGAAAAGTTAGGACTTACCTTGTGATTAACTTTAAGTTTTGCATATACAATGCTTATCAGGGTCAGATAAATCTAATTTATCCAAGCTTAATGGGCAGTGTATTAGCAAAGCTTCAGGTCAGTCACATGTAAGTCCTTTTAAATAATGTATCTTCATTTGTTGAATACACACACACACACACATATTGAAAAGTTCTAAGTCTGAAAATGAAGTCTTTAGTAAAAAAAGTGTGATAATTGTTTGATCATTTCATGAGGTTTTAGAAAGTGGGTTAAGGCAAGGCTTTGTCTGTACTACCTTATATATATATATATATATATATATATATATATATATATATATATATAAGCTACAATATTTGAACAAGTTTAAATGAAAATCAACTGATCAGTTATCTCTCTTTTATTAAATTTAAAAAGATGTAATTAAAGATTAAAGAGGAAGACCATGTTAATTGATTTTGAATAACTCATCTTTTAATTAACATGTGGTTGAAAATACATTACTCTGATTTGATGCTAGGAGAAACCAGCAACATGCTCAACAGATATTCCAGTTTCATTTGAATTTGTACATTGGTTGGAGAACCTTTGTAGGTCAAACATTTATAAATGAAAAATTGCTACCCAATATACAACCTATGCAACACACATATGACCCCCCCCCCCGCCGCCTACACACACATACATATGCACTCCATAGCCAAGAGGTCTAAAGCTCATTGGATCTAATGATGGTTTCTCCTGCCCAGGAGGATGCAGGTTTGAATCCTGTCAGAGAGTACATTTTTTTTCAATCACATATCAATTTTTTAGTTGTCATGTGTTGGAGACATGAGAGACTAATACTGAATAAAATTGTGAGTTTGGAGTCAAATGTAGATCAAATATAGATAAAAATCTGGTAGAGTGATAAGATAAAGAATAAGTAAAGTGTATACAGTTTTTCTTGTAAGTTTCTCTTATAGATGTGTGTAATGAGTGTCCAGATAATATAGCTGGAAAATACAAGAAGTGTCTGGGGTTTTCTTACCTTAAATTTTTGAGGAGTGCTCAGAGATAAATGTTACTATTATGGCCTGAAAAAGGATAAGGAGCCAAAATTTTTGTTGATGCATGTGTTGATGGCCTGTCTGTGTTGACTGCTTGTCCAGTAGTGAGAAAGTCGCATATTTGTGTGCGTAGAGGAGAAGAATGGTGTTGATTCTCTTTGGTTTAGAATGAGTAAATTCATAATAATTATAATTATTATAATTATTTTTGACACTATAATTAATTTTTATTTATGTATTTTTTTATTAATATGGCACACTTAAACTTGTAAGGAACATCTATGCATCAGGTAAAACTTAGAGCTTCTCTTCTTGAGAATGTCTGGAAAAATGCCAATGAAACTTGACAGGGAAAGATGTATAGAAGGGGGTTGAATTGACAGACAAGCATACAATCTGGTGAATATAGTAAGCAGAGTTTAAGAAAAAGGTTGAATCACTCCTAGAGATAATAGGAAAACACCAACATTACTGAATCACCTTGATGTCATCTATGATGAGTAGAATTATGACCATAGAGTGTATGTGTTCTAAAAAAATTGTACAAAAGCAATAAAAAAACAAAGTTGCTAGTACTTTAAAGTCAAAATGGTAAAAGATAATAAAATAGTCACATTGAAGTCAGACATACATGATTCAGTGTAAGCAAAAGCAGATGTAAGTATAACATAACTGGAAAAAATAAATGAAGGAAAACCTGTACATGCTAAGGAAGTCAAACATTTTGCAAGAAAGGTTGAACAGTGTTTGTATGTAATACATTATAAATAAATAAAGAAATACCTATATATGATAAGTCAAACACTTTGCAAAAATGGTTGAACAGTGTATGTAATAAATTATAACTTTCAAAAAGTTATATAGAAATGAATAACTCATTATTTTTCTCTCAAGAGAAGTTTTTTTTGATCATTGGTCTATTTTCATGAATGGTTGAATATAGTGGCAAAAATGAGTTAAAGTAAATTATACAGCCAGCTTTATTGGTAACAAAAACAAAAAATTGTTGTAATGTATGGCAAAAGTATGCTGAGGTTGGGGGAAACACCTAACCGATTGCTCTCACAGCAACTACATGGGTAATAGACAAAGAAGGGAAAAAGACAGGATGTGACAAAAATAACACTGCCTTGGAAACCACAGCAATTTTAGGAACAAAATGCCCATGGGACTGACTTCACAAGACATCATGTTTTTCCAACTGCTGACTGCTGGTTTTCTCATTGCTTTTATTAGCATGAGGGCATCTTACAAAGACCCAGATCTTGACCAGCTTCAGAGAGGCCCGTATCTAGACATGCTATGCTGTGCCACTGTTAACAGGGAAAACCTGGATGTAGCTGGTATTGACAAACATATCTGCATGTGATCCAAGGCCACTTCTGTGTCTGTACTTGCATTTGCCACAAAAATAATAAAGAAAAAACATAAAAAGTATAACGGAAGAATAAATTCAAATGATTAATAGAATAAAAAGAATTGAATAATTTCAACAATATTATCTTAAAGCTTAATTTGCTATAGCATTGTCAATCAATATTCATTTGTGATTGCTAATTTTTTTCATCTTTTCATTGCAATGACTGACTTTAACAGCTTCTTTTTTGTTGCCATGTCCCTTCAGGACATAGGTTATCATAGCCCTTCACATCTTCCGGTTCCTTGTAAAGTTTCATCTTTATTATTTCTCCCAAACCTTGTTCTCCATCAATTTACTCATGTTCACCAAGTATGTTACGTGCTGCTTTCTTCTGTCCTTCAAACTATCCTGTGAGTATCATATTTTCCAAGCCCTCCTTCCTCATTACATGCCCCCAGAAATTTCCACTGCCTCTTCCTAATGTTAAGTATGTTTCTTTTTTGTTTCCATTTTCTCCAAAACCGCATCATTACTCACATGTTTCGGTCCATGGTATCTTCTGCATTTTTCTGTAGGACCACATTTCTGTTGCTTCAAGACTCTTCATCTTTGAGGAGATGTGTTCCAGCATTCACTGTCATACAGGAGGACATATATCATGTGAGTTCAATACTCTTTTCTTTGATTCTAATGAAATTTTTCCGTCTCCTAATACTCTGCTTATCTTTTGGAATGCATCTTTAGCCATTTCCATAT
Source organism: Acanthosepion esculentum (assembly GCA_964036315.1). Taxonomy (NCBI): domain Eukaryota; kingdom Metazoa; phylum Mollusca; class Cephalopoda; order Sepiida; family Sepiidae; genus Acanthosepion; species Acanthosepion esculentum. The sequence continues at coordinate 59,138,063 of OZ038490.1, forward strand.
GTCTTCAGATCTCAATGTCACACTTTCTGTCCTCTGTTAGAACACTTCCCAGATATGTAAATTGTTTGATTTTAGTTTCCCTGATTTGTAATTTGCATTTGGGACTCATCCTTTTGCTGACAAGGATGTATTTTGTCTTTGTCAGCACAGATTGGAAATAAGCAATAAGTGAGATATGAGCCTGTATCTCTTTCAATTAATAAAGTTAGAAGAGTTAAAATGTTGAGAATTAAGTCTTTTCTTTATATAAATGCTTCTCCTTTTCACCTTTACTCTTTGTATACAATATTTTCTCTCTTTTGAAATCTCCCCGCCTCCCTTTTTCTTAATTATCTACTTTTCTTTCTTTCTCTATCAATTTGTTCTGATCATTTTTCTATTTTTCTCAATCTGATTTTTTATTTCTCCAATCAAATTATACTATTATATTTTTATCTTTTCTCTGAATGTTTTCATTCAACTTTATTTCTTCCTTTTAACTTTTTATATTTTAATTCTACTGCTTTCTTTTTCTTTTATTTTCTTGTTTTTTTCCTTTGTCCTCCCTATTTTCACTTCCTTTTCTCTTCTTTTTTCCTTCCTCTTTTTCTCTTCTTTGTTCCTTTTTCCTCCTTTTTTTCTCTCCTACAACACATTTCATCCTTATTTTTGTCTCTCCCTTTCATGATTTCCCCTCCCTGGAATCATTTGCACTAATGTTTTTATTATTATCACATTACAGCCAATCCATTCTACAGTCTTCTTCAGGTGTACATTCTACATAGAAGTTAACCCAGAAAATTGTAGCAAATAAAAAAAAATAGTGATTGCACAGGGTTCATCTAAAAAGTTGTACTAACAAAAACAGCAACACAAAGAATGAGTTCAAAAGTCCAGACACTTCTTGGGAAGATAATGACTCATCCCAATATTACAAAAGGTATGTCCCCACCCACAAACACACATTTTTAAATCCTGTTCTTTAACTATTCTACCTTTTCTTCCTTTTTTTCTTTCTTGAAATAAATTAAAAATTTCTTTTTATTGTTCAACCATAAATCTTTCAGTAATGTTACATATATGTTCTACATATTCATCAAGAAAGCAAAATGTCTAAATGTTACTGCACAAAATAAATATATAAATCATGTTGGTCAATGTTTTCACAATAAAACTAGTATTAGTCAACTGATGTTGGAAAATTTTTCAAGATATATTTACATTAAGTTTATACTGGACATAAAGCAGAGGATAGGTTTCCTGTTGTTATCAAGTAATAAACTAATCCCTCCAGAATTAATACATTGTCAGATTTTATTATACAAGTCAATGTTTTTACAATGAAATTGGTATTAATCAAATATTCAAGATATAAATAAATCATATGGATTTCATTTTATTTGTTTTTATTAGAAATATTTGCAATAAAAAAATTTGTGGCATGAGTTTTTATTATGCAATTTGAAGGTTGGTCATAAAGTTTAAAGAAATATATGTAATTGTATAGATATTGATATTTATTTCATAATTTCAGATATTTAATGATTGCCATGGATTCAAAGAATGATATAATCTCAAAGGGAAAACAAAACACTGGTACAATCAAATAAGAAATTGAAAACATTGACGAGATAAGAACAAGAAAAAAAATTGAAATTAAGAATATTACAAAAACAGATTTGTGAAAATTTTAAAGAACAATAAGCTATAAAAGTGGATTAGCCAAAAATTTGTGTTGTGAATTTTAAAAGAAAGAAAAAAATACAGAATCTTAAGAACATTGGCTAAAGATATGAAAGTATATGTTACTACCTTTAAGCTAGCATTAGAAAGAGAAACATGCAAGTCATTCATATTAAAGCTTAAGAAAACTAACTTAACAGTATTTTTTAGTAATGAATGTAGCGTTACATCAGATAGGATTAATAGCTCAGCTAGAGGTTTGTTCCTTCATGGAAATAGTCAACCAACATAATTTACAAGTCAACAGTCAAAAGGTGGAAAAATATTTTGATATAGTATTGTAGGCAGCAAAATTATAGCTCTCTTTAAATTTGCTGATATTTCAAGATAAATGCAGAGAATTATACCCAGCTCTGGGATATGTTTTTTTTTTGTTTGGAATGGTACTGGTCACATCCACATTTAAGGTAAAGAGTAACTACTTATAAGACAATGTTCCTTTACCTTTTACAAGACTGACTATTGCCAACCTTCTCAAAAAAAGAGGGGTCAAAAACCCCGAATTAATGGTATGGCTCCTAGCCTCTACAGATATTAATGCAATAGAAAATTTGAGATCCACCATTAAAAGAAACATATATGAGTAAGAGTAGAAAACATTATTTAAACAAGAAAATCTCTGGGAAGCAAAAATACTGTTGCAAGTATTATTAAACCTAAAACAAGAGAAAAACTTAAAACCAACAAATGAAAGATGGATGAATGTCATAGTATGCTAAAGAGCCAATATTAATATTTAAAATAATAATTTATTCAGGTATATGGGTGTATTATTTTAATCAGATATATCTTTCTATAACCTATTTCTTTTGGATTTATTTATAAATAAAAAAATGATGATGCAATTTGTTTGCATATAATAAAATTTGATATCTTCAAAACAAGTTATTATCAATATTTTGAATAAGGATAAATAAAATGAAACTCAATTGTCATATAAAAGTATCCTGAAAATGTTACCAACATTGGTTGGTTGATACCAATTTTATTGTGAAAACATTGACTTGCATAATAAAACCTCAATATATTGTAAGGGAAACTAAACAAATATGTTTGGCCAATCGTCTCAGCCAAATGCAGTCCCTTTCCTTTTCCTACTTGCCTTTACAATTAGGTATTACAAAAAAGCAAAAAGAAAATAAGGACATCTAAGAACAAAGTAAAAGACACCTAACCACCCTAAACCAAATTCCTGTTCTTGTATTGTCATTCCATTCCACATGGAAATTTTCTCCCTTGATTGAACCCAAACTACAAAGATTATTGCCAGTTAACAGATACTCCAGTGCTCAGTGTTTCTTGCAAAGACAAGCATATCATCATCATAGATGGCTTTTTCAAATATTTCTAATCAGCTGTTGTTGTAATCTTCTGTAAAAGACAAATTCAAAAACTGAGAAGATATAACCAAACAATAAAAATTACTCTATCTTTTCTTCTTTTTTACCATTCTCTTCCAAAGTTTCTTTTTTTTTTTTGCTTGTCTTCATTTTATACCATTCCCTCCATTTCACCTAACAATAACAATTCTTCCTTCTTTTTCTGTCTATCAATCTATCTTCTCCTCTTCCTAAAGAGCATCTGCCCAGTATTTCCGCATCCCCACCTATGCCATTTTGTCATGTCTTGTTTTTACATTCACAATATCCAGGCATTGATTTTTTATTTATTTATTTGCATATTATTTTTCCTTTACATCTTTCTGTCAATCACTCCTTTCTTCCAATGTTTTCATGCCTTTTATCCATGCTTTTTCTTTCCAATTTTATTTTGCTACCTTCTAAGTATTTTCCTGCTTATATCCATCTCATTCTGTTCATATCCATCCATCCATCTCAATCTTTTCATATCTATCTATCTATCTATCTATCTATCTCAGTATGTTTCTCACTTAGTCTCTTCATATCTATCTCTCTTTGTTTGCTGTTCGGATTGTTTCCATTCTACCTTCCATCTATCTTCCCCATCACCCGCTATCAATCATTTAATTTCTTCCATTTGCCCTTTCCTCTCACTCTATGCACCCATTGTAAAAAATGGACTGTTTCTGCAGCTATAGTTGAGTTCACTTCTTACAAGAAGCCCTATAAAAATAAAAATATAGCTGTTATACAAGACTCAAGCTAAACTTGACTAAGTTTAACTTTGGTACCAATTTCTTCACAGATCTTTCATCTGTCACTAATCTTGTCCCTCTTCTTTCTATTTTTCTCGTCTCTCTCAATTTCCCTTCTTGTTGCTCTTTTTTTTCCTCCTCTTTTTCTTTCTCTTCTTTTATTCTTTTACATGTTTCCAAAATATTCTCTTCCAGTATTTCAGCTCTAACTAAACAGTAACAAGGAAGTATCCTTTTTCACATTGTGCACTCTTTTGCAAATTTCTTGCATGTACAAGACCTGAGCTGCAGAAGAAGTTAGGCATTAGATCCACATGAACGAACAAGCTTGGTTTCACAGGTTAAGTTGCTCCTTATAGATGCTATCAAGCATGACTACTGTTCTGTTTCATTTAATAATTGTAAGATAAAGAGTACATGAAAGATACACAGCTTCACTAGATTTCCTAGTCAAGCTGAAAATTCTCCAGTTATAAGACTGCATTATTGTTATTTGTTGAAACATCAGCTATCGATGACAACTGTTTGTGTATCCGACAGAGTTTGCCTTGTAGTGTTAAGTGGCACAGAATAATAAAGTGCAGTGTACTCCTCAAGCCAAGTCTGTCTCATGCTCAGCCAGATATTTTTGACATCCAATAGCTTTTTGCTATATAGGGGGTGAGGGTTGAGAAAAAGAGGCTAGCTAAGACAGTTGCCAGGCCTATCTGGATAGGATTCCTGATCCAGATCCATCTGGATATTTCAATTTGCAGAAACAAAAGCTGATTTGAGTTTTACTTGGAAACAAAGCAATTTGGATTATGTGGAATTCAATTTGGTATTTTTTTAACCAAAAAAAAAAACAGCAAAAACATTTTTAAAAAGTAAATAAAATTGTATGAATATTTTCTTTAAATTAATTTAATATTGTCATTCATTTTGTTTTTCTGATATTATAGGATTTAAAAACAACTATAATTAAAAAAAATATAAATTATAACTTTTAAAAATCTTAAATGTAATTTAAACACAAGTGAAATATTTGGTAATGAAAAACAGTAGCAGTTATCGAATTTTGCAGTGCACATGGAATATTTAAATTCTTTTTTTTTATGTGTCATGTCCTTTCAGGATGTGGGTGATAATGACTCTCCACAACTTCCAGTCCTTTGTAGCACTTTTTATTTTATTTTTTTTACTCTTCTTTCTACTCCCAATTCTGTCATCCATGCACACAAACTTGTTAGGTAGGTTACTCACTGTTTCTCTCTCTCCTTCAATATGTCCAGTGAGTATTAAATTCTCCAAGTCCTCTTTCCTCATTTTGTCCCAAAAATTTCAGCATTTTTATTCTAAATGTAAATGTTCTTTTTGTTTCTATTTTCTTTAAGATTTCCTCATTGCTCACAAGTTCTGTTCATCATATTCTCAGCATCCCTCTGTAAGACCACATCTCTGTTGCCTCATCTGTGAGGAAAATCATCCAACATTCACTGCCTTATATGAGAATTAGTATTACATAGTTGTTTGACTGTATTCTCTCTTCTCCACTTTTTTCACATTTTCTGACAGACCATGACTTATTTTTGTATATGCAACTTGTTTTAGGCAATTGTACTCAAATTTGACTAACTCTAATGAACTCCTCTATTGAAGTCAATGTGGCTTAAGTAACTAAAAAAGCAAAAAAAAAAAAAGAAGAATAATGTAAATTGGAACAGAAAGTGTTACTAAATATGTTATTTTATGCAGTATTCAAGAATTCTATCATTTCTTTGGCACCACATCTGGTCTGATGCTTCTGCTATATATTTAGAGATTTTTGATAAAATCCAAAAAAGAATTTGCAATGTTATTAGTCCTGACCTGACATCTCAGTTTCAGTTACTTTCCCATTGCTGTAATGTAGCTTCATTGGGCTTTTTTATAAATATTTTCATGGTGATAATTCTGATAAATTTTCCTGTATGTAAACTTTATGAATTTAAGAGCAGTACATTTTACAGTTGAGCTGGCCGGATGTAACCATAAGTTCTATACTAAAAGTTTCTTCTATTGTACTTCTCACTCGTGAAACTCACTTCTGGTTTCTTGCTTTCCAGTCAACATTGATCTTCAAAAATTTAAATGCAACGTCTATAGTTATCTTCTGTTTTTTTAATTCTGGTTCTTTTATTGTTGTCTCTTCTTAATAATGTTGTTTTTTCTATTCTTTCACACTCAGTAATCCATTGCATCTTTTTTGTTTTTGTTGCCTTACATGGGGTGAAATGATTTAAAGATTGTATATACAGCAACTATAACAAAACATTGATTATGCCATATATAGGGGAATAATGTTAGCATTATAGATTATAGCTTCAAATATTAAGTAAATACAATGATAATATTTAATAAAATATGATGCTGTGTATGCTAATATGCAGCCTTGTTGTGATGGGTTGAAATGATAGTGAAGATGAGCATCTCATATATAAGATTTTTCGATGATGATAATAAAGAATAGTAAAATGAGAATAATTATTGAAATTTAATTTGAGAACCACAAATACAATATATTACAAGTTCACATTTTAGCCTATTTTCCAATCCTCACTCCAACCTTTTTCCTTGCTTTCAAAACCCGACTCCCAAAGCCTTGATTCTTATCAGAGATAAGAATATATTTTCTGACTAATGAGAGAGCTGGAAAATCTAAAAAGGAATTCCACCACCATTATTCTTTCCATGGTGCCATAAAGTCTGGGGAAAACACTCACAGCTTGTTGTAGCTCCCAAAACCCTGATTCTTATCAGAGATAAGAATATATTTTCTAACCAATGAAGGGGCCAGAAAATTTGTATAACAATTTTGGAGGAAATGTCCCCAATACTTCTGAGCCTCCCAAATCTCCATAAATTTGGAGAATCTTCGCCTATTTGGCAGTGAGTAACTGTCAATCGTCTGTGAAACAAGAAAGGTTGGCAATGGAAAAGCAGTTTTCTTCGCTGTCAACTAGAAAGAACTACTTACTAAGAGCTGTTGAGAAAGAACGTCAACCCGCTACTAAATACCAGTTGAAAGCTGCCTCCTTTTACCTACAAGACTTTTGTCGTCGACCTATGAACTCACTTAACTGCAAAATTCATATCTACTGACATTTTCCTATTCTGCAAGAACTCTGAAGAAAACTGTGAATGTTTTAACCCTTAGCAAAAATCTACTCGCTTAAAGAACTTTTAGGCGCTCAGAGAAATATTTTGAGCAAGCCTTTTTTCTGTTATGAACATTTTCTCTTCCTTTAAAGTTAAAAGACTTTTTCTTCTCCCTTTCTTTCTCTTGCAATTGTGTTTATCCCTTTACCCTTTTTTTGTACATGTAAATAAACACTTTCTTCTTTTATTGTTACACACTGAGCAGGAGTTTTGAGTCTTTCTTTATTCGTCTGCATAAAAGAGAGAGTTTGTTCAATCTAATCTTTCAAGCTGCAGTTGCTTGCTTTTTTTTATTCAATTTTTGTCGTAAGTTTTTAACTTCAACCATTCCATGTGGGAAAGCCGGAACAAATTTCCCACATAATACATATGTAACCAGTATGATCCATTTATATTGTATTTATCATAATAATACAGTGTACACATGAGAGACCGCAACTACCAGTTTCTTGTGTGCTAATACATGCTGTCATCATGCAGTAAGTATGGGTCTGTTTGGTGATATAGGCATTTATATCTTCTCAGCTAACTCAAGTTGTTACAATGAGGGTAGCTGGTGAATATATACAATGTACTTACTGACTAAAATCACTGAGGTGGGAAATACTCATACGGCTGAGGATTAAATTGCTGAAAAATCACTGCAATTTGGGGAGAAAAATATTTAAGCAAACATGAACTATTGTGACTGCAAAAATATTTTCTTGAGTATAAAATGACCCCATATTTCTGAAGCTAAAATCATGGAATAAATTACATCCTTGAGTATATGACCCAGAAGTACAGCCATCCCTATGCAATCTTTTTTTTGAAATGTTGTACCATATTATCCATTAAAATTTCAATGTCATAGATATATTTCACTGAAATATTTAATCTTACAGGATATTAAAGAAAAGAAATAAACAAATGTTATGCAATTGTGTTTCATCACCTAATTTTCATTCCAAAATATATTTTCGAATTTGCTAACTACACATACCTGGTAATTGATTTTAAGGTCTTAATTAATCTATCAAGTTAAATCATCCAAACAATTTGTGCGAGTTACAAATTATTACAATTTTCATGACTTTGATTCTCATTGCATGACTTATATTTGAAAAACTGAGCTCAGTTTAGTAATGTATGAGCAAACTGTTCTGGACTAGTGGTTAGAAAGTGAGTCTATCAATTAATTATGACTGCAGATTTTATTTTTGAATGCATCAAACTAAGCTTAATAAATAACTGATTATGTGTGTGTGAATGTATTCATATAAATGGGGAGTCAAAAATCAGGTGAAGATAAAAAAAATAAACTTATGGCTCCAAGGGAATATTGTCAAAATCAGATATAACCAAGATAAAAAAAAATCAACTTGTGACTCCGAGGGAATGTTGTCAAAATCAGATATAACCAAGATAAAAAAATTAAATAATGGCTCTGAGGGAACGTTGTCAAAATCAGATATAACCAAGATAAAAAAAAAAATCAAATAATGGCTCTGAGGGAATGTTGTCAAAATTATATATAACCAAGATAAAAATAATCAAATCAACTTATGGCTCCAAACAACATTGTCAAAATCAGATATAACCAAGATAAAAAAAATCAAATAATGACTCTGAGGGAATGTTGTCAAAATCAGATATAACCAAGATAAAAAAAATCAAATAATGACTCTGAGGGAATGTTGTCAAAATCAGATATAACCAAGATAAAAAAAAAAAATCAAATAATGGCTCCAAGGGAATGTTGTCAAAATTAGATATAACCAAGATAAAAAAAAATCAAATAATGACTCTGAGTGAATGTTGTCAAAATCAGATTTAACCAAGATAAAAAAAAAAAAAAATCAAATAATGGCTGCAAGGGAATGTTGTCAAAATCAGATATAACCAAGATAAAAAAAAATCAAATAATGGCTCTGAGGGAATGTTGTCAGAATGATGTAAAATGATGAGATCTTGCCGCCAATCTAGTGCTGCACTTACATTAACCTTTGAATGGGAATTACTAATAGGTAAAGCATAATCACCTTTTTTTTAGTTGTAACAAAGAGGATGAATTTTAACAATATTTGGATGGGAATGCTTTTTTTTTTTGAAGAAGATAAAATTCAAAATTTACAATTAGAAACTTTCTAATACGAAAAGAAAGCTGAACAAAGAAAATATTTTTTGCACCAGTGAACTTTTTTCCTGTTTTATTTTTCAATTCCACTGAGTCAAGAAATGTTTTTTAGAAAACATCCTTGTCTGTTGACTGATAGTGTAGCAAAGTATTTATTATCTTACTTGTATTTAGAATAGGAAATCTGCCCAGGTCCAACAATCCAAAACTAGAACAAGACACATAAAATCTTTATTATGATTTAGCATTGCAGCAAAAATCTTCAACTGCAAAATCTTTCCATTATTTGCCATTAAAGTAAACAGAAGCTTAGAAGAAAGTGTGTCCATTTATAATCTGAGATGCCTTAAGAATATATAAGCCATTATTAACATCCAACGAGAGGTGAGTTCTTCTTGAACTGCAATGGGCCAAAAGGTAATGGTCAGCTTAAGCTGATTTCGTCACTCCAACATATGGGTATTAAATGAAAACAAACCTACTCAATATAACCCTTTGTAAGCAATGTTTCCATTATGACATATTTTAATATGTCCTGATGGTCACAAGCATTGATACTCTGTAAGTGTAAATGCTAGAAATGTGAAAGAAAGAAAGACGAGATTGTTTACAGAAAAAGCAATTTATTATGATCACAGATACTGTTAGTAAATTGATAAAGTATTCCATATAAAAAAAATAAAGCCTGTAAATAGGAATATCTTAAATTAATATATGACCAAAAGTAAAATGTTTTTGACAAAAAACCTTAATGATTTCATAATAATTATGTGTTATATTCTGTGCTAATAGGAATATATACTTGACAAACATGGTGCATAAATAAGTAAAGGTTTATTGTAAAAAGCCAGTACAATAAGAATAAAGGTAACAGTTATGCACAAGGTCGTTGCAGATCAATCCAGTAGCGAGTGCTACTACTGGAAGGTCGGTAATTCTTGCATAAGTCTGGGTCATACTCAACAGATCCCAGCTAGTATATTTAGCCACCCTCGCCACGAGGGTTACATGTGGCACAAGGCCAGGTTTAACGTGTGTTATGCGAGCCCATAGGCTCAGCCAAAAATATTCCCTATTTGAACGCGTATAAATGGGTTCAGGGTCAGTCTACCTCACCAAACCAGACTCTGCCCTTTGGCAGAACCTCGTCCAGGTTCCTCTCTGCCCAAAGTTCGACTGTTTAGCTGGAACAGGTCGCAGCTAGACTCTGTAGTCCGTTGACTTACAGAAACTTATAGGTAGTTACTACCTATAGTGTAGTCACTCATGGGGATGACAGGTTATTCCATTACATCATTATATAACAATAATGTAATGATATGCTGCAGACAAATCTATGATTTATGTTACCTCATCTCATTGCATGGTTATGAATTATAAACCTAAACTGAGCTTGAAATATTGTGTAATCAGCTCTAACTTTTTGTAAAATACTTAGGTATGATATAATGAATAACTTGCAGTGAAAAAAGCAATTTTCGATTTTTGTTGCATACGCCCCTCGTCTGGCAAACATGTCATATATTGTTCCAATTTGTACATCCTTTGCTTAATAGTAAAAAGACCCTGTTCACAAAAGTGATACCAATAAATGGTTTCTGCTGAAATTGGATATTTATTTCATAATAATTCATCTGTATGTGTTTCTGAGATGCTTGGATTGATTTTCGTATTAGTTTGAAATAAAAAAGGAAAATAATTCTGTCCTTTTTTTTTTTTTTATTTAGACATTTTTAACCAGATTCATTTGGGTTTTTTTATTCTTAAATATTATTAAAAAGAGAGAAAAAAATCCAGAAATTTAATTAAACTATGTTTTCAAGATGAAGTGTTGAAAAAAAAATCAGCCCTTTCTTCCAAAATTAGGAGTAACTAAAAATAATAGGCTGGGAAAATACCTTTTTCTCTCACTTTTAAAACTCCCCTCCCATCCCCACAATTCATAG